>CM052542.1:77364812-77438806 GCA_028533065.1 Trachops cirrhosus
CTTTTGGACTGGTGTTTCAGGGTTCTTAGGATATAGTCCCAGCAGTGGAATTGCTGGGTCAAAGGGCAGGTCCATTTTTAGTTTTCTGAGGAAGTTCCATACTGTTTTCCACAGTGGTCGTACCAGTCTGCAATCCCACTTCTATTTTATGTATAGACAAACGACTTCTTGGCTTACGTCTGCAATTGGCTAATTATATCCATTCTGTTTTACTAGTTTGCATGCATTTTATATTTAATTTTCCTAGGTTAATTCTGAAAGCTAACTTATTTCCAGGTTTTGGAGATACCTACCTGGACTGCCTCCATCCCTCCTGTCCCCCAGTCTGACCATTGATTTGAGCCCAAGCTAGGCGGTAAAGTAACCTGTGATTCAGTAAACCCATTAATTTAACTGGCTGCAATATCACTGTCAATAAACTGGGCACAATATTCCCTCCACTTATAAGGATAACATTTCTTTTAAAGAGGGGAAACAGTGGACACAGAATGAAGAGAATGAGATAGAAAGATTAAAAAATGAAGGCACATATAATTAAATTCTTTGCTATTTTAATGTCTGATCTGTAAATGTATGAAATTTGATTATATTTTGGGAAAAGACAGCTAAATAAAGTGATGTAATCTGGCACTGCTGTAAATCCAATTTCTATTATCATTGTTATTTGACTTTATAAGAAATGTTTAGATTAAATCAACACCTTAATTTTCCAGTGGCAGATCTAATTTTTATTTCTTATTCCCTCCCTAGCTGTTATGGTGGGAGAAGGGAGACTGCAGGATGTAAAATAGTTTACCTAAAGAGCTTTAAAACTATGAGAACTACTATGCAGCCTTTAACTACTCAATGTCAGATCTCCAGATTAAAATTTTAAAGTTCAGAAAAAAAGTCCAGATCTATAACCTTTGTAATGATAAAGTCAGACTTTAGAAAAATAGGATGTAACTAAATGTTCAATAGACATTGATGTAGACGGTCAGAGAGGTGAGGCAAAGTTTTACCCAGATCTGCACACAGGGGTGTTTGCCACTAGTGGAGCCCGGCTCTTCAGGTGGCTTTCAGAGCCCATGGAGGAGACCATCCTCCTCTGCACCCATTTCCTTATTCTTTATCAGGTATTGTTTTGGAGCTCTGTTTCTTCTCACATTTGATCTCAACTGTGAAGAGCACAAGCTTTCAAGATGTATTTTTCTATGAGCCAATGTAATGGCTGCACACCAGGCTGAGATCATTCAAAACCGTTCTCCTTATAAAATTCTGTCTCCACCCTTTCGGCTATCTTCAGAGAATCAAGCACAAAATGCAACCTTAATAGGTGACTTTTGGCCTCTGAACAAAGCATTATAGGGTATTCTGTTTCTCTTTTTCTTGACTTTCTGCAAAGTAATTTTATATCCCTTAGGAGCCAATAAGCATTTCCTACAGTTAGGGTTTGCTACTGGCACTTGCTCCTTGAGATATTCATCTGTCCAGCTCTCAGACGGAGAGGACAACACTGGAACTGTGTGTTTCTGAGCAGGATGGCCATAGTCCTCCCCATCCTGGAACCCTGATTGGAAAGTTCTAGAGACAATGCTCCAACTGTATCTTAAGATTTCTGGAATCAATAGAAATGGACAAAAGGACTCTTGGCTAGTATTGAACTGAACTGTCACTGATTAGCTGTGTGTAACTTATATTCTCTGGGTCTTGGTTGCTTCAATTAAAAAAAAAACTTAAAAGGGATTGAAAGTAAGGGCACCTAAGGTCTCTCTGAGGCAAACCCTATTAGCATCTTTGTACTACTCTACATTTCTCAGCCTTCTTTGGGCCAATAGAATGCTCATGGAAGTGATTGACTCCACTTTTCCTGGCCTGCTCCCTACAATGTCCCATATCCCCTCTCTTCTTATCTACACTGCTGGGAGTGAAGGACACTGAGATTGTGGGGCCACATGATGGAAGAAAACTAGATCCCTGAGGATAGCTGTGCATTGACTCTCACAGAAGTAAGAAATAAACTGTGCTTTACTAAGCCCCCGAGATAATAGGGTTTACTTGTTATTGCAGCTTACTGCAGTCCTACACTAACTCATGTGTTCTTTCCCCTCTAAAAATCTGGGTTTTGAAGGAATGGCCGAGCATAGTACAGAGGTGGAAAGAAAGCTGGACACAAGAAGGGCACACAAGATGTAAACCTACTGTCTAATTGGATTTCTTACCCAAAGATGCTTCTCTAAATGAGCCAGTGTAAAGACCAAGGGGACTCTGGATAGCACTTAAAGGAAAGAGGTGCATGGTTCTTTTTAGTGTAACAGTGACCCTGTGCATGTTATAAGGCCCTGGTCAAAATTGGAGAAATATTTTTTAAAAAATAGAATAAAGCTCCCACCTCCCTCACTGCCATGTGGCTCAGTTGGTTGGACATCCTGCAAACCTAAATGTTGCTGGTTCAACATGTCTGGGTTGCAGGTTCAGTCCCCCTTCGGGAGGGAGGCATGTGCGAGAAGCAGCCGATCAATGTCTCTCTCTCATGTTGAAGTTTCCCTCCCTCTCTTTCTCCCTCCCTTCCCCCATCTCTAAAAAATATTTAAAAAATCTTTAAAAAATAGAATATAGGCAAATTGTGGGACTATGATGAGATAAATCTCCTCCATTAATGAGAAAACCCAGAATGGGTCTAAAACAAAAAAGCTCAGATTTCTGCACTTGTGATGTTTGTATAGAGATGGTGGGTGAGTACAGAGCCACCCCAGGGTTCTTGGTGATTGTAATATAATATTTTTGTTGTGATTTTTGAAGAAATATTTTTTTTGTTACATGGAAAGTGATTAGGTTGGGTACATAGTGATCATTTGGGGAAAATAGACTGTTACTTTCATGTTCTTAGTTTAATCCTTTTTCCAAATGGATTCACACAGATAACATTTTCACCTTGACATATTTTTACTGAGTGTAAGTACCATTATCAAGAAATCCCCAAAGCTTCATGTTTTAGAATAAATGAGGCCTCTCCATGGGAAAAGAAAGCCACAGAAGACACTGGGAAACCACATGGCCCATGTTAAATCAGGGAAGAAGTCTGGTACGGATGTGAAAGCCCGTCTATGTTCAGGGCTCACTTTCTGTGTTGCAGCTCCTGGTTACTTTCTGGACCTTGGTCAGTGTCTTTCTGACAGTATAATTTCTGCAGTGCAGCTAGGCTTTGGGACCCATAATCAAATGCAGAAAGCCTTCAGCAGTCCCATTCAGGGAGCTCAATTTTACTTGGTTTAAATGAGAAAGTTAAATCTCTATCCAGACATGCCTCTGTGCAGGCCCAATGAGTCTCACACCTGCAGGACATTTCATCTTTGAGTGTGCTTTCCATTTTCCAGACAAGCTCAGGGGATCCACTCCCTTCAAAAAATTCCTGTCTGCCTTAAATTACCTTATAGTTATATCTAATACTTCAATAAAACTACATCTTAAAAAGGAGAATTGGTTTGATTCTTTACCTGCCATAATTTATGCACATTTCAGTTTTGGAATACAGGGTGTTTATGCAAGGGAGAGAGGTCTTTGTGCTGTGATTGATATATCCACATGAACAGAACAAATGACAAGGCAGGGGAGTGGGAGTGACCTCCGGCATCTTCTGAGCACTACACTCACATTTTTACTGAGATACATTCACAGCCTTGAGCTGGGGCCTTAAGATTTTCTGGGGATCAGAAACCCTCATGGAGCTTGCTAGAACTGTGCATTCTTGGTTTTCACCGTAGATCCTTTAAATTAGATTCACTGTGAGGCAGGTCAAGGAATCTATATTTTAATAATCTTTACAGGTAATTCTGATCACATGAGAATTTGAGAAACATTCTTCAAGTTAGGAGCTCGAGCCTCTGTTTCTGGATTGTAATTGATTATCACCAATTAACCATTTGCTAGAAGAAAGGGAAGGGAACTAATTCTTGTTGGATGCCTTTTTGTGTGTGTCCAGCATTGTACCAGACACTCCAAGTATGTATTTTTTATTTAAACCTTGCTATAGTCCAACAAAGTTGGTGTTATTATCCTCATTTTTAAGAGGAGAAAATGTAGATTCAGAGAGGATAAGAAATGTTAATACATAGCAGGGCAGAGATTTGAATCCATATCTTTTTTGGTTCCAAAGAGCATACTTTTTCCAGTAAGCCATACTCACTGACCATCTTGCTGGGCATTTTCTATGTGTCCATCATGGACCAAATATTTAAGGGTTTATAATAGGTCACCCTTTGATCTACTAAGAGACATTATGAGAAATTTCTGAAGAAGATAATGGTAAGTCCATCCACTTGGGGAACTCCTGTTATGGATGCTACAGTGCACTGACCAGAGGCCCTGCTTTGTCTCAATCATTCTGTCAGCTCCTGAAAACTTGGCGACTGGCAGCTCTCAACTGGATCCTCATCTGAGAAGGTCCTCAGCTGAAGAGAGCCTCTTTCTACACATCATGTCTCCTCCCTGGGACAGCCCACATCCTATGTCTGGTTCGGGCAGGGGTATAAGAGCCCAGCCCTTTTGCTTCAACTCCAGACAACTCTGATGGACCACCCCAGCATCACAGGGCCCACATAGTCAGTCAGGGCCTGTATTATAACTGTTCTACAGCCTACCTCTCCCTCCACCTAATCCTGTGTCCTTTACTGCCTATGGATGTGTCCAAGAGTGCTGTCCACAAACCTCCTGCATCCTAATATCCATCCCTCCAGAGTTCACTTCTGGGAACTTAATCTGTGATGTTGTCAAATTTTTCTTGTGAATAAGTTATGCTTATGTTTAGGCAGTGCTATGGGCTGAATTATGTCCCCGTGCACCCCTGCCTGCTGACATTCATAGGTTGAAATCTTAACTCCCAGTATCTCAGAATGTGACTGTACTTAGAGATAAGGTCTTTAAAGAGGTGACTATGGTTAAGTAAGATTATTAGCATTTACCCTAACCCAGTATGACTGGTCTCCTTAAAAGCAGATTAGGACACAGGCACACACAAAGCAAAGGCCATGTGAGGACACAGTGAGAAGGTGGCCATCAGCAAGCCAAGGAGCAAGGCCTCGGAAGAAACTGAACTTGCTGACACCTTGGTCTTGAACTTTCAGCCCTAGCACTGTGAGAAAGTTCATTTCTGTTGTTTAAATCGCCTACTCTGTGGCACTTTGTTAGGGCAGGTGGACCAAACTCATAAAGGTATTATAGGTTAGAGCTACTTATTCATTTCAGTCCCTATTCTTTCATCTTTACTCTACAGAACAATCTAGAAATATAAACAGGTTAAATTGCCATTTAGGTGTAAGGAAGTAAGGTAATAATTCTCAGTAGATAGAGTCATCATAGTCCTTAAATATGTCAGAAAAATCATATATTTTAAAAGGTGAAAAAAGAATATATAAATTACTTCACATTATTCATCTTCTTTTTAGGACATTTATCATAGACCTATGGCAAATGTAAATACATAGTCTGACAGCTATTTTGGACAAGAGATGAACTTATATTTAATAGGAGAAAAGGACACTATTTCCAAGTTCTGTCAGTCAATACTTTCTGGCCTTCTGTGAGGCAGTAGTTCAGTCTGGCTTTTTTAATTTAGATTAACCACAACAGACTGTGTTCAGCTGCCAGCTTCCTGCCTTAGTATAAAAGGAGAGAGTAAGGAATGCCAAAAAAAAAAAAAAGTTTTACAGTTTCAAAGATTTTTCTTTCAGTTTTTCCATTTTTCTGAGCCAGCCCCTTTATCATCCCCAGTGGTACATTGAGAATTGTTAAACTACCAGCTTTTTAAAAAAATGAAACAAGACCAAACTGCCCTGATGTGTAGTCTTTGCAAATTTCCGTGGTGTGAATACCCTCACTATGGCCATTTTCACACTACCTGGGTGAACTCACTGAGAAGCAGGAGCACAGGTGGTCTGGGGAACTGGAACTAGCTGCCTCCGCACAACTGATTCGTGCAGAAAGGCAGAAGAAGGCTGCACGGGGCCAGCCTCCTTGCAGCCCTCAGATGGCTGTCCAGGTGTGAGCACAGGCTCTCAGCAGTATTTGCACAGTTACCTCAGGATTGGCTGTTATTTGCTGAGGTTACTTTTTATTTTTATTTTTTGGTAAGGGGCTCACATTTAAGAGTGTTTATAAGGTTAGCACAGTTTTCTTCAAAAGATTTTACTGGCCGTGCCCTCATGGTATATTCACTGTTGCTGCTGGAATCAAAATATCCCAGCATCAGGGAGCTCAGGGGAGCAACCAAGTCTAGCCTGAGCCAGATTCCTGCAGCCCCATTCTCTCACCAGGCCTTTCCTCACACTCTATTTCTCCCATCTTCCTCCTTTAGTCATTTCCTTTACTGCATAGACTACTTTTTTCTGTGCTGTAGAACTCTGGGTTTCACTGAATCCTCTTTTGAGAGCTTATACTCAATGAATGTGCCAAAGCATAATGCTAAGCAATGTGCCCACTCAGCCCTATTTTATGGATGAAGGAACTGAGACATAGAAACGTTAAATGTTCAAGGTCATACTATTCGTTAGTGTCCAGGCTGGAGTTCAAATCAGGCAGTGTGGCCTCAGGTCCATATTTTTAACGAGCATACTGTCCCCAAAAGAAGAGCAGGACTGTATCCTTAGGAAGCATTGATGACAAGGAATACATGCTCTTTTTTATTAGGTGAGACTAATAATCTCCAAATATTTACATTCTACTTAGTCTAGCATGAAGTTACAAGTATGTGTGTATAGAGTATTCAAATAAAGTTTAATGATGAAAAAACCCAAGAAGTGATGAAATTAATGATCTCAAAGAACACTTGGACTCTGAACATAGATAATTATAAAGCAAATGAAAGATTTTAGATGGTAGAATTGTCTGTTTTTCAGGGCTAGAATACCAAGGGTTGAGAATCAACATGTATTTATAAAAATAGCACAGTGTTTATGTTCATTGCAGGGACTCATGTGGAATGAAATACTGGCTTGCTTAATAGAATACTATGCTTCTTTCTCTCCCCATCCCCTTCCCCACTCTGCTCTGTTTTTGTCTTTGTTTAATTAAACTAGCTGAGTGAGTATTAAAAAATGAAAATAGATAATTTTTGTTTTAATCTTCATTAAGAAATTAATATTCATGCCAAGGAATCACAAATAAATGTAATTTGTTCTGATTCAGATTTGTGATTTGTTTGGTTGAGTCCTCTGAAGTGTCTGCTTCTGTGACAGATTTTTGTCATGGAATTCTAGGACTAAGAGGGATTTTTAAGAGGTCACCATTTTACTTGAAAACATCACAGTAATATGGCAATCTAGTTGGTTTTTAAAGACTTTCACAGAAATTCCTTGAATACTTATCAAATTGTTTAAAGGAAAGATTTGTCATTTTATTTAACTTCCAGCCGTCGCCTCCAAGTGAAACCAGGCCGTCTTTGGAATTCTGTGACTGTCCCTTACTTCCTCTTTTGTGCTGGTAGTTAGTTCTCCGTGGGACACAGACGACTAATTAATGACCTGACGTAGCAAGGAATTAACCTTTTTTCTTCTGAGCACATGCTACTTTATGTGCCTTTTCTCTCTGTTCTCAAGATGATCCCCCATCACCATTTCATAAATTTGGAAACAGAGATTCAAAAGGGCCAAGTGACTGACTCTCAGTTACTTTACTGGTAAGTGTCCAAGTGAGGACAGAAATCCAGGTCTGCCTGACGCCTGTGCCACCACGCCGTGCCACCACGCCCTGCCATGTTGCCTGCCTCCCCTACAAGTCAATTAATGGGTGCAATTACACATCACTTCTACTTAATTTTCACAAAAGCATCAGAGAGCCTTAGTTACACAGGAGACTTGAGCATGTTTAACCTTCACCACCACCCTAGACAAGATGAGTTTTTTGGAATGGTTGAATGGAAGGGGAATGGTTTGAAGGTAACTGGCTGACAGGGAATGGAGGCACCAGAGAACTGGCTGATCCATCTCCGAGGGGATCAGCCTCTGAACAGTTCAGTGGGTATAATGTCCAGACTGGCTTGGGCACTAGTTATACTAAGAAGAATGTTCCAGCTGTATATCAGAAGACTGCTTCCCCAGAGATTTATGAATGGAAGAGGATTTCCTGTGGGCACAGTGTATCCATATAAAAAGATTCACCTGCCCTGACTGGTGTGGTTCAGTTGGTTGGGCATCATCCTACAAAACAACAGGTCGCCAGTTGGATTCCTAGTCAGGCACATGCCTGTGTTGTGGGTTTGGTCCCTGGTTTGGGCACATGCGAGAGGCAACGAATCGATGTTTCTCTCCCTCTCTTTCTCCCTCCCTTCCCCTCTCTCTAAAACTGAATAAATAAAATCTTTTAAAAAATTCACTTAACAGAGCAAAAACTCATGGCCTAAAATCAACCTTTTGCTTTCAAATATTAGTTGCAAACCTGGATGAGAACGGAATGCCATTTGTATTATTGTTTTGATGGAACTGGTATGAATTGAATTGGACAAAAGGCAATCACACCAGAAGTATGTTTTTTTCATTACTACTCACCCTTGCCCACATTTTCCCAGGTGATTTTCTCTCTTAGGCCAAGGAATGTTGGAGCTCTGGATCTTGAGAAGGACAAGTCCAGTGTTTTAGTCCTCTGACCAGTTTCTTCCTTTTCATAACTCTAAAGACTACACGATGTCCTCATGCCTGCGTATGATATTACAGAATTCACAGCTTCCTGAACCTGAAAAAAAAAGTTAAAATCATGAAAACGGGTAAACTCTAGGAAAGGCTGAGACACTTTTCATCACTTAAGGATTGCATCATAGCAGTTGGAAAAGGCAAATCCATATTCTCATGAAAAGAACCCATCATTCATTCAGTCATTCATTCATCCATGCGATCAAAGAAAGCAGTTATGGAGCTTCTACTATGCATTAGCTGGAACTTTAAGGACATATAAAATATGGGCCTCTTCTCAAGGAACGCACAGTTTAGTAGGGAGAACCAACAAATGCAATGTTATAAAATGTCACAGGCACTCTGGTGGAATATGAAGTGGGTCTGGTGAAGGCACAAATGAGGGAGAAGATAAACTTTGGGAGGAGTCTAGAATGATGTTTGCCAGGTCTTTGTTATTTGGGCAGATCAGGAGAAGTGAGTGACCCTCCAATGTCTGTAATCCACAACTTCCATCCTGTCATTGATTTAACTTTTTTCACTCCTCCACCCTACTGCCTCATTATTTCCCTTTAAACGAATCAAATACGTCGCTACTTGTATCATTCTGAAGCCTCCCAACATGTCTGATTCTACCTCTCAGCAGCAGCTTGTGGAGGTCACTGGAGCTCTATGCTTTTCTTGTTTCCTGGAAATGTTTTGGCAATGTGGCTTTTGCACAGGTTAGATGCAAACGCCAGACTTTGATTTTTTTGGAAGAATAGAATTGACGGGGCTTTTGGTTGGTCAGTACTGGCTAGTTTTTCACTTCCCTTTCCTCATCTCACATCCATAAAGTTCAGTTTTGGGATGGTGTGTGTGTGCCTCTGTGTATGTCTATATGAACCTTTGTTGAAATATATATTTTTAGAAAAACCCTGACACTTAACCCATATGGGGCACATGGAAGTCTTTTGGAGGAACAGGAAGCTGGACATTTGTAAAAGTAAAATGTTTTTCCTATCAAGAATGAAAAATCCCAAGTAAATAATGTTTTAAAATGTGGAACAGAAAAATAAGGCTTGCATCTGGCACAGAGTAGAAGGTCAGCAAACTAGGTGATGGACATATAAAGCTACCCTGATGGGGAAAGAAGTCTTCCTAGAACAGCTCTCCAAACAGAGGATCATTGAGAAATTGAGAGTTGGTCTCCTTTCACTTCCACTAGAATGGGAACAGCCTCCTGTAATTTCAGTTTGATAAACACTGTGTTTATAACTGTAGGTAAGAGGGGGAAAAGGAATTTTCCTCTGAGGCACTTGTAGTGCTAGGCAAGAGGACATGGGCCTGTGACTTATTTGTTCTGCCTCAACTCCCCATGGTCACCCAAGCATATTGGCCCCAGACACTAAACAGAATCAGTGGGGACAGTTACTGTGTTTGTGACGTTCTGTCCACTTTCCCCTTAGGGATTCACACCTTGAGGTATTTTAACTGTGCAGGATGTCTGAGTGTAAAGATAGCCTCTAAGAGTGGATTTGTCTGTGAGGATCGCTTGTCCTGTACTACAGGACAAGGAATAATATATATATAGAGAGAGATTTCATTAAATCTTTGTAGTAAAATATAACACACTTGCAGAAAACTGTGTAAAACAAATGCAGAGCTTGATAAATTGTTATAGATGTAAACTGCCACCCAGGTCAACCCACTGAATACTGCCAGGACTCCAGGAGTTTTCTGGGTGCCCTTCCTAATACCAACACTTTCTTTTCTGTGTAGGCAGTACTGCGAAGCCCCACGCAGGGAACCTTGTGTTGTGCCTTGTGTTTTTGAGCTTCTAGCTCTCTCCCAACCATGTCCCTTTCCAAGGGGACAGGAGTCTTACAGCCAAGAGGCCATGACAATCTGGGACCCATGCCTCCTTTTCTAACCATGGGCCTCTTCCTTGGCTTTCCTTTCCTGAGAGATACCCCAGGGGAAGATATTTGAAGGAGGCTGTGGATGAAGGTTAGACTTCAGGACTAGGAAATACGCTTACATGAACACAAAGGCCCTGGATGGGACAGAGCAGAGGGCGGGAGGAGAAGGTGGATGGCCCAGCAGTCTGGGGGCCATTTCTTCTTGTGTCACGTGTGCCAGTGAGAAGCTCTAAGCAGTCCAAGAATTCTGAGGTCCAATCTGGTCTTCTAGTTTGCCATGAAGATATATTTGTCAAGGTAGGAGGGTAGAATATCTTTCATTTAATAGTTGGTAAGTTAAATTTACAACTTCAGATATTTAGGCCTATGATATGAATTTCTCCACTTAAGTCCCACAACTGTTAAGGGTGAGCTTGCCTAAAGGTAACTGTCCTGTTATGAAAATCCTCTTTGTGCCTTTATTTACACTTGACCCACTTAAGTCTACATTCCTGACCACTACAATCAATGTACAGTTTTTGAATTCTGAAAAAGCAGATAATATAGTATATATTCTTTTAACTTGGCTTCTTCTACTCAGCATTATGTTTATGAAATTCAGCTATGTTGTTGCCTATAGCTTTAGCCTATATTTATCATTGCTATATAGTATTGTATTATATGAATATTCATCCATTTTAATGCTCATGAACAATTGAGTTATCTCCAGTATTAGGCCATATGACTAGTACTGCTAAGTAGATCTTTTATCTATTTTTGTTGTGCATATACATAGGATCAGAGTGGCTGGATGATAGAAAAGCACATCTTCAACTTTAATGGAAAATACCAAACTGTTTTCCAAAGTGGTTGTACTAATTTATATTTTTACTGTCAGGGTATGAGAGTCCCTGTTGCTCTTGAAAATGGTATTTTTCCTTAGTTTTAATCAGTCTGTGCTAGGAATATTTTAAATATACTACTAAATTTTTTTTTTCAAAATTTCTGTTATTTGCATTTTAAGATACCAAAGTGATTCTACTAACTTGGAGTTCTAAGTTTTCTGCTAATAGCATCAGTAGAGGCATATATAATAACAACAATATGATAATACCCACATTTTTATTTTTAAATTTGGTAGCTAAGGGAAAACCTGTAGCCTTGGCAGATTCACAGTAATAAAATCCAAATAAACAGGGTTGGTCCTTACAGCATTTGAAAAGAACTCACAGATTAGCAGACTGACCTGGGGGTGAACTGACATACCAAATATGAATTTGACATTGACCTCCTTTCATAGGGGTATGAATGCCCTCAGAGCTTGCTCTGAAAGTTGGGGCAGCACTGGGTACAATTTGCTGAATTACCCAGCTGGGATGAGTCAGGACCACCTTAGAGTAGCAAGATCAGATGGAGGAGCCCATCAGTTTGCAACTCATTAACATGCCACATCTGGTAACATCTGTTTTTCCAGGAGGCAACAATAACCATGTGCTGTGGTCAACAGAAAACAAAGGGCATGCTCCAGCCTCTTCAGCAGAAATAGTCATAGCCTCCTTACCTCACACTTGCTTCTCCACCTACTTGGGCCCCTGAGCTTTCTTCCTCTTGCTAATATCCTCAATCTCCTTGCCACTTTCTCCTTTTAGTGCACTCTCCTGGGCAAAGCCCAGCCCTAGATGAACTCAAGTGTTTACTTTCTCTACTTCAATTGCCCAGCTGTTGAGCATTGCTGGAAAAACCACACACCCTGCAGATGGTGCCACTATAAACTTATGGTCACCAACACTATCTGGGCCCTTATTACTGTTAGGCAGCCCTTGTCTGTTCCTCTGGTCAGCTCACCCTCCCATACTCCCATTTTTCTATTACAATGATAATAGATCCTCTTCTGTAATGATGCATTGGGTGCCTAATCTAGACACAGCTGGCTATTGTCTGTTATGCACAGGGCTATTTCAGACTTCCTCTGTTCTCCTCAAGTCTCTGGTTTTATTGCCTGCCCATTTAATTAGTCCCAATCCCAAACTCCACTGTCAGCCTCAATAGTCAATCTCTCCCCCTGCTTCATGAAGAAAGCTGGCACCATCTGAAAGGCACACTCTTGGTTTCCCTCCTCTAAATCTGCAGATTTACTTCGCATCCAAACTCATCCCATTTTCTTCCCTGCTTCCTTATGACAGTAAAGGAAGTGTCTTCTCTAGGGCTCAATCTAATACCTCTACCTGGTTACAGTGCCTTTTCAGGGATGTCTCTCTACATACCCTGTCTCCTGACTTCTTCCCGGCACTGGTCAAATGGACTCACATCTTTCCCTTAAGAACCTGGTGTCAGGGGCTTCCTTGGCTTGATCAAGACCTTCATCCCAACAGGGCAGGAAGCAGTGCTTTGGGTTGAATTGCGTGCCCCGCCAAAATCACATGTTGAAGTCCTAACCCCCAATATCTCATAATGTGACCATATTGGAAACAGGGTTGTGGCAGGTGTGATCAGTTAAAATGAGGTCACATTCTCTTTGTGTCTCAGTTTCCTCACTGGAGACATGAGGAGCAGCTGGGTCATTATTTTTGCTGCATGCAGTTCCCAAATCTGTGGGAGCAGAGGTGGCAGGATGGGGGAGGAAGATTAGAAGAGAGCTGTCACAGCCCTTCACCTCTCCTCTGACCAAAGCAGCTCCAGTCTGAACTGTTTTATATTCTGCAACTCTTGGTAATAGCTGGCTTTAAAAAGTGTTTCATCTTTTAAAAAATAAAGTAAAAAATTTAAATCTCCTGACTTAGGTGATATTTCAGACGTTTTCCAACTGTCATAGACTATGATTATAGAATGTTTTACAAGTTAAAGCATATGGATTTGATGAACATATAGCACAGATTTTCCTCAGAAAAGCCTGATGTAATAAAATTTATTTCTTTTCAGTAAAGGAAATTTGTTAGGGACTTACTAACACAATTTAATTTTAAACATTTTAAAGACACTTATATAAAACACTCACAAATTAGAAAAGCAATCTGTTTTTGGACCATATGTTGGAATTTGGGGTTTAAAACATGCTCACTGTCCACAGGGGACTCTGAGACCCATGTACAAGAAAGCACTTGTGTGCAAATAGGAGCTTTAGGTGACAAGCACTGATGGGGACAGATGCCAAATGCCACTGGTTTGAACAGTCAATGAAAAATTTCAGACCCTGACTGTAGACTTCTCTGTCCAGAAACTTTACTCTAAAGAAAAAAAGAGAAATGGGAAGCAGGTGTGATAACACAAGCACTCACGTGCTTAGGCCCATCCAATTCTCCTTCTTTGTTTCCCTATGACCTAGCTTAGTATCTGGTACACAGTTGGTGCTCAGTAAATGCTTACTGAATGAGGATATATGACAAATTAGACTCCTTTTTTTATCTTCACCCAAGGACATACTTACTGATTTTAGAGAGAAGGGGAGGGAGAGAGAGAGAGTGAGGGAACATCAGTGCGAGAGGGAAACATCTATTGATTGCCTCTCACTGGTGCCCTGACTGGTGACCTAACCTGCACCTAGGTATGTGCCTTGAGCTGGAAGCAAACCTGTGACCTTTCTGGTTTATGGGATGAGGCTCCAACCAATTGAGCTGCACTGCCCAGGTCTGAAGTAAACTCTTTACCTGGTGCTCTGTGGGAATTCTTGGTGAGAGGAAAGGAAAAAGAATTTCTTTCTCAAGGAAGGGTGGGGTGGGGTAGGATCTAGAAACAGAAGAGAAGGACAGTGCTCCTGACCTAGGCACGGGTGAAAATGGCATGGCTTCTTTCTGCCTTAGAAGCCATGGGAAAAAATGATATTTAATTAAAAGGCACAGAAGCTAAGTATTTATCAGTCATAAACATTATATTTAATAAACTGAATGCATCTGTCTGGTAACTTTTTCAACCACCTGGGTAGGTCCTGAGGGAATGGAGTCTGACCTGGGTGAGACTTATGGGAAAAAATGTTGGAAAGACCCTCCTCAAGGGACCAGGCAATGTTCCCCCAGAGGAAGATACCAAGAGAAGGAAAAGCAGAGCCCTGGGATGAAACTAGCTGTGTCTTTCATGGTTCTGTCTAAGGGCAATTCTGGACCTGGGGCTAGAGCACACTGGCTGTTCACTGTCTGGCACTCTTGGTACTGGAAATAGAGGCCTCTTGAAACAGAACACTTGATAACTTGTCTTCCCTAGTAATTTCACTTCCCTAGGCTGTGGAGCCTTACTAATATGTTGCTTGCCAGCTGCTGATGGAGCCCTTCTGCCACATTGGGATTTGCACAGTTTATTTTGGTAGGTAACTAAGACAAAGAGACAGGGTTAATTAAACCTTTCATAAAACAGTCCATCGGCCACCTGCTTGCAGAGCAAAAAGTCAGATATTTTTGCTGCTTTTTGGCAGAAATATTGTGTTTTCAGCCCTCTCTAAGGCCCCATTGAGGATTCTAACCAGGCTACCTGTGAAAACTTCCTCTGACTTATGGTATATATCTTTTCCATTTATGTAAAAACAATAAATAAATACCAGTGATCTCGTCAGGCCATGACAAAGAAGAATTTGTTCAGGATTTAGTGCCCTAATGCACTGGACACACTTGAATTTGGCTAAACAGTCAAATTAGGTAGTTTGGCTCAACTTAACCAGTTTAAATGTTGTTGGCATACTGTTTTTCGAATGATTTTGGTTTTTTCAGAATGATCCCTAGAGGGGATTGGCTTTAAGTGAATTGGAAATTTTCAGGTATGTTTTAAAGATCTACAAAACAAGCCTTTCCTTTGTTTTAAATGGGCAAGACTCAGAAAATAGTGAGATGAGAAGGACTGTTTGCTATTTCATCTAGGCGTACATCTCAACGTGCACCCTGGGGGCATAGCAACCAAATAATTCATGTTTTAAATTTTTCTACAAACAGCAAGATATTCCAAAGTACAGCCAAAACCCTGACCAAGAAAAAGGGCATGGCAATGATCATGAAATAAATGAGGGTGGAAGTCCTTTATACCCTTTTGTACTTAGGTAATGCCTTGCTGAGTGCACGGCCCTGATTCTTTGCCAGTAAATTTTTAGGAATCTCTTGGCAAAAGAGAAGACATTGTTTGCCACACCTTCTACTCCTATAGAGTTTTTGGACGCTGACTGTTTACAGTGGCTTTCATCTGCCTCCTTCACCCATCCGGTATTACTTTGTATTTCTTCTTCTCTACCAGGCTCTGACTCATCTCTGCCCAGACCTTCGGGTTTCCTTAAGACCTTGCTTCTCCAGATGTGGTGCCCCTCCCAGGTAACTCAGCTTGCTGTTGTCCATGAGGAAAGGAATGCTTAGGTGCCCAGTCTCAGAGAATGGGATGATTCATGCCTTCATCCAAGTCAGAAATGGAGAGGTTTCCCTTAGTGCTTCCTTTATTCGCTCTCTCTATATCTAACCAGTAACGGGATCTTGTCACTCCTAGCTCCTTAGGGTCTCCAGCTACCTCCCTTCCTTTCCCATCTTTGCCTCTCAGTTGCCTCTCCTAGCCCATTGTCTCTCTCCTGGACTATTGAATTGTCTTTATTCTGCATTCTTAAGGCAGTGAGGAACACTGACAAGTTTTAACTGGGACGAAACTTGCTAACGTTTCCTTGTCATAAAATCACACTAAATCTAGTGGATGAATTGGAAAGTCTGCTGGAATGGAGGTGGAAAAAAATCCATGACAACACTGTGCTAGCATCCAGATGAGAAATGAGGAGGGCTCAGATTAAGCCCAAAAGGACAGTGAAAGGAGGGGAAGTGTATATTTAGCAAGTAGAATGGATAGAGCATAATAACTAACTGGAATTAGAAGGTAAGAGAGAGGAAGAGTTTGTAATAAATGTCTCCCAGGTGGAAAGTTATAAGATTGGGTGCATGATAGTATGACTCTGAGAGAGAGGAAATTAAGAATCAAGTCTGTGAGGAAATGATGAATTTAGTGTGACGTGGTAAGCTTCAGTTTCATGTGAGGAATGTCATATGGGGAGAGAATCCATAAACAGTTTATATACACAAATCTGGGATTTAAAGAAAAGTGAATGTTGAAGATACAAATTTTGGAGTCATGAGGTTATAGTTTAAAGCAAGGGAATATATGTTGGATGGACAGAGCTTATAAAATAAGAAAGGAGGTGGGCCCCTGGGTGATATCACCCCTAAGGAGCACAAAGAGGAGAAGGGGCAAGAGAAAATTCAGGGGCTGTGCTATTATAGAGAACAAAAGAGGAAAGAATTTAACAGTTAGATTATGAACGTTCTTAAGGAAATAAATTTCACTGGATTGATGGGGACAGATGCCAAATGCCACTGGTTTGAAAAGTCAATGAAAAATTTCAGTCAGTGAGTGTAGGCTTCTTTGTCCAGAGACTCTACTATAAAGAATAAAAGAGAAATGAGAAACAGGAGTGATAACATGAGAGTTCATGTTCTTAGGCTCACCCAGTAGTGGCCAGTGCAGAGAATGGGGAGGCAACTTAGGTTTCAAATTGACTGGGCCTTGGTGTGCCCATGTATTTGGTCAAACACTATTCTGGGTGTTCCTTTTGAGAATGTTTTTGGATTCGATTAACATTTAAATGAGTAGAACAAGTAAAGCAGATTGTCCTTCCTCTTGTTGGTGGGCTCTATCCAATTAGTCAGAGGACTGAATAAAACATAAATTCTGACTCTCCCTGAGTAAGAGAGAATTTCTGCTGCCCAATGTCCAAAAACATTGGCTTTTTCTGCATTTAGACCTAAGTGAGACATTGGCTTTCCATGGACCTGCCAGCTTTCAGAAGTGTTTCAGATGACACCATTGGCTCTCCCAGTTCTGAGGCCCTCAGACTTGGACTAGAACTAGATCTTTGGCTCTTCTGGATCTCCAGCTTGCCAACTCACTCTGTAGATCTTAGGATTTGCTATCTTCATAATTACATAAGCCAGCACTTATAAATAACCCATATGTATACTATTGCTTCTGTTTCTATGGAGAACTCTAATATAGTACAGAATGGAAAAAATAAAAGGAAATAAGGAAGGAAGAGAGAATGGGAAAAAAAAGTAGGATGAAAGAGATCCCTGAGAGCCTATGTGCTATGAAAATGTAGAAAGAAGGAGGGTGACTGTTTAGATCTGTAATCTCTGATGACATTGGTGACTCATTAATGTCACATAATTAAAATTAGCCTTTAGACATTGCGGTCTTGGAGTTTCTTGTCTTTTAGAAGTAGGACTTCCTAGCTTGGCTTGTTTTCTTGTTACTTAGGACCTGTTGCTAGCATAAGGTCATACTGAGAAAATTGAATCCTCAATGAGATTACTCAGAGATTTGGCTGCTTTCCTTCTGGCCATTTTGTCTTTAGGTCACAAAGAGAAACAGCTCACTTTTCTAAAGTGACATTACACATCACTTTGAAATATGTCCAATAGGCCAGCCCTGAAATCTATGGATTTTTAGGGGATGCTCATGAAAAAGAAGCTTTTAAAAAATATGTAAAACAATTTTCTTTTACTCTAAAAAGCTTCTTTGATAACCCTGTTTTTAGGAAACTACCTGCTGAACAGAAGAATAGCAGAAGCGAGAATTTGTCCAGCTCCTATCTAATTCATTTCTGCCACAGGGAGATGATAACCACAGAAGCTACTAGAGTGAATTAAATGAAAGATTTATTGGGCACTTAGAATTCATTTAGTTTCTGCTCTATATTTATAATTCTTTTCATTATAATTTTAAAGTGACAGAGAGAAACCATTTTATTTGTGAATGTAGCAGATGCAATTATTAGCCCAGCTCAGAAAGATTCTCCTGCTTGCTCTGCTTATGCAGAGAGGTAGGTTCCAGACTTCAGTTTGGACAGCATGATCATCCTTTACTGTTTAACAGCTTCCTGGACCTGGGGTGGGTACCTGAGTCGAATTCAGAGTCCAAGGCCTTTGCACATGCACTGAGTCACTCACACAGTCCCCCTCCAAGAGTGACCTTGGGAGCATGGCTGCATTTCGGACTCTGGTGTTGTGGGATATACCCTGTCCTTGCAGTGACTGCCTCCCTCATCTCCCTTCTTATCTCCCTACCCCCACTCTGCCTCTACCAAACTGAACTGAACTGTATTTTATTACTTTCAGCCAAGCATACTAATTGATTCAGTTATAATAAAATAATAAAAATAGTCCTTCCTTGGGTCACATAATAAAAACTGAGGCTTAAGAACTTTAATGGTAACAGCCATGGACAGTGCACTGGGGAACCCAGTGTTCTAATTAAATAACTGCCCATACTCTTGAACCCCTTTCTTACCCCACAAAAGCCTCAGAATTAGTCCCAAAAGGGACTGCCACAGTCTTTCACACTGCTAGTGGAGGCATGGTCAGTGCAATACCTATGACAGAGAATGTGTCTGAACCTATCAGAATTATATGTGCATACACCCATTGATCCTTCAAGGGCATTTGCAGGAGTTTATGCTACAAAGGTACTTGAACAAGTGCAAAAAGACACAGTACAAGGTTACTTGGTAAACATTGTTAATAACAACAAAATATCAGGAACAGACTAAATTTCTATTAATATAGAATTGGTCAAATAAGTTATGGGAACACATACAAGTGGAGTACGATGATGCTATAAAAAAGAATGAGTAAGGTCTTCATGTATGGAAAGATCTTTAAGATGGCAAGTGAAAAGAGCAAGGTACATAACAACAGTGGGTTTTGTAGGCTATCATTCAGGGATAACAATATCTATTCAAATTTGCTTATATATACATTGAAAAAAATACTCTGGAAAGAGAAACAAATAAATCAATACCAGTAGTTTACTTGTGTGCATGAATGTGTGTTTGGCAGGGGGTGGGGACTGGGCAGCTTAGATAGAAAGTAGGAGTAGGAAAGAGACTTTACCTGTATATCTCTTAAGGTCTTAAACCATGTTATACTGTGTGTTGTCAACTATTCAAAAGAAAGTGGGGAGGGAGAGCAAGAGGGAGTGGGAAAGGGAAGGGAAGAATTAGGAAGAGGAGAAGAAAGAGGAGTGAGGGAACAAAATAGGAAGGAAGGAAGGAAGGAAGGAAGGAAGGAAGGAAGGAAGGAAGGAAGGGAGGGAGGGAGGGAGGAAGGAAGGGAGGGAGGAAAGGAGAGAGAGAGGGAGGTGGGAGAGGGAGAAAGAATGAGCAATGGCTATCAACAAAAATGATACCTTTAATCAGAATCTGTTGGTTATTCCTTGTAAAGAACATATTTGAAACCACTTTCTCTTGAGCAGAAGAAACACTGACAGTGGTGAACAGGGCACAGCTGTGGCCATTGCATAGTGTCTTAATTGTCCCCAAGTGGCAGGAATCACCGCAGAATTAGAATCTCTGCCATTTCCAGCTATGTCCACCTCAATCAGGCAACCTTTTCCTTAATGGAGAAGAGGAAGCCCAAACTTGATGAAGCATTATAGGAATAAGACTGAAAATTCCTTCCCTGTGGATAAAGTATATTATTTCTCAGTCCCACAGTGGAAAACATGTTTAAGTTTTACTGTGTCTGAAAGAGAGGAAACAGTGACTCAAAACACATACTAAGGTACGTAACCTTAAATTGCCATATGTCTTGACATAGATTTTTTTCCTAGAACAGATTCTTCGTACTTACCATCAGCGATAGGGCCTGAAGAAAATACAAGCTTTCTTGGGATTGGCTCCTGTGGTGGTGACAGATAAAATACAGGACACCTAGTAAGTTTGAATTTCAGATCAACAACAAATAATTTGTATACTAAAAATATATACTAAAAACAGTACTAAAAATTAGTTATTGTTTTTCTGAAATTCAAACTTCACTGGGTGTCTTTTTGTTGTTGTTGTTGTTGTTAAATCCATCAACCAGGCCCTGGGGATGGCTTGTTGGAGTGGAAGCTCTGGTGGCCAAGGTTCAAGTCACAAGTGGGAAGGCCCATTTGTCTCTGACATTTTAAGGCAATAACAACCAAATACCGCCTCCTCCAAGAGCCAATCAGATACCTTGACACCAGATTCCAAGCATTACAACCACCACTGACTTTTCTGCCACCTCTGGTCCTACCTAGCAGTGAAGACCACCCAGTCCCCTACTGCTGCTCCAGGTCCCATGGATAAAATATGAGTATCTCCTCACACAGGCAGAAGAATTTTATTGCCAAACCATCAGAAGGACAATTGTTTGACTTTGTGTTTCTAACAGCAAACATGGATTTGTGCTTCTCTCCCAAACTTTCTCACCTGGCCTGCCCACTATCCTGACCTACAAAAGACAGAATGACAGAATCTTAAATTAGGTTGAGAAATTCCCTTCTAATAATCAAAATGTGGTCTGAGACATCCCTTCCAAGTATAAAAGTGGCTGACAAGCCTTGAACATGGCAGTCACTCAGTGAGCCTGGAGTGAGAACAAAGGGGAACAGATCACTGTGACAGCTGCATCTTCTGAGTGTATGTAGGGGGAAAGGTGGTTCTAATGGTACACCACCCCAATAGCAGAGACCATCTGTTGGGGTGCTGTAGCTATGAGATGGCCTGCTCACGTGCTATCTATGACCCTCATCAGAAAAAGGGGGCCAGCCTGTCCTTAGAGATGTCTGTTCTTGATCTGCCCTCACTGATTCAAGGTATAGATCATGCTCACGAAATACCTCTCGGGTTTCCTCCTCCTTCACAGAGGACTGTCTTGCATGTGGGAAGATCTCTTGCAACATATGCCTTTGGGTTACAGTCTACATGAGCAGCCAGCTCTGTGGTTACAACATACACAATGACCATGACATAGTGACAGTGAACACAGTTCTCAGCACCCCACCTCCCAGGGACAGA
The DNA here is from genome assembly GCA_028533065.1 of Trachops cirrhosus. NCBI lineage: Eukaryota > Metazoa > Chordata > Mammalia > Chiroptera > Phyllostomidae > Trachops > Trachops cirrhosus. The sequence goes on from CM052542.1 coordinate 77,386,157, forward strand.
AGGGATGTATAAACCCCACAAATGACAGGCTTGTCTTCTCTGAACATTGGTCCTCCCAGGACAGCTTCATAGGATGGGAAGCAGAAATATAAATAGTGTTTGGCTTTTTTTGAAAAGATGGTCTCATGGAAGAACAATTACGATGACAGCTATGCTAGATCAGGGCCACAGCAAAGAAACTGGCTCTTTCCTGGAATTGCAACTTACCAAATAAAAGCCAAAGTCACTGACAGCTATGGTTTGAACACAGAAGAGCAACCACTGGAGTTATGATTCGGAGACACTGAATTCTCCACACACCATGAGTGAATGGCTGGGATTGTTACATCACAGAGTCTAATTTTAAAGTGCTGTGAACCCCAAGTGAGGTTTGTAGGGCAGACATACAATTGCTTGCAAACAAGCCACAGGCACAATGAGCAACGTTTTGTGTTTCTTTGCAGGTTTTCTCTTTGTTCTCTCAAGGGAACTGGGAGAAGAAACTCAAGTCTGAAACTCAAACCTACCTCAGGCATTATTTTCCCTTAAACTAGATCTAACCTCAGGAGATCTTCTGGAGTATTTGCTGAATTCTAATGGGAACTGAGCCCTCCATATATTATTTTATTATGTTTTGCTAATATTTTTCACTGTAAACATATCATACCAAGATGTTTTGGACCCTTTACTTTCCCAGCTTATTTGGAAGCTAAAGTGTATAGACATCCAGCTTTTGGGCCGATCCAGGATTTTCATGCCATGGTAGGCAAAGCTTCCAGGAAAAGTCTCCAGGGAAGACTAAGAATTTTTGAAAGTATCTGTGGACAACAAGTGCAATGTTACTGGGCTAATTCCCTTGCGTAAACTGAACTGATGGAAGTGCTTTGTGATTTACTGGCAGGTAGACTGACAGTGGCTTGAGGCCTGGCATCTGAGGCCTGAGCTGGGGGAACCCTCCAGCCTTGCAACTGCTGCTTGGATGCATCCAACAGGGGCTGGGTTTGTGGACCCAGTATTGCCAGTCAGACACTGGGCTGACTGTGCAGGATGTGGAGGGGAACCCAGAGTGCTTTCAACCTCACCCAACCCTTCTTTCTCTCTCCTCTCCTCTCCTCCTAGCATAATAGAGCAAGATGGAGTTCTGTGTTTCTCAGGTGAGGTCCACAGATGACCTGCATCAGGATCACTGGAAATACTTGCTTAAAATCCCAATTCGATTGCTGGCTCTAGACTTATCTACTGAGTCTCTGTGGGTGAAGCCTGGAAGCCTGCATTGTTCATCAGTACCTCCAGGTGAGTCCTACATGCACTCAAGTTGAGAAGCATTGGTAGAAGTGAAAATCTTAGATAAGCAGCCCAAAACTAGAGTTCAAAACCATTTAGTTCCTGGGTGGTTTTGGGCAGGTTATTTATTAACTCCCAGACTCATTTTTCCATCTGAAAAAATGGATATGTTATTTTATAGGGATTATCCTTTTTTTCTCTCTGAGAATCAAATGAGATAAGACATATGACAAGGCTGGCAAATGATGAGCTCTTGCTAGATATTAGGACGTAGTACCATGATATAGAAAAGGGATGGTGAGCTAACAGATTCTTTGTAGGCCTCAAGATGTATATATTTTGCAGCAATTTTCAAAGGCTCATATAACTCTTTTGGATGGATACAGAACAAAGAGACTTAGCCACCAGTGGCTTTACTACCCAGTAAGGCCTTATTAACATACCCAGGAGTGAGGGATATAGTGCTGTAGGGAAGACAAGGTGATAAAAAGAGACACATCCAGAAGAGCAGACACAGGCTAATATAAAAATGGGATAGTAAGTCTAGCTAAGAGCACATGGTGAAAGTGGGGTCTTCTGCAGGCATGTTCCTCAGCAGTGGCCCACATGCTCTAAGTCACCGATTCTCACTGAGGGTAATTATGTCTCCCAAGGACATTGAGCAATGCCTGGAGACACTTTTGATTGTCACAACAGGGGAAGGAGTGCTACTGGCATCTAGCGAGCAGAGGTCAGAGATGCTGCTAAACATCCTACAGTGCAGAGGACAGTTTCCCATAACAGAGAATTATCTGACTGAACATGTTAATAGCATGCCAAGGTTAAAAAACCCCGTTGTCAATTAACACAGAAGACTGAGTTGTGAGTGATGGAAGGAGGCCCAAGTGATAGCCACATGCTGCTGTGTTGCAAAGTCTCACAGATGAACAATGGGACCCAGAGTCCTGGAAGCTGGCGGGTCACCATTCGCCACTTCCAATGTCATGTGTTCAATGTTGCTAGTTTCCTGCTTGTTTGAAACGATTGTGAAAAGCATTCTGTACCAGGGGTGTCCAGGCTTTTAGTGTTTCTAGGCCACACTGGAACAAGAGTTGTTTTGGGCCACACATTAAATACATCGTGACACATACTCACAAAGAAATCTCATAATGTTTTAAGTAAATTTACGATTTTGTGTTGGGCTGCATTCATAGCCATGCTGAGCCACATGTGGCCCATGGACTGCAGGTTGGACACCCCTGTGACCTTTGGAAAAGCAGAGGTGCTGTTCTCTACAGGTGAAGATGGAGGCTGTCTCATTTCTAGCAATGGTCTTGTTTTTTACCAAGAGGGAAGAGCAGTGAGAGGGAACTGGGAGGCCATGTGGTCCAGCAGGGTTTGCTACCCTAAGCAGCCAAATACAAGCACGTGAAATGGACTGCGCAGGCTTAAAGGGATTCTATGGAAGGCACTCAGGATTGCGGTCAGATCCACGTGTCATTGGTTTGTGATAACAGTTTGTTAGTATCTTTCTTCCCTATGTGATTCTCAGCTTTAGTCTGTGGTTTTCTTCAGATGCTTCCAATTTAGTGTCTTGGTTAACCAGCCTTTGCTCTGTTTGATCCTCCCTTTGTTTGATCCCCTATCTCTTCTTGTCTCCTCTTCCCTGGCATGGTGTGTACTCTGGGGCTACACCATTGATTGCCCTGGACTCTTCCTGTCCAGACTCCTAGGGTTCTTTCTCATGTCCTACCCAGATCTCTTGGGATCTCTTCACCATTTTCACATGTGCTGCCTTCCTGCATGCAGGACCAGCACTGTGGCATGTGACCTGTGTGATTACCCAGGACTCCATGCTCAGAAAAGCCTCATGCTAGGTTTACTACTCTGCTGTTACCATAGTGAGTTTATTAATGGAACTTTGAATTTTTATTTTGTAAGTGAATTATGATAGGATAACAGAGCAAACACAAGAACAGAACAGATACATACAATGTGAGTGTCTGCCCTTTCTTCTACCCTGTTCTCACAGTGTTCACCATAAGCACAGAATTCTTGTGGACCCAAGAACATGTGGGAGTTCATAGAGATTCAAAGTGAATACAAGCTGAAGTGTGTTTTGTCTAGAACTAAGGAAGTGGGAGTGGGGGAGGGATGCCAACAGCCATGAGAGTCCACACTTGCCATTTGAACCAAAACTTGCTTCAAACACAGAAGGCAGTCACATTCTAAGAAACATGAATGACCAAGGAACTCTATCATGTCCTTTCTTTCTCATGTTATTTCACTGCACTAGCTCACTACTTGTGCTAAAAATGATGACAGAGGAGGAAAGAGATAAGGCAACTCATAAGTTCCTTTTCTTTCAATCCTTCCTTACTCATCAGTGAGCTAAAGGTAGAGATTGTGGGTAAAATACTCATATCAAGAAATTAAATAAAAGCAGTTGAGTTAGTTTGTGCAGATTTTCCACTGTTTTGGTATGAACAAAATATGCAAATTGTATAATTTTGGTGATTAGCATATGAGTTAAATTGCTCTCATATTTGCATTTACAACTGGCATCACACAATAGAGATGAAAGGTAAAATTGGTGCTCATCATATAACATTTAAAATGTAAATTTATCTTACAGTGGCATTAAATAGAATATTTTTAAAAAAGCCATGACTAGTGAAGAGAGAGACTGTGGATGAAAGGAAAGGCTTTTATTTTGGTACCCCGATGGCATCTTTTTCCTGCTTTTAGAAAAAAGGTGCCCACAGTTTTATTTCACTGGGCCCTGCTTATATACTTTTACTTCATAACCCCAGAACTGGTGTCTCTTTGTGCTCGGACTGTCCTCTGGCTGTAGGAATCAGTTGGCCTGTGTGTACAGACAGCAGGCCTTTCCTGGGAACTGATGTTCCTTAGGACCAGTGCTGACCCAGTGCAGATTGGTTAGCCCCTCAGGACAGCCTTGGAATGTGGCCTTAATGAACTCCAAGTTCCCCTGTGGGGTTTACCCAAGTTAACCTCTATACAACTTCCCTTTGCTTGCTCCTTTACCTTTGTGGTTCCACTTCTTCACTCCTTACAGTTTTTGCTGGGGGAAATTTCAAAGCAATCACTTTCATTAAACTTAAAGTCACCCATCCTTCCCAGTTCTGTGGTCTGTCTGTGCCAAGGTCATTGGTTTTATGAGGTATCAATGGCAAATAGCGATCAGGTTGTGGGGCAGGAAACCCAACACTACAGACATTCCTAAGGGAATCTTCTAGAAATGTTGGGTTTTGAGGTTTATGCTGAAACTTTTGATACAAAAATCTTTCCATGTAGGTCAAAGGGAATGTGGACAGAGCACTGTGGAGAGAGGGTTCATCATAGGCCACTTTACGACCAAGCAATGTTCTGGGCAGATCTAGGTCAAGTCTTCAATGAGTGAAGACTAGATGGCTCAGATGTTAAGAAAACGTGCTCTAGTCGTCTAACAAGCCTCCTGAAGTCACAATGTCCCTGACTCTTCTTGCTTTCATGGGAGAAAGAAAAAATAAAAATTGCAAACACCAGGCCGTGTCTTACTTTATTAAATTAGTCATAATCTGTTCTATAAGAACTGGACTGGAACCAAAACACAACTCATATCATCTTTTTCCACTCATCTAGGTACATGGTTACTTAACCTGAAAAATCTTGGAGTGTCTTTCATCTTCCCTGGCTGGAGAATTTTTATTCATGCTTCAAAATTCAATGCAAATGCCAATAGTCTGTCTTTCCTGTGCCACATAACATTCTCCCATAAGTATTTACATGTACGTTTACCATCCCCCTTAGATTATAAGGACTTTGAGTCAGAATATTTATCTTATTCATTTTTGAAGCCTCACAGCCTTGTACAACACTTAGCACATAACTGATGTCAAAAACAGTTGATTAAATAACAGTGACGGCAGCTAGTATGAACCAGGCACTATGCTAAGTACTTTACATGCATTATTGTCTTCACTGCTCACAACACAGTATGAGGCAGTTACTGGTATCTTCATTTTTCAACTGGGGAAATGGAGGCCAAGGAAGGTTAAATAACTTGCCTGTGATCACATGCTTCCAAACAGTAAAACAGAGTCAAGGCCAGGTTTGCCAGCACTACAGCCTTTTTTGTTCACCATCGTATAAGAGAAGTCGGTGAATAGGTACTTCCAAGGCTGTCAGGAAGAGTGCTAATTAGACAGACAGACTTGTCTGTACCACAGCCTCTTAATTAAATAGCTTAGCGAAGTTCTTTATATTTAAAAGGAGCCATTTTTATTTTCTAGGTCAATGTGGAATCAATTTCCATTTTAACCAGTTTCTCCTAAGTTCATTGAGCTTTGTTATCAGAAGGTCTTTTTGCACAGGTATTTAGTTCTGGTGCAAGTTAAGCACAATAAAAAAAAGCCCCTGCACAGCTGTGAACCCCAACTTCTCCCAGATCATGAGTACAGCTTTCTATGGGACTCTACATTTTATGTTTACAGTACATAAGAAATTATGGAGGGTGGTACTGATGTACCAATTAAAGATACTGGCATTTTTGGCCCCATGGGGCTGACAAGGAAAAGGGATATCAATTTGTTATGAGAAACACTTCCATACTTATACTTAACTTTTATTGTTCACAAAGGATTTCAAAGTATTACCAAAGAAAATGAACACTATTCTTGAGTCATGTGGGCACGATGGACTTCCACAGACTAATGGGTGGTGTTTCACACTATATTTTTTTCCAGTCCAGAGTGGAATCATTAAAAGAAAAAAATCACAAAAATTCATCAGCTTCTTGCCCTTGTCTGCCTCCAGCCTTTGGCACTGAGAATGTGGGAGCACATGGATAGCTGTCTAAGCTTGGTCAAGGCGGTGGGCTTGATTGGGGCCCAGCTGATCCTGCTCCTGATATATCTTGTTTCCTCCTCCACTCAGGAACCAAAGGCCCTCTAGCTCAGGCTGTCTAGACTTGGAATTGTCATTTACAGCCACCTAAACTTTGAGGATGACTAAGCTGTGAAAACTTGAAAAATGAAATCATGTAGAAGAAAAAGTTTTGAGAACCATTTACCATGTTGATTCAGTTTTAGGCAAAAAGAAAAAATCCTTCATATTTTAATACACTTGTGAGTCACATGTAAAGTAAATTAAAGAGTTCTGATATCATTTTTGAAAATAATAAGAGCTTATGACTCTCCTACAGTAACTTCACAGTCAACAAATAACTATGTAGGTTGAAAACATCTTGATAGGATGACCTGTTAGCTCATCTACAGTTCTAAATTTCTCTGATCACCTGATAACTTTATGAAATATAGGCAGAGAGAGAAGATGGAAAATGAAAGATGACCAGCTAGAAGTCTGAAGCTGCTGGCCATCAGTAAGGGTCTGGGGCAGGGATCTATATGAGAATGTTAGATGGGGAGGAAGTCCCCTAATCTGAAGGCACCAGGACAAATTTCCCACAGAAAGAAAAGGGAATGCTTTGCCTTGGGGCAAATTTTCTCCCACCTTAAGACCACTTGCTCTTCACCTAGGAAAATTCTTAGAGGGTATTTGCAGTATTAGGAGATCAATACTGTGCAAAAATGAAATGGTTGTGCAGCTGGTCATTCTCTTCTCCTATCTTCCACCCATACTATTTCACTCTAGGGGAAGTAATGGGGCAGTCAAAACCCACCTGTACATCTATAACAGTGGGTCTCACATCTGAGGTCTGCAGAATCAGCTAGCAAAATAAATAAAGAACTAGTCTGTTGCCTAAGTACTCCCATGCATAGTGCTAACATTCTGATTTCTAAAGCAATAAACTTGCAATGTGCTCATTGGGGCAGTGCTACCCACTAAGCGGTGCTGAGAAATGCATGTGTTAGGGGTTGGTTGGTTGTTACAGTATCTGAAGGAAGACACCACTAGCATTTTTTGCCAAGAAGGTAGGGATGCTGAATGCCCTGCTATGAGCCTGAGATACTTCCATAATGAAGAGTCATCTCACCCAAAATGTTAAAAGCATCTCCACCCAGAAAAACAGAGTAAAATAATGGGCTTTTATTCCTTACATGTAAATAATTATTTAGGCCCTATAGGAAGGTTCAAATCCCACTGGAAAACTTCCTGTGGTGCCAGACCATTGGGGAGAGCTTTGAGATGGAAACATGTTCATTCTGATAGCCCCTGGATAAAAGGAAAGACAAGAAGTCACCCCAGAAGACACTGGGCAACTCATTACCACTGCAAGCTAAAGTATATAAAGTATTTTGTGGCATCGTTTCTCTTTTCTCTTAATGTTGACAGAATCATTGAATCATTGTCTTCATTTACTTATGAGATGATTGACATTGTCCCTCAAAACAGAAAAACAACTTGAGCTAAATCTAAAATGCAAGTATGCAGCCAACAAGCAGTCATTTGTCTCTGCTTTGCCTTCTATGGTAAACTTGCACTTCTGAGTTTGGTTCCATTCACTTCAGCTAGAAGTGTGTGGTGAATAAACTGTTCACCAGTCTTCCCATGGGATGGCTGACTCAGCTTTGCTGTGAGTTAGTGGCCCAGCGGGAGCAGGCCAAGAGCTCCCTCTCCATAAGATGTATCCTAACAGGAAAGCGGTCAGTGGCAGCTCACAAAGGAGGCTGTGGCCATAAATATTTCAGTATTCAATTTATTTAAAATCTTAAATAATGAAAAACATTTGCTTGTTTAAGACTTTTAAGTCCTTCAGTCTTTGAATTCATGCTCCAGTGTCTTGCTTCAGAATTCCATGGCAAGGCACATGCATGGCATCACAGTCAGGAGGAGTACAGATCACAGAAGGAAGGGCTAAACTCTTAAGAGGGCCATAAGACAAATACACAACTTTGGCCTCGCATGTGTCAAAGACCTGTGCAAAGGCAAACATCTTTATGACTTTGGTCCTGGGAAGAGAGACCCAGCTTGAGTTAGAATTTAGAGCTGACAAGCTACTGATGAAGCAGCGATGGCCATTTAGTACATGAATGGCCACTTTGGGAAGAGGCAGCTTAGCACACCAGGCTCTAAATCTTAGACTGAAGCCAAGGGCAACCCCTTCCACCTTTGCTGGAATAAGTTAATTTACCCCATAATATGTCCCTTGGGCCTTTTCTCTGCCTTCTTGTGGATTTACAACCCTGCCCTGCAGTTCCTTTGGTCTTCCACACACAGGACAATTTGGTATCGAGGGAATTCCCAAGACCAGGCAAAGAATATCTTTCTTGGCTATAAAAATGTCATTCTAAGATTTTTCTTATCTGTAATGTTTCAAGGACACTTGAAATGTGCATGGCCTGTTCCCTGCAGCATCTCCACCTTCTAAGAGCTCACAGCTCCCTGAACCCATCTTGCTCTCTAGTTCTCTCTGACCCCCAAAGTGTCAGCCAGCTTTAGTGTAGTGATTCTCAACTGGGAGCAATTTTGTCTCCTAGGAGAGATTTGGCAAAGTCTAGAGACATGTTTGATGGTCACAACTAGCTGGGTGGGTTGGTGGGTGGGGGTGGTACTAGCTTGGCAATAACCCACGCCCTTTGGACCAACTTGGAAGTGTTACTAGCATGAAGGGGATAGACACCAGAGATGCATATAAATGTTTTACAGTGCACAGAACAGCCCCCATGACAAAAGAGGATCCAGTCCCAAATGTCAGTAGTGCCAAGGTTGAGAAACCCAACATTAGGGCAAGGAGGAGACTACCTTTGCGTAAGTCAAAAAGTGACTGTCTAAACTTGCCGTAATGAACTTTTTCACAATGATGAAAATGTTCAAATCCGTGCTGTTTAATATATTAGCCACAAGAGGCATGTGGTTATTTCACACTTGAAATGTGGCTCTTGTGACTGATAAAGTGAATTTTTAATTTTATTTTACTTTAATTAAAATTTAATCATCCCATGCAGCTAGTGACTATGATATTAGACAGTGCAGGTCCATGTAATGGGAGCATAGGAGCGTTGAGATAGCCTGCCCTAGCTAGTTATCTCCACTGGTTTAAAATAAGAATTCCACAGTTAGACACTCCTTCCTTATCAACAACTTTGACTCATGTTGATATGTTTCCTTGGCAGTGAGATAACTTTTAACTTAAAAAGAACTGATGCTAATTTAACATGACTAATGGATCTGCAAGAGGTTCTGACAGGAGCAGAGAGCATTGGAGGCACTGAAGTGAAGGAGGGGACACCGTGAGATGGAACAGGGGACTTGGGATAGGCATCTGGAATAACTGGGGGAGGCTGGAGGTAACAAAGGCAACCTGTGCTTACTTTAATTAAATAAACCCTGCTGATAACAGAAGCCAAATAATCACAATTCCCATTCAGATACATGTTCTATGAAAACTGGAGCCAAAGGGAGGCAGAAAAGACAAAGTATAGAACAAAGGTGAGCCTGTTTCTGATTCCTTCTCTACTTGCCTTTAGCTCTTAGGCCAAATCTCCAAGCAGTGAAATATTATGGTGGCCCCTCTGATGGGTAAGTGAAATAAAAGGAATACTAAAACACAAGACACAGAATGGTTTTTCCCTTTAAATTGCTTATAAAATTCTGGATAAGTCCATCAAAGCCATATTGTTCTGATTTCTATGGTGCCCTAAGCAAATAATGTACTTTACTGTGTATAATTCACACTTTTTGCCCAGATTTTTGATGGAAAAATAAGGATGTACATTATACATGGATAGTACTAATTCATATCTATATAAATATTTTTAAGTATTTTATTTATGCTTATGCATTAAAAGTTTAACTCTAGAAAGCAATATTGATATTCATGTGTAAAATAATACCCTGTAATATAATAATCAGTTTTGTTTCTAAATATAAATAAATAAAAAATTGAATTAAAAATTAAAATGAAAGGTTTTTTTTCCTGAAAGTTTGGGCCAAAAACATGGATGTGCATTATTCATGGTTGAGCATTATACATGGCAAAATACTGTAAGTGCCTCCTAGTTAAAATAGCACTGTCTTAGGGCCTATTTTCTGCATAACCCATTGAATAACTAGTTTATTATACACATTTTTACATATAAAATATTTTGTACTTTAGTGTAAGGATTTTTAGAGAAAGAAATCACCAACCTCACTTGGTTAGCTACCCATATTTCTAGAGATGGGGAAAGAATAATACTAAACCCAAATCCTTTCTTCCTAAATGTTCTGTAGGGTTCAAACTGGAGCTCCTGGTGGCATCAGTTTTAGTGATTCTTATGGGGAAAAATGGAAATTGAACCAAGAGTGTAAGTCCACCAAAATTATGAAAGAGATGGGGGGACTGCAGTAGGAGAAGAGCTAAAGAGATGAAAATTGTCCTGCCCAGAAAAACACAATTGGTTAGACTCGCATGACTGAGACAATAGATGGCTGTGGGCATTGACTGGTCCACAAACTGCTAGTTTGTCTGAATGAACATGGCAGGAGTGAGTGGGGCGTGGAGGGAAATGTAGGTAAATTTAGCAGCGTGGAAAGAAATATTTTTGTCTTAGTCAATTTTATAATGGTACTAATCCTAATCTTATTTCTGAGAGACACGAGACATTCCGTCTATAGAAGTCTGTCCCTATTTCCATGAAATTCAGACCCTTTTGCATACAAAATACCTTCATTTTATCCCAGTAGCATCTAAAATCTTTAATTTGTTCCAGCAGCAATTCAAGTTTTAAACTCAAAAGTCTCATCTAAATATTAACTAAATTAAATATGGGTAAGACTCAAGGTATGATTTACCCTGAGGCAAATTCCTTTCCAGTTGTGAATCTAGGAAGTTCTGCTTCTTTGTTGTTAAAAATTCCATCTTTAAGATTTCTCTCTTCTTAAATTTTACTATAGCAGTCAGGAGGAGCCAAGTCACACCTTGAACACTTTGCTTAGAAACAGCTTCAGTTATTTTTTAATTGGATTGTTTTGGGGGGTTTTTTGGTGTTGAGTTTTATAAGTTCTTTATAAATGTTGGATATTAACCCCTTATCACATGTATTGATGAATATGTTCAGACATTCTCCAAAGAAAACACACAGATGGGCAATAGACATATGAAAAGATGCTCAACGTCACTAATCATCAGAGAAATGCAACTTAAAACCACAATGAGATACCACCTCACACATATTGGAAAGGCTATCATCTATAAACTAGCAAACAACAAGTGTTGGAGAGGTTGTGGAGAAAAGGGAACCTTTGTGCACTGTTGGTGGGAATGCAGACTGGTGCAGCCACTGTAGAAAACAGTATGGAGATACCTCAAAAAGTTAAAAATGGAACTGCTTTATGACCCAGTGATTCCACTTCTGGGAATTTATCCAAAGAAACCCAAAACACTAACTTGAAAGATTATATGTACCCTTGTTTTCATTGCAGTATTATTTGCAGTAGCCAAGATTTGGAAGCCATCCAAGTGTCCATCAGTAGATGGGTGGGTAAAAAGCTGTGGAACATTTACACAATGGAGTACTACTTAGCCATAAAAAAGAAGAAAATTTTACCCTTTGGGACAGCATGATTGGACCTGGAGAACATTATGCTAAGTGAAATAAGCCAGTCAGAGAAAGACACACCACATAATTTCACACATATGTAGAATGCAACAAATGAACTCAACTAATAGTCAAAATAGAGACAGACTCAGAGAGTAAGCTGACAGCTTGTGGGAGGGGTTAGGGGAGGAGGGATGGAGCAAAAAAGAAAAAGAACTCATGGACACAGATAATGGAAGGGGGATACATGGTAATGGAAAAATATAATAAAAAATAAACTATTAAGAAAAATAAAAAAAAAGAAACAGCTTTGGCTAAATATTCAAGTTTATTGCTCACTGGTACTATCTTCCACAAAACACTAGAACTGAAACACAATTTAGCCAAGTTCTTTGCCAATTCGTAACAAGGATGGCCTTTCTTCCAGTTTCCAATAACTTGTTTCTCATTTCTCCTGGAACCTCATCATAATGGCATTTACCAGTCATATTTCTACCAACATTCTCTTTAGGATTACTTAGGTATTCTCTAAGAAGTTCAACGTTTTTGTTTTGTTTTTTTTTTTACAGTTCTCCCTTTTATTTTCTGAGCTCTCATCAGAATTGCCCTTAAGGCTTCACTCCTGGCAATTTAGGCTTTTTCTAGCATATACCTCAAAACTATCCCAACCTGTACCCATTACCTGGTTCCAATGCTTTTATACTTTTACCAATTTATTATAGTACCATTCCATTTTTTGTAGCAATTTCTGTCAGTCTGCTATATAACAAAAACACCATAGACTGGGTGGCTTGTAAAACAACAGCCATTTATTTCTCACAGTTCTAGAGGCTGGGAAGTCCAAGATCAAAGCATCAGCAGATTTGGCATTTGGGGAGAGTGCTCTTCCTGGTTCATAGACATTTTCTCATTGTGTGTTCACTTGGTTTAAGGGACAAGGTAACTCTCTGGGGTGTCTTTTATAGGAACATTAATCCCCTTTATGAAGCCTCCACCCTCATGACCTAATCACCTCAAAGAGGCCCCACTTCCAAACACCATTACACTGGAGATTAAGCTTCAAAATATAAATGGGAGGGGATTCATTCTATGTCAATTACTTAATACAGTGTGGCTGGGGATCGGGGGCAGGGAAGTGATTTAAGAGCCTTTTATTCTAATGACAAAAGCTGCCAAAATAAAGAGCTCCAAAGATGTTTAAATGTAAGACAACAGTTCCAAAACTCAATCTCCACTAGAGGAAACTAGAATGTTCAAAGCTAATCATTAGCGATAGGCATAGAGTGATGCTCTGTCTCTTTCCCTTAATGACCCCTGTGCCATTCTCCAAAATTTGGACGCTAGACCAGTCTTGCCACAAGCCCCTGTGTTTATTTCATATGGCTCCTCTTGCTAAACCTTATAACTGAGTTTACAATTTACCCATATTTGTTGTGAGCAGCTTTTTATGTGCTAGTGCTGAAACAGGCTGAGACAAACGGTACCTCCCTGGGTAGAAAATGGTAGCTTCTCTGTGGCAGAAGCAAGCCCAGACATATGAGGTGGGGGCCTCTCATTCAAATGCTCTAATAGCTGTTTTTAAACTGATCCCCTCTAAATCCTAGAGTGCAATGGTTGATTATTGGGTCAACAGACATGAAAAGCTTTGTCAATTGGCCCAAGTTTGAACCAGAAGCAACATGTCTTTCATGATGAAAGATGTAAAGTTAAAAAACAGCATTGGTAACAGTGAGTACTATTTGAGGGTTTTTGTTGTTGTTGTTGTTGTTATGTATGTTTTGCCCTAAGATAAAAGGTAAGGCAATAAGAACTATAAATTGCCCTTGATTTTTCTTAACCCAGAGTTGTAAACTGTGAGATATCTTCATGTTTCCATTACAAGAACTACAGGGTAGAGTTTCCAAATAGACTTTCGGCTTTTAGCTTTATAAGACAATATTCATAGGTAGTGGTACAGTGACAATTGGATCAGGGAATACTTTACTGAGCTTGAATTTGACATTACCTTCCTTCTTAAAATCCTTAAAATTCATCAGTGGCTCTCCATTACCTCCAGGATGGTGGGGAGTCTCTTGTTAGTATGCACACCTCTTACCTTTGCTCCCATCACATGGAGATACTTCTAGTACTCCAAGTGTTCCATGTTCTCTTATAACTCCACCCCCTTGCTATTCCCTCAAAATCACGTGCATCTTCTCTGTGAAGCCAACCTTGACACCCCTTGAATTAGACTGTCCTTTGTACTCTGTATTTAACTTCATTATAGCACACATCATGTCCTATTGACATTAGCTCCCAACTCAACTGTGAGATCCTTGAGACCAGGGTGTGGGTGCTATGTTGCAGTCCTCCCTGCTTTCCCAGTGCCTAGCATAATTTCAGGCACACAGGTAGCAACAGGTCAGTATGTGCCTAGTATGGAATGGATGAGTTTCAATGAACCATAAATGATAAAGACCGTATCAACTTAGGCACATATCATATTTTCTCTTCAGCAGAATAAATGCTAATAGAGCAGTTAGTAGTCCCCTCATATTGGCTCCACATAGTTAAAGATACAGTCTAAACTATGGTTTCCCTTAAAACAAATTTTTTTTTTAAAAAAGGCAAGAACAGAAACAGTTCATACACTTCAGAAAAACAAAAGGGAAGGAAGTGTTTTCCTTCTGAAAGTCTACCTCAGGTGCCAGTGATTATTTATATTTTGTTCTGATGGTTAGTCTAGGAACAAAAAGAAGAAAGTGACTAAAATATATTACATTCCATCCATGAGATTAAAGAGGGAACATCTTTTAGTTCCCAATCCATCAAAAGACACAAGTTGTATTTCTGAAGAAGTTCAGGTGTGTAGGAGTTGCATTAGACAATGGAAACCAAACTGAACCAAACATGAATTGCCTGATTAATTAGTCTGTTTATTTCCCAATACCTCCTCTTTTCATTTTTGAGAAATAAATAAACTTTATTAATCATCTCAGTTGGACTTGTGCTCAACAGGTATTGTAGCCCCTCTTGAACAGAGCCACTCCTCCCCCTCCTCCTCCCTGTGGAAAGACGGAGGGCATGCTAACACAAACTTAACCTCCCAGGATGTGGAGATTTCAGGTGAGTGACAGGTGCAGAGGCAAGGCTGGGGCCACACAGCCTGGAAAGGTTTTGCCTCCTGGCAGAGAAGGCTGTCTCTACTTGCTTTTCCCTGAGATGCCTCATCAAGAACAGCTGGGATTTGGGTGGACGGCAGCTGTGTTTAGGAGTGCATTTGCTTTATCCCCCACATCCTTTGAGGATTTCATTGCAGGCCACGTTATCTGCTTTAATGAATACTCTGGCAGTTTCTGAACCCAGAGATGTGTGTGCATGCCCTGAACTGTGATTATTTTCACCACTGTTGAAATTGAATAGAACATACATTCATGAATCCTTTTCATGTAATGTGTCTTCCAGTTCAGGCCTAAACAAGAGACAACTGTAGGGAGAATGACTTTAGCTCAAAAGTTGAAGTTGCCCGGTTTTCTTTCTTTCCCTCTTACTCCATCAGCTAATCAATCACCTCCTGTTGCTTTGTATAATTTAACAGTTTCAAAGCTGTGCTCTTGGTTGGCCATGTAAATATGACCCATCAATTAAAAATTAACTTGTACAAATTAACTTATGGAATAGGGGAGTATGATACATAAAGTGGAAAAGGCAGGGTACAAAATAGTTTGAGTAAATCACTACATATGTACATATACAGGATTTTGAAAAGAACCTAATAGAGTACATGCAAAAATAAATAATGCTTATTCCCACAGTGGAATTAAGGGTCATTTTTTTTTATTCCATACACATGAACGTTTTTCCAATTTTTTACATTGACCATGCATTGACTTATAATCTGAAAAATACAAAATTTTAATAAAATGAAGTGAAAGTGTGCAAATAGGGGAAAATAAGTATTCCCTGTGCTTCCTACTCCTGTGACCACACCTATAGTTTGTTGCTCCTTTTTTTCTACCTACACAAATTTCCTTGCATGGCACCTTCTCTTTAATACCTCCTTCCTTAATTCATTATCTCTCATAAAGATCTTCCTAAAGGGAAATCTGACCAAGTGGCTCCCCTAAATCATCCAGGGTTTCATGTGGGGTAAAGAGGTCCAAAATCCTCATGCTGAAAATGAAAATGCTTCAGGAGTTCATCTGTACCTGAAGTTCAACTCCAATTCCCTTGTCTCCATCCTGAGCCACCAGAAGCCTGCCTAGGGCTTTCTTGTTTTGCACATGGCAACCCCTGGGACTCCCTTCTCCTTTTGCTCACCTCCTTCTGCCCTCACTTACCTCTACTCTCTGCCTTGATTTTCAGGCGTCAGCTCTTGTGTCACTTCACACAAGAAACCTCTCTCAGCATCTCCAGGTCCAGTTAGGGGTTTTCTTCTCTGCCTTGCTCATATCTCTACATTAGCTTTCACCACATCAACATAATTGTCACTTCACATGTGTCTTTTCTCCATATAAAGGGCAGGAGGATGTTCTGTCCAGCTCTGTACTCAGCTCCCCCCAGTGCAGTGTCAGGCAGTATTAGGTACTTCGACATTACTGAGTGAATATACTCTTGGTTGGCATGAATGGGGGAGGAGAGGAGATGGAATCTGAGTTTACTTTCCTTGATGTATTGCTCTGACTATAGAAACTGTCATTCTTAGTTAACCAAATTTCACCTCTTTCTCAGAGAATGATAATACACTCAAAACTTTTGAGGTATCTGATCATGCCAGCATTTATCCACTTTACATGGGGAATGTGGCGATACATCCTGTTAATTGTACCTTATAGATATTGCAAAATACTTCCCCTCAATAAGCAGTGTAATTCTGGATAAGGAAGGTGTTACTTGGTGTTATGGCTTGAGTTGTACCCCATCCCCCTAAATTCATGTTGAAGTCCTATCCCCCAGTGCCTTGGAATGTGGTCTTATCTGGAAATAGAGCTGTTGCCGATGTAATTTGTTAAGTTAAAATGAGGTCATTGGGTGGACCTCTTCATTGGTTATGACTAATCCAAGATGACATTCTTATAAAGTGGGAACTTTGGACACAGAAACACACACACACATGCACATGGTGGTGGAGGAACGCCATGTGAAGATGAAGGCAGAGATTAGGGTGATGTTTCTACAAGCCAAGAAATACCAAGACTTGTCAGGAAACCTCAGAAGTTAGGGGAGAAGCATAGATTCTTCCTCAGAGATTTTGGAAGACCAAACCTTAATCTCACACTTTAAGCCTCCAGAACTGTGACATCATAAATTTCTTTTGTTAAGCTACTCAGTTTGTGGTACTTTTTTTACTGCAATCCTAGCAAACTAACACACTCAGGAACACTTCAGTGAAATATCAGAAGGAAGGACTATATCCTAAACATCCCCTATTGAATTATAATAACCATCTGGCATGGTTATGGGTCCTTTTACTAATGGGGGAGGCAGGGACCTATTGCTGGCTCTTTTGAAAATTGTATTATAGCTGTTATTTTCCTTTCCCTATACTTTCAAATTTTCTCAACTGAAAAAAATGCAACTGATCTGAATTTAGGTACATGTAGAACTAAGTTTAAAAGACAAAATGATAGACTGAAAAGTAAGTTCCCTGCTTTGTTCAGTCCCTGCTACCCAGTTCTCCTCCCCAGAGGCAACCCCTTTTATGTGTATGTATACACATATTTTTTACATAAATGATTATAGGCTATGCATATCAATCTGTACCTGGATTTGATGACTCAATTACAGATGTTAGAGATAATCCTCTGTTAGAATACATAAACATGCCCCATTCTTTTTGATAACTGTGTAGTATTTCTTTGATGAATATTTTCTGACCGTTCTTTTTTTTTTGAGAGTACATACATTTATTAAATGTATAGTGAAAAAAGAGAGGGCCTGAAGAAGCAACAGGAGAGGGACTAGGTGGGGAAATGAGCCTGGGCTGAGCTGCCTTAGCTCACTGAGAAGTCAGAGAAAAGAGGCCTTGGAGACAGGTTCAGGGGTTTTGCTGCCTGCTGTTCTCCTGCTTGCAAGTGCCATGGGGGCTCCCCGAGTTCTTTTGTAGAAAGTATATGCCCAAGAGAAGGGCACAGGTGCACTCCAAGGAGGGTGCTCTTTATTGCTCACTCTTAATAAATTCTTAGTTGACTTCTCATAAAACAAACAAAGCTTTGAAAAAGTGATAAGCCTGCCCACTGCTTTTACCCCATTAATGAGATGGATACTCTGGCACCAGAGTTGTTAGATATGTTTTAAACTCTGAAAAGCTGGCTCTCCTCAGGTTTTGTACAGGTGTCTCCAAAGCACAGCAGCCTGTTTGCTGTGGGACTGACCCTCCTGGCTCTCTAGATTCTATGTTGTCAAATTTTTCTCCTCCCATGGGCTATGCTAGAAATGACCAATTTAATGTACGTTGAGCCAGATGAAATGTGAGACCCCATGCATTAATCAAAACCCTCGAGAAATGTATCTATTTCCTTCCTGTGGCCAATGGACCATCATTCATTTCCCAAATGCTACTGGTGCTGGAATTTCAAGGCCCATCTGAGTTCTCTTCTGTTTGCAGTTCGTGAGCCTTTCCTAAATTCTCAGAGGCAACTGGGAGATGCTTCTGGTTCAACAAGACTGTGCACACATTCATCATCTAATTTCTAAACACAGGTTAATAAACTCATTCAGCTGTGAAATAACTATATTGTATTTCATACGGTTGATTCTGAATGTGAGCTTATGGAGATAAAGGCTATGTCAAACTCACTATGTTTCACATTAATCTAAGGAGCTCCTTAATCTTTAGCTATAGCCACAGATTCAGGGGATCTTCAGAAGCCATATATGGAACATCATCCCTGGTGGGTCTGTGACTTTCAAATAGGCCAGGCAGCCACAAGGACAATAAAAATTCCCTTCTTTTTCAGAGTATCTGTGTCTCATTCATCCTTCAAAATCTGATTGCCTCCCAGAAGTCTCCAAAGATCTCTCCAGTCTGAATGAATAGCTTTCTCTTATTCAAGAGATGAAAACATGTACATTTACTTAGCTCTTATTTACTTTAGTGTTAAGATATTATTTCCATGTCGGCTTCCTTTACTAAGCTGCACATATGCCTTGAGGACAAGAACTGGGTGTCTGTTACCCCTCGTACACAGAGTAGGAAATAGTGCATTGGGTCAAGAGATGATCACCACACAATCAGATGACCAGATGTCAACAGATAACATTTACGGAACACTTCCTCCATACACATAAAGTGCCATTTAAGGGATTTTCCATGAATAATCTCATTTAATTGTCACAATATTCTTATACAATATTATTATCTCCATTTTATACAAACAAAGAGATTTTAAGCCACTTGCCTAAGGCCACACAGCTAATTTGACTTTAGATGGTGTATTCTCGAACAAGATGCTTGTCTCTTAGCAAGCCCCAAAGTCTAAGAAACTGTTAAAAATCCAGCTGTCAAACTTTTAAAATATAGAATTTTAATTGATTTGCAAGATTAGCCAATAAGTTATTTCAATGACCTTCTAATTCTGTTCCCTTGTGTTTGTCCTGGAGGTCAGTTCTCAAAGATCGGGTGATCCTGTTATAACTCAAGTCAGTTCTTGGCTCACAACTTCCCAATGGCTCCCCATTTCACTAGCATAAAAACTAGAGTTCTTATAATAGCCTATAAAGCTAAACAATATCTTTTCCCGCCACTTTTTCCGTCAGTTTCTCTGATGTCATTTCCTATTCCCCTTTGCTCACCTTACTCCAGCCACAGTGCCTCCTTGCTGTTGAACTAACAAGTCAGGCAGGCTTCCGCTTCACAGCCTTTTCCACTGAAGTTTCCTGTCTCTAAAGCTCTCTTCCCCCAGATATTCCTCATCAGATTCAGATTGTTACTTAAAAGGAACCTTTGCAGGCTGCTTGATCATGACAGAATAACTGGTTTCAGACTAGCTCAGCCCCTGTAAAAAATGAAGAAACAGGGCAAGACATGTGAGGTTAAGAT
This sequence comes from Trachops cirrhosus, assembly GCA_028533065.1. Classification (NCBI taxonomy): domain Eukaryota; kingdom Metazoa; phylum Chordata; class Mammalia; order Chiroptera; family Phyllostomidae; genus Trachops; species Trachops cirrhosus. The sequence continues at coordinate 77,405,903 of CM052542.1, forward strand.
AGTGTTCAGGCAATGGAAAATAAACAGCACAAGAACGCAGCACCTAGTAAAAGAGAGCATGAGGTGAGCCCCACAGTAATTCAGCTCTCTACCTGAAGATCAGAATTTGAAACGAGTGCAGTAGTTCTTCTCAGGTCAAGAGGCAGAGGTCAGAGTTAAAAGCAACTGAAATGACTGGAATCTGTCCAGAAAAAAGCCCTAGAAGTCCGTGTACATGTTTGGGGGGGTCCTCCCTGGGTACATGGCTGAGGGCTGGACGGTACGTGTGCATGAATAAGCAGTCCAAGGCTTACCAAGTATCAGCTGCTATGGGACTGAGATAGAAACAAATATAATTGAGGTTGAGCAGTTACGGGGGTAAATATGTAAGTATTTAAGTAATTATGTAATTGGCAAAGTATGTAAGTAATTAGCAAAAATTAAATAAATGTAAACAGTTCCTCATTCATATTCAAATGTCCAACAGTCACTACCCTGTGGCGCTGTGCAGACATAGAACGTTTTCCTCAATGCAGGAAGTTCTATTGAACAATGCTAATCTAGAGTCTCTAAAATGTAAAACTCACAATACCCAGAAGTCAATGACAAACCACTAAAAATGGAAATACACAAACAAACAAAACAAAACAAACTCATGTAATCTAGAGTAAAAAAAATAAAAGCTGTCAAAAGAAACTGATTCTAGGATGGATTGAATATTGGACTTAGAAGATAAAAACTTTAAAATGTTGTTTTACAATACATATTTAAAAAGTTAAAATATATTCACTAATATTAAAAAGGGAATTATGGAGTGAATAGATCAGGAATCTTAGCAGAGAAATAGAAACCATTAAAAGAACTGTATGGAAATTCTGGAATTGTGCAGTACCTGGAGGGGCTTGCAGAGTAAAGATGGGAGAGGAAAAAAGCACTGCCATTGGAGACAGATAAATAAAAATAAATGCAGGATCAGGGACCTATGAAACAGAGTCAAATAGTCCAATCAATGGGTGATTGACATCCCAGAAAGAGAAGAGCATGAGAGCAGAAAAAAACACATATAAAGAAACAGTGGCCAAGAACTTCCTCGATACGTCCTGGCTGGTGTGGCTTAGTGGATTGGCGCCGGCCTGTGAACCAAAGGATCACCACTTCAATTCTTAGTCGGGGCACATGCCTGGGTTTTGGGCCAAGCCCCCAGTAGGGAGTGGGTGAGAAGCAACCACACAGTGATGTTTCTCTCCCACTCTTTCTCCCTCCCTTCCCCTCTGTTTAAAAATAAATAAACAAAATATTTTAAAAATATATTATAAAAAAGAACTTCCTCAATGTTTTAAAAAATGACTTATAAATCCTGGAAGCTAAAGAATAAAGATAAAGAAAATCCTATATAGATATGTCATAGTTGAACTACTGAACACTCAACATAAAGAAAAAATCTTGAAAGTAGCCAGAGTGAAGACACATTACATACATGGAACAAAGGTCAGAGTTATGCTAATTTTCCATTAGAAATAACAGAGTCTAGAAGATAATGAAATAATATCTTTTGGGTGTTAGATGAAATATCCTGTCTATCCATAATTCTATATTGAACACAAATATTTTTTAAAAATGAAGATGAAATAAAGATATTCTCAGATAAACAAAATCTGAGAAAATCATCACTAGCAGATTTGAATAAAGGGTATCCTTCTGTCCAAAGGAAATAATACCAAACTGAAACTACAGAAAAAACAAAAAGTACCAAAAGTAATAAATAATCAAATAAATAAATCATGCTGTATTCATACAATGGATTAATACTCAGCAATGAAAGCAAAAACTACTGATAAATGTAATAACATGGATTAAACTGACCCAAAGAAGCCACATACAAAAGACGTCATGTTATATGATTTCATTTAAACATATGATGTTCTAAAACAGGAAAAACTAGTCTATAGTGATATAAATCATATCCATGGTATCTTGGGGGTAGGAGATGGACTGTACAAGAGCAAGGGGAAGCTTTCTGAGGAGAAGGACATTTCTATTAACTTGTTAGTGTAGTGGGCATGTACATTGGTTAAAAGTTATCAATTTAAACACTTCAAATGTGTGAATTTTGCAGAAGATAAATTATATTTTAATAAAGTAAGTTAAAAAAATTTTAAGTTACCTTGTTATTGAGGTTCCACCCATATAAACTTGTACCCTAATACTGCATACCTTTAGTTTTCTCTGTAGTACATATCACTGTCTACCACACTGTATATTTTATCTATCTTGTTTCATCTTCCCTTCTAGAATGTAACTTCCATGTGAGTAGACACTTTTTGTCCATTTCTTTCACCATTGTAAACAGGACCAAGAACAGTACTTGGCACATAACACATGCTCAATAAATATTATGTGAGTGAATGAATGAATGAAAGAATGAATGAACTTCCTTTATTGTTATCAAATATAAAATTGAGTAGACAGCCTTAAATAATACCACATCATGTTGTGAAACTCAAGACATCAGATTTTAGTTTAACTCAAAGTTAGAAGTCAGTAAACCTGAGTAAAAAGCTGTTACACATAGACAAAATACATGTGTGGGTAGTTGACATGCCATGTGAAATACTTTACCTAGGCTCTCAGATGCATTACAGATGTTTACAATAAGTATAACCTCAGATGTTTTTCTGTACTTTGTCTACTAGAGATAGAGGTGTAACTAGGAAGAAGATGACAAGGAAAAGGGAAATGGGGTTGCAGTTTGTAAGAGACAGAGATGGGTAGGCTACTATTTCTCATCCTGAGATCTACCACTTTTTGGGTTCTTTCATGGATTAATTAGTAAGTGCAAACTCTGTTAAGTGCAGTGATCTCAGCACACCTGGACCTGCCACATCTCTGGTTATAAAAAAGTGATTGTAATGGATATCATTATTAAAATATGAATGTGGCCTGGATTCTAAAGAGTTAGGCGCCTCATTTAGCATCAAATTTCAGACACCTGAAAAATCCACCTGGTCTATCCTATAAGATGGTCCACTCTAGTGAAGATATTTACCTTGAAGAGAGAGGGATGGGGGTGTGCACAAAATACCAACAGCATCACACTCCTCTCCTAAGTGTTACACCATTCCAGAAAAAAAGAGGGAACAGGATTCCAAGTTTCAGATAAGGGCATGTTTATTCTAGGTCACAGTTTAGTTGATAAAATAAGATTCCAACATACAGTCTGGATGACTCTGAAGTGTGTGACCTCAGTGCCACCTCCTCCGAGGCAAACTGCAGCCTCTATGATTTCTCCTGTACTTGCACTGCATAGCACACACTCCAACTTGTGACTGCACTCTGATGGGCATTGTTCCTGGTTGTTGGCCAATATTGCACCCCTCCTTTAGCCCATCAGGAATATCAGACTCTGCATCTCTAAAAGTCAGAAAATATGTACCTTATCTCCCACTTTGTTTATTCTTATCAAAAAGCAACAACTTTCTCCTCTATCATCCCTCTCTTACCCCCCACTCTGGCCCCCCACTCCCATTAGAGTCAGTATTCAAAGGACCTGGGCATTGGAACTCAGAGGGGAGGGAAGAAAAGTATTCATACTTCTAACTCTATGTCTTTTTCAATGTTAGAATTATAAATGCTAGGAGTCACCCGTTTAATGGAAAGGAAAGAAATGTGGGGACATTCTTGTGGAAGTAGACAAGATGTCAAAAAAGAAGATATTTTGTGAAAGATCTTGTCTGGAATGAGGTGAATGGGGAGGGAGCCTTGAAAGAGGAACAAGGGTGAGGCAGTATGGGAAGAGGTGAGAGAGAAAATAGCCTTGAAGATTCTGAGAGAAGAATCCTGGTTGCTGTGGCTCAGTAGATTAAGTGCCGGCCTGTGAATCAAAAGGTCATTGGTTTGATTCCCAGTCAGGGCACTGCCTGGGTTGTGGGCCAGGTCCCCAGTTGGGGGCATGCAAGAGGCAACTGGTCGATATATCTCTTACACATCAATGTTTCTCTCCCTCTCTTTCTCTCTCCCTTCCACTCTCTCTAAAAATAAAGAAATCAAATTCTTTAAAAAAAAGATTCTGTGGGAATACTTAAGATTTAACAGAGAGATGCTGGGGGTACAGGTGAGAGAAGAAGATGAACTGATTAGTGCTTTAACCCTAAGCCAAGAAAACTGAGTACCTAAAAGACTATGACATTTGTGTGTGTGCTGCATTTGAAGACCTTAAAAAAAGACTTTCCTCCTGCCAGCTCTAGCTCTGTATTTCTCTTCCCTTGCCGTCATAGCCACCGTCAATTATGGCTTTGTTGCCAGGTGAACCTCAGTAAAAATGAGTTTCTAGACCCAATTCTGATGTGGAGAGTTCCCTCACACCAATGAGCAATTCTTGAATGCCAGAAAGGTGTCCAGAAATTTAACTCAGTTCTTACACTATCTACCCAGAGATAGCATCAGATCCCACAAGTTAAGGGTTAAGTCCTACAAGACTGCTCCCCTACCCACACACACTTCAGATGTTAGCTGCAATCCCAGGTTGTTAGCTGGGCTTCTGATCAAATGTCCACAGACTATAACAACCTCAGAATGCAAATTGTAAGTCTAGGGTGTCACCTATATTTCTGACTGCCTGGCTATAAGTCAGAGGCTCCCATTACCCCTCCTCAGATTTGACTGATTTTCTAGAGTGGTTCACAGGACCCAGAGAAACATTGTAAAAGAATGTAACTCAGGAACAGCAATATGGAACAGCAAGACAAGGAGAAAGGGCTCAGAGCTTCTATGCCCTAACCAGGTACTCCCCTCTCCCTGCACGCTCACAGGTTTACTAGTCCAGAAGCTCTCCCCCAAAAAAGACCAACAAGCTCTCCTCCTGGGTTTTTATGAAGACTTCACTACATAATCATGATTGACTAAGTTATTAGCTATTGGCAATTGATTCGACCCCAGTCCCTCTCCCCTTCCTGGAGAGTGGATTGGTGAGACTGAAAGTTCCAAACCTCTAACCACATGGTTAGTTCTCTTGGCAATCAGCCCCCACTTTTCAGTGGGATCCAAATTCACCTCCATGAACATAACAATGACACCTTCCTCACTCTCAACACTTAGGAAATCCCAAGAGTTTGGGGAACTGTGAGCCAGGAACTATGTAGGCAGACCAAATATCTGGCAAGTCACAATTATCACAATCAGATTGTCCAATGTTGAGTCTTCTCTTAGTCCCCTGTCCCTTGCCCCGAAGTTTCCAAATGGACCTTCGGGAGGAGAGATTATTTTTTCAACCTCACAAACAATTGCAGAGGACTTACCTCTGAGTAGAAAGTATGCAACACATCATGCACAGGTTGTAAATAGCAATACAGTACTAAGCAAAGCAGCATTAGGGAAAGGTATTTTCAGCTAACATCAAAAGGCTAAATTGGGGTGATAGATAAGGATGGAAACAATTTCCAAGCTCATCTCTTACCACTTTCCCTGGCTCATGCCCTCCAACCCCACTAGCCTTTTCTTGTTTCCTCAAATACAACTGTGTCCCCACTTTCTTTGCCTGGGGTATGCCTCCTGAGACCTCTCTGTCTAAAGGATCTCCTGCACCACATCACCCACTTCTAGCTTCTATATGACACTTTCCACTCTCTGGCATGATCTAGTGTATCTATTTATTTATTTGGCTTATTTGTGTCTCCATTATTAGAATATAAGCTCTGAGAGAACAGGGACCTTGTCCACCTTCTCTAGCACTGGGAAGAGTGTCTGGCACATGGAAAGTGCTCAATAAATGCTCATTGAATGAATATGCATGATCATTAATGTACTATTCGAATCTTTTATGTTACATAGAAGAGATTTTTCTGTACTAAGTACTGATTCAGCAGAATCTCCCAGCCCTACTATTTCTTATGATGGGGACAGTCCTTAAAAGACAAAAGAAGGAGGGGGGCCAGTATTAGCTGTTAAAAACCCACTCAAAAGAGCACTGTTCTTTATTAAGGAAGCAAATATCTGTGGTTCATTTTTGTAGTGTGATCATCAGAAGGCTCAGAGGCCTCCAGGTAAGTTCAATGTCCCTTCCGTTTACTGGGTAGAATCAGTCTCATTATAATGGACACATTAGAATTTGCAGGCAGAAAGGGCTTGGCTCTCTTTGACTTATTTCCATAGTTTCTATTTGAGGCCAGACTGGACTCTCCTTGTGGGAGGAAGTTGGGGCTGGGCAGCACTAGTGTTGCAGAGAGGGTCTGGGCTGGCTGCTGACAGAGCAGCTTCTTCCTCAGCTTTTCAAGGTTTCTTATTAGCTCTGATCACTCAACCAGTAGCTGCTGCAGGCAGCAGCCTTGATGTTGTGCTCAGTAAGGTGGTCCCAGCTCTTGGGCTCCATGTAGAGAGAATGTGAAAACTTCTGTTCTCTGCAGGAGCGCATACTTGATAGCTATAGCCCAAAGCTATTGAGTCAGGGCTAGCCAAACACTGAGTTGTAAAGGGTCAGCCATTTTTTCCTGTTCCCTCTCCTCGCAATTGCATTTCTGTGCCCCAATTCCTTCCCCTCACCCCTTATGGATCCCCATTTGGACTAAGGAGTATCTGGGGCACAGCTTACCCAGCCTGCTCTGCCCAACCCCCACCATACCTGTCCCTCTTCCACCTCTCAGCCTCAACTCAGGATGCTCACCTCCCCACAAGAGCAGGGCCAGGAGGTATGGGGTGAAGAGGGGCACTGTGGGGACAAAGATTGGGATCCCGGGCCACTTCTTTTCATCTTTATGACCTGCAACTTTGGGTAAGCCACTTCTCTCAGAGACTCAGTTTCTTTCTTTGCAAACCTGCCATAAAATTCCGCCATCTATCTAGCTCAGAGTATCTCTGGGTTCAGAAGAGATAATGAATGAAGTACAAACTTAAAGTCTTTTCCAACCTTCAAAACTGAGAAATTCATAGTTCACAGTTCTTTAGGGACTAGTCTGGGCAATACTAATTTACAGTTGGCTCCTTATGGCCAAAAGTGATTTCAAGGGTCACACCATTAGAGTAACATATTTTCATTTATAGCCACTCTTTTCATGTATATCCTGCCTCAAGGAGAAATCATTTAGGGTGGGGATTTCAGTTATCAGGCTGACCTCTAGAGGCAATGCAATGAGGGGGAAGGCTGTTTAAACACTGAAGTCATAGTTGTGATAAGTGTCCTCTGGCCCTTTCACAAAGCTGACCCATATAGCATCTCCTATAATCTGAACAGGACCAAAGATGGTCTCAGAGGCTACTGTCACTGTTATGCAATTAATTATTTTGCAACTGTTGCCTCATGAAAACTATGTTTTTCTCTTGATTCAGTTTCCCTTTCAAATATCCTGATTACACATTGCAAAGATCAGGCAGATGTGGGCAACCCCAAGCAGAAACAAGTCTAATCATCTGGCTTTGGCAACTTCCTGTTCTTTGTGACTAAATGTGGGAAGAGAAATTGAGACTCACAGAATCTTGCAGTAGATGGGAACTTAGATGTCAACAGGCCTCGACTCCTTCAATATTGTCAGTCAGTCAACATGCTTATTGAGCACCTACTTTGTGCCAGGTGCTAAAGGGTATATGACCAAGATGCTGAGCAAGACACTATGACTAAACCCCTGGGAAAGAGGCAGGCAAGTAGATAGGTAGTTGGGGTGCTTGGATAAATATAGTGTAGTTGTACATTGTACACTTGGAGAGCTCTGGAAGGAATGTCTTGCAGGGTTGGGGAAATCAGAAAAGGCTTTTTGGGAGAGGTGGAATCTGGAAGGAATAAAAGGAGTAAGCCTGAATAAGATCAAAGGGTGTAAGAAGATGTTCCAGGGAGTGTTTACAGCATGTGCAGGGCACAGAGAGCAGAAAAGAGGTGGGAAGAAGAAAAGAAGAGACCGAGAGGGTGACGTAAGGCAATGAGAGCAGACCAGGATGGGGCTGTGACTGAGTTCTTCACACATTTAGGGAGCTGCCAGGAGACCCATGACTAGACTGTTAAGTTCAATGGGAGAAGTGGTAGAAGATAAGGATGGAGCAATAAGCTTCGGCCAGATTGGGGTGGGGATCCTGGACCTTGTTAAGGAGTTACAACTTCATCCCAAAGACCACAAGGGGACTCTGAAGGTTTTAAAAAACGCAGTAGTTTGAGAATACTGGATGAATTCTATGGTTTCTTCGGTGGTCCCCTGGCAGATAGTTCATTCCATGGTGAGGCAAATGAACTTGTTAGCAAACTGCGGGTTCAAATGGAGTCCAAAGTTGCCATCACAAGAAGAGGGGCTTGGCCCTGCCCTCTCTAGTGGCTTGCTCTTCCACATACAGCATCCTCAATATCCAAAGACTTTCTCTTATCCCACCTGCACCCCAAATTTTCTCTTCTTCCTGGTTAATAAACCCAGTTCCTTCCATCACTTCTCATGAGACACAAGAGAGTTTCTCCTGGGAAGCATGGATGTTGGAAATCTACCTTTCCCCCTCTTACCTCTGCTCCAGAGAAGTGAGTTGTCGATATTCAATGAATCCTTTTCAAGTGGGCAATGTAGATATTTACACAGAGACTGAGCCCAGATTGCTTAGCCATATTAACAATCAGCATCTGTCATTTGCTTCTTTGATCAACTAACTCTCCTGCCACCACTGATCAGCTGGCTAACCACTTACTCTTCACTGTAGACTTTTCCCCCAGGAATGTACTCTTTTTGTGTTGCTTGACATTGTTAAGCCTCCAATTCAACTATTCAGTTTCTCCTTGTAGCTTCTTTTTCTGAGGCTAAGTCAACCTTAATTTGGATGCCTTAATGTCCTCCCAGCTGCATGGCATATTGGTAAAAACAGTCTTCAAAGTCAGAAAAACCTAGGCAAATGACTTAGCCTGCTTCAGCTTCAGTTTCTTCCTCTGTATACTGCTAACAACATCCATCCTTCAGAGCTTGTGAAGATCTGAGCTAATTTAGGTGATTTCCTGGGTACATAGTAGGCATGTGAAAACTGATGGCTATTAATACTGAAAATGAAAATGGTAATAATAAGAATGATTTGGCCCTTCTATTTACAGCTTTATGTCCTGGGTCTACTCACTTACCTGGAGCCTCAGTTTTCCCATCTATTAAATGAGGCTAATAGCCTTTATTTGGCAGAGTTATTTGGGGATCCAGTGTGACAAAATGTGTAAAGCACACAGTAGGGCCTTGGAGCACGGATATGTCTCTACCTTTTTGCCCTCCAGGGGGAGCCCCTTCGCCTTACAGCTCTCACCTCCATCATTACACCCTTTCCCCTATCTCAAGGTATTAATGGTAGGGGTCTCAAAATTTTTCTAGGAAAACAGCCTCTGAGATGAGGGTTTGGTTGCCCAAGATCAAAGAGTCCTTTTTTTCTGTCCCTTGTTTTTCTTTTGTTCTCTCTTTCCTGCCTGCTATGGGTCAAATTATGTCCCCTGTACTTCCCCTCAAAAAGACATGTTGTAGTCTTAACTCCCAGTCCTTGTAAAGTGTGGCCTTATTTGGAAATAGGGGTCTTGCAGATTTAATCAATTTAAGATGAGATCATTAGAGTGGGATCTGATCCAGTATGACTTGTCCTGGTAAGAAGAGAGAAGTCCTGTGAAGACAGAGACACACAGGAGAAGATGGCAATGAGAAGATGGAGAGAGGTTGGAGTTTTGCCACCACAGGCCAAGGAATACCTTCCAGAAGCTGGAAGGGTCAAGAAAGGATCCTCCCCTAGAAGTTTCAGAGAGAGAGATGTCCTCTCTCTGGTCCCCAGAACTGTGAGAGAATACATTTATGTCATTTCAAGTCACCCAGGTTTGGATACTTTGTTACATCACAACTGGGAAACTAACACATTGGCCCCATTGCTAGACAGAGTTGACGTGATTGCGAGGATAATTAATGTGTAAAATAAACATTCTTAAAGCACATCTTTAGAATAGACAAACTGTTTACCCAAATTAGGGATATATTATGCAATTATGTACAAAATAAAATGAATCAAATGGAGTAGGGGCAGGGTGATGAAGAACGGGGAAAAAAACTGCTTAAAAAGACTCAAAACACCACCTTACTGACAGATAAGAGAAAGCAAGTTGTAAAACTTGGAATGGCCTTAAATGAGTGTCAGGGTGAGAATAATAACAGGACGCCACAATTCAGAGTTCTCAGGGGAGCTGGCATTTTCATGCTGATCAATCTAAGATTTTAGCTTAGCCAGGGATAAGGTTTACAGACTAAAAATTAGCCACAAGGTACAACTTTACTCCTGGCTTAACAGAGGACTAAAGAAGAAAGCAAGCAGCTGTGTTAGAACTTGCAGGGCAGTGTGAGATGCTGTGGTTTGAACAAAGCTGAGTTGGCCAGAGTATGAATTACAGGAAGAAAGGAAGGAAGAAAAAGAAAGAGCTCTGAGACTATTTATTCCTTTTCTATGGGACACGTTGAAGAAAAGACCCAGTCATATGTCACAGACCCAGCTGGAACACGTGGGGCCAGACAGGACACAAAAGGCATGAGTCACCAGCTCCCAACTTGCAGGAGCTCTGTATTTGGAAGCCCAGCAAAAGGCTTTCTATTATTCTAATGGAGTCCCCTGGTTTCTGGGGCTGCTGTGAGCTTCAGCCAAATGTTTTGTGGGTCTTAAAAATTAGGACTGCCAGTGATGGCCTTGGACTCACATAGCATAGTGTTTCAGGGCAAAATCAGTTAGGTGGGGGTGGAGGAAGAAACTGGAGTACAAGCTGTTGATGGAGTAATCAGGTCTGATGGGGTTGGGGTTGTTCATGGATCAGTTTAAGACTGTGGTGGACCTTTGGTTGTCCAGCATCTGTTCTTCCCATTTCTGGAAACCAGATTCTGATGTTTCTTTGGAGCCTCAACCTTTCTTTTCTCAGCACCTGGTGCTAGGGGTGACACATGCCCATGGCCCTGTCAATCAGGACATTCCATTGTCCTGGCCACAGTAATTGGTTTAGGAATGGGCACATGGTCCATTTCAGCCCAAAGAAAGTCAATCCTAGGTAGGGACTTTCGAAAAACTGTTGGTAATGAGCTGCAGTCAGCTGAGTTGCTGAAAGGAGAAGGCATGCACCTGGAGCTGCTGGGGGCCTTCTTGCTACCACATTGGAACATCCAGCCCAAGTGAGCTCAGAGATGGAGACAGCAAGTCCTGATGAGACTGAGCCTCTCTATCCAGCTGAGCCTAAAGCTTTATTCTGTTTCATAAGCCAGAATGTCCCATGCTTTTGTTTTCCTAAGCCATTAGAGGTGAGGTTTCTTTTATTGGCAATCTAAAGAGTTCTGACTAATGCACAGACCTCAGCAAGGCACAATAAGACCACAGCAAACACCACAAAAATATATAGAAGCCAGAGAGAAGAACCAGTCTGTATGCACAAGGCATATTGGACCTCAGGGCTTATAAAATGGAAAATATATAAACATAGTAATGGTTAGAAGGGCATTTTAGAATACTTAGATTGCTTTAAAACATAAAATAATGGTGTTGGTCCTTTAAATTCTTCTCGAATTAAAGAGTAAAAACAAAGTGAAAAGCAGTTTCTCCTCTGAATTCTTTTTGCAATAATATGGCATAATAATAATAGCAATAACAATAAAAAGAACAATCCCACAGGCAAGAAGTGTGGGTTTCATCTAGGCTCTGACCTACAACCCTACCAGGTTTGTACAGTGCTTTGTCTCTGTTTTAAAATCGAAAGTCCCATGTTTTCAGAGCCCAATTAGTCTTGAGCAAGCCTGGATGATCTACCATGCCACGTTTTGGGGGAGCTCCAGGTTTTTACAGAGGGCTGCAGCAGCCACTGCTGAAGGGGGAAGTGTGCTATGATACCTCTTCTACTTCAGTCATTGAAGTTTCTCTTCTAGATGTTTAAAATGTCAGCGTCTATCAAAGATATGTTGGGGGTAGGGAGACCTGCCCTGTGAGGAACCTGTCTCTGGAATTTCATGTCTTTTTTTTTTTGCTGTTGTTGCAGGGCAAATGGCTCTTATAGACCAGTTGTTCTCACACCTGGCTGATCATAAGAGTCACCTAGGGGACTTTAAAATGATATACATTCTGGCTACCACACCTGGAGATTACGACTCAGACAGAATTGGGTGGAGCCAGAGATCTGTCTTTTGAAAAATCCTGGTAGGTGACATACATATAAATTATTCATAAATGTTGGTATGTTAACTATCATTAATAATAAACCACTTTCCACACACCTCACAAATGGCCAAGACACCATTGTTTGAGAGACTGTGTTCTAGTACATCTTAAACTTTCCGTGAACCAGGAGGACTTGTTAAAACAGCTGGGCCCCACCCCCCAGGGTTTCTGCTTCAGTAGGGCTGCGGGGCATGGAATTTGCCTTTCAGAGCATTTCCAGGAAGCATCCTGGGGCCTTTAGTATCATGATTGTAGACCATAAGCTCAGTTGAGTGTCCTGTTTGGTCTCTTTAATCTTTGTAATCATTTTAACATTTCCTTTCAACACCCCTAGTATAGAACTCAATAAATTATTGATGGATAAATGTTTTATTGGCTTCGATGACAGTGACCTTTACACCAACTTTCTAAAGAATATTGTGACCCACATCCCTTAGCATGTGAAAAAGGTTTCCGTTGGTTGTCTAAGGAGTATTGTCTCATGGGACTTCAACTGAGGACAGGGTGGGAACAACAGGATTTCCTGCTCTCAGCTTTAGGGGCTTTGTGCTGAATACAATAAAGCAATTGCTGTGCTCTGTCCTGGGGCCTCCAGCCAAGCCCACCAGGCTCTCTCAAAGACTCCATTCTGCGTGTTTGTCACTTTTCATCCACCAATTCCTTTTTGGCTTTCTTTAGCTTGTCGTCATACTTAAGTTTTAAACTGATTTGCCGGAGGATTACTCAAGCATATTAACTCTACTCCTGTGGGTAAACTAGTCATTTTCCCTCTGGAGGCCTAAGCATGACTATCCAATCTCTGAGAAGGCTGTGCGGGGCCCCTTAATCACCCTGTGTTCTTTGGCTTGTGTTTGATCTCTGTTGGTGCTGGAACAGCTGTGGGCACCTTGGCACCGTCTTCCTACCCATCTTCATTAGTACAAGCAATGCGTCTTGGAATACAGAGACCTACACATGGCTGCAACCCAGACCTCTACCCAGACACACCCCAGCATTAGAAAGGAAGAGAAAGCCACTGACCATTATTGGCCATTAAACAGGGAGTGCCTTGTCCAAGTTCTACAGGAACATTCAGATGGTGTTTAAGTGGCTTTGCAACTTTTATGTAACTACTTGAAATAAGAAACCACCCAGAAAAACACAAGTAACCCTAGTAATAATAATAGAATTTAAAAATTCCTTCTCTTTATTTTAGACTTCTGCTACTATGATGATACCTCAAACAGTTGATTAGTTGGTATACGGTCTTGTTACCGATGAGAAAACAAGAATGTGTGTAGACGCTGGCAAGAAACAGAGGCCTTCCCAGCTCCTCCCTGCAAAGAAGATCTAGTTCTCATGAGAGCCTACACATATGGAGAAATAATCTCTTCTAGATCAGTTCTACATCAGCCTTGCTGAATGGTCAAGTTTGTGGCAATGAGAAAAGTAGCCTTCTCTGCCTTTTGTCCATGCAGTCACTGTGCATCTTGCCTCCAGGGGTGACTAGTCAACAACTAAGGGAGTAATCACTCTGCTGCTCTCTAACATTAACAGCAGAACAGGAGCAAAATCTTTCTCCTCGATGCTGTAAGTGGCAGAAATGCCTGCCACTGCAGAAGTGTTCTCTAGTGCAAACTGGTCTGGGAGGTTTGGCCATGTGTACCCTGGAAAGTTCTGGAACCCTTTTGGTGTTGTGTTAAGGACATCCGTGTTTCAGGACATACCTCTGAGCCTGGCTGACAGGAAAATATTGTGTTAGGTAATAAATAAAGTTGAGGGTTTAATAAGTTTTACCACTCCAGAGTCAAGTCACTCTAGAGAGAGACTGGGTATTTTTCTTGTAGGTTGCCTGTGGACTTTCAGAAGCGAGGAGGGTGGTGGTGGGCAGGGGAGGTGGGAAGAGAGAAGAAACATGGCCTGCATGTCACTCTTAATAATTGCCTCTTGATTTAGAATCAGGACATTTTTTTTTCTGCTTTACAAAATGTGGGATGGTGGGGGAAGGGTGCTGCAAACAGATGTAAAACAACTCTGTGCATAGAGGCTGAGGAGATTCCAATACTGAGGTCAAGTTCACACCACTGGAGGCAATCATGGCTTAATTATGCATATTCCTACTACTGAAAGGGAAACTAGGAAATCCTCAAAGTTTATCTTTTTAAAGGTGAGTCAGGAACAAATATTTTGTAAGAGACTTGTTAAGTTCAAAAAGCTTAGAGAGACTTGAAAGGGCTTTTGTATGTAACTGAGAGAGAATGGAAAGTTCTTGCCATGTGGAGGGCAAGTCCCCAAGAGTCTAACTCAGAGGACTTACAGGGAAAGAGCTAGCAAGGATTTCATTTGGGGCAGGGGTGGAAGGGGCACAGAGAGGAGCATCCATATTTATCTCTGTGTAGGGAAATTGTTGAAGAAGCAGACCGAAACTTTCTGTAGACCATCATGTTTACACTTGAAGGAATCCAGAGTAAATGGACCTTTGTGGGAAGTCCGCAGGGGTCTCTTCTGTGTATGGATTCGTCTGAGCAAGAAGATGGAGGAAGTACCTGCCTAATGGTCTGGCATCATGAAGACATTCTCCTCTGGCTTTAGAGAAGCCTTCCTGTCTATATTTCACAATAGTCTGCACTGGCTAGTTAATTTTTGGTATATTCACATTAAAGAGAGAACTACGTTTCTCCAGTTCAGCTATCTGTAAGTTCCCCTCATTCTCTGTACACAGTTAACTTAACTTTCACCTCGTGTCCTTCTGGACACCTTCCTCCGTGCTGATGTTTAGATGTCATCATGGCAGTCTCTACAGGACTCCTTCAGTGATTGGTAGAGCTGAATATTTTCCTTTCATAACTTCCCAAACAAACTGCCACAGGTTGCTAACTTGAGACTTGAGGGAGATTCATCATATAAGGTTGGCATCCCGTCCATTAAACACAGTCTTTGTCATTAAGATATTCTCTAGTTGGCAGAGTTTAACACGTTGGTGCATCATTTTATGGTCAAATGGCTATTCTCTTGAGACTTGGTTCAAGTATTGGTTCATGCAATTGAGGGACAAACCACATCTTTAAGCAGTGTAATTGACAGTTGTGTCTTGAAAAGCAAGGCCTTATCAAGTAATTTTCTGAAATTTCTGCCTGTATTGTGAGAGAAGGAGGATGCTATTTTATCAGCAGAAGTCAGTGTGGAATTTATAACTAAACTATTCACTGTGTGGTAGAATTCCACAGCCTTCTGGTGTCAGTGTGTCACAGAGTGGAAAGACAATAGTCCTTTCCAACTCCAAGTTGTATGGTATCAGGAAACTGCTGTTGAAAGAACACTCAGTCTCTAGTGCCACCTGAAAGGGAAAATATGGATAGATTCAAGAGAGATCAAGCAAAAGAAACCCACACCTTAGGGTGTAGATCTGTGATATATGAGGAAGGGTTAAAATACAAAATATTGTACATATGATATTAGCAAAATAATATCCAAAGGAGAACAGGATCAAGAGTCTGCTAATGCTTTAAAGGAAGTTGTAGGGAAGAGAAGTAAATAATCCTCACAGGTAAGAACTGTGTGGTCACGTTGCCCAGCCAGGGAAGAGCGCCACAGGGACCTTTGTGAGGGAAGCTAGCAGACCTTCCCAGGCAGACCAGTGTGGCAGAAAGACCAGAAGGGGTGCATGTATGGAAGTGTGTGTGTGCATGTGCATGTGGTGCTTGTTCTTATCTCCGTTTACTTTTGAAGTCCTCAAGCTTGATTCAAACAATGATATTGTGAAGGAATGGTCTCCAGAATTAAAAAGCTGATCTGAAGATAAGAAAACAGTCTTTGGCAAACCTGGTTTTGGGTTTTGCTAAAGGAATTGTTTGTGCTTAATACCTAGCAATGCCATGGGGCCAGAACTGAAGGAAAGGCAGCCCTGGTTAAAGTTGGACTAAACCCTAGATGGCACCATCTTTTTACCTGAGTCACAGTAAATGGCTAAGAAGTGCTTGTTGATGATGAAGGAACAAAAAACCTTGCTACTTTTGTTTAAAATCTCAGAGGTAAATATGTATAGTATAATAAATATGTAAATATGTACATATATTTATACTTAGTTAAGTGTATATTACCAGCATATATTTTATATATATCTAATATCTATACACATATATGCATATGCATGTACACATGTATGTGTGCACACATCTCACTGTGATTCTAAGGAACAATATGTAACAGTAAAACAGAAGCTACATGTGTTTGCAGGAGAGATAAACCATGGTGGCTGGGGTGGTCTGGGTATTCAAAAAAAGATGTCAAGAAGAATGGACTATGTGAGCTAAATCTGGTAGGTGGACAGGAAGAAGAAGTTATTATGGACAATGGTGGAGAAATTCAAGAAATATTTGGTAGATTGCTAGAAAAAATGGTCTTAATGAATCATGTTATGCTGTCACTCTTCCATTTTTGTCTTTCTCTCTCTTTCTCAGTCTCTCTCTCTCTCTCTATTTTGTGTGTTCTATCCCTTGCTTCTCTTCTGCATCTTTTAAGCCTTTCAGTAGCACCCTTGGGCCCAGCTACTAGCAACCAGAGTTTCAATAAATACTTTGACCTCCATATTCTATGAACTTCTTATTTTTCTAGGTCCCATTATTTACTCTTCAAATTATGATATTAACCTCACATTATTCTTTAACTTTAGTTTCCCTTTCTTGCTCGATTTTGTCACTGGAGGGAAAAGTGTAGGTTGACTATAGTCATCCAATACCCATCTACACATTTGGGATGTCACAAACTATCTAACCCAAAGGTGAATCTCCTTTATTAAATGACAACACATTAGCGATTGAACGTTAAAGGAACAGACTTTTATTCACCTCTCACCATTTGCAACTCTATGTGAGGCACTATGGGGGACAGAAATGACTAAGAACTTATAAAAGCTTCATTTATTGGAAGAGACAGATGCGTAACAACTGACTGCGCTAATGTTGAAACACACGATTGCCCTAAGACTTGATTTCATCACACTCTATGACAATATGGAAGTCTCTGTTGATAATGCATATTTTTTAACTTAAAATTTTTTCCTTGCAAATTTTCTTTCATAAAATCTAAATATTGGGACAAACTTCAAAAAATTCTGCTAGCCATGTCCCGTTTCTAAATCTTTTTCTTTTAAACTAAAAGACACCTCTCAATTGGCTGCAGTCAAGCACTCCATCTCAACACAGAGATTTCTCTGGTTCAGCTAAGTTAATTTGTACAAATCTCTACTGTGCATTCACAACTAACTGTTGGATACATCTGCTCCCTATCCCATTGACAAAGCCAAAGACATGCAAACCTCATGACAGATGGAGTAGAGGGAATTCTGTGATTTAAAGAGCTTGATCAACTGGTTTGTATTAGGAGAGGGTGAGCAAGAGAAAGTTCTTTGTCAGATTTTTTTAAAGCCAAAAGTGATTTACAGTCAGATGATTTCAACTATGTGAAGACTCACTATCTAAATCTTGTAAAGGAAAATTCTTAGGCTGTTATGGATACATATCCTGAAAAGTGAGGGATTTCAGCAAAGCATGCCTAATTGAGTAGAAGGGGAAGACTGTGGTAGGTTCAAAATATGCTCCTTTGGGACATTAAAGTACTAGACCATGTCTACACTTAGGTGTAGGTCTAATCAATGAGGGTTCTGCACCAAAGGTGATATTGCTTGTGGCTTGAAGAAGCTATGTCTCAAAAACAAGCAGCTACCCTGAAAGTCTCCATCCACTGTGAGCTTGAGAAGAAAGGAATCCGCCACCTCCATTTTCTGTTGAGGTTTGGAGACGGATACTATTTTGCAGATGCTAGAGTGAAGCAAATGAATGCATGGATGTTTTTTAGTCAGGCAGATGTGAATTCAGAGTCCGGTTAGGCCAATCTTGCCTCTGTATTTATTCCAATCTTCAGTAATTGTTTTCCATTTGATAGTAATGGCTAACAAAGCTTTAAGGCTTCTCAAGTATAAGGCATTGCTATAAGCAGTGGATGTGTATTACTTCATCTAATTTGACAACAATCCAATGAGGTGATGTACAGAAAAGCATTAACATAGCAGGGCCAAGGCTGCTATCCTTTGAAAGCCCTGCTGGCAAGATTGGCTCTTGGCTGGCATCAGGAAACCTGGATTTTGGGGGATTTCCACCATTCCCTGATAAGAGTCATTCACTGCACCCAATTGTTTGTACAAACAATGTGGTTTTTACTGAACACCTGCTCCCTTTCTGGGAATCTGGAATTTTGGTACGTGCTTGAGAGAGGGTACCTAAGTGACCAGCCCTCAATCAAAACTCTAACACTGAGTCTTTAGTGAGCTTCCCTGGTAGACACCATTTCATACCTGCCATAACTCTTTGCTGGAGGAATTAAGTGTATCTTGTATGACTCTGCTGGAAAAGGACTCTTGGTAGCTTGTGTTTGGTTTCCTCTGGACTTTGCCACATGTACTTTTCCCTTTGCTGATTTCAATTTGTATCCATTTGATGTAATAGAGTCTGACTATATGTTGAGTCCTGTGAGTCCTCCTAGTGACTCACTGAACCTGGGGGTGAACTGGGGGTACCTCTGACTCAAGTGTGTAATCTTATTATCATCTCAGTTTTAAAGGTGATTCAGGAAGAAGTTAAGTAACTATCTTTAAGTTATACAGCAGACCCATGACACAACCAGGATTTGAACCCAGGCAGCTGGCTCCAGAGCCTTTGTTTCTAATCCTTATGGAGGCTCTGAAATTATATTAGTAGTAACACCTCCCTCATTGGGTGATGAGTCAAAGGAGGTGTGTTTTCTCAGGACATATTAAATGCTCAATAAAACTTTATTAGTACTATATCATTATCTCTTCCACCTGCTAACCAGGAAATCTACCATGTATTTCCCACAGTCCCAATAATAAGCAGAATGTGTCCAAGAAGCTGAAACATCTGTGAAGAGCGAGGAGAGAGGAAAATGGTACAAACTCATCCTATTATATAATTTTTAACAATAATATGTGTTACAATAATTTTTCTTTATGAATGAAACCTCTCTACTTCCTCTCCTATTTCTTTACCTCTTCTGTGGTCCCCTTGTGTACAGCTGGAACTGCAGTGGCAGTGGTTAAATCATAAAGCAGGCTGGGCTTTAGAAGCACTGGGGCAAAAGGAGGAGAGGGTGGGCAGTTTGGCTGAGCTTCTTTCATTATATTACTCATATCTCCTACCACCCACCTTCCAAATGAAAACACATTATTTTACAATAGAATATTTAACATTCTGTTTGCTGAAATTATTTCTCAGTCACCTTCACCCCTTCTTACCTTTCATGCCTTCTGGTTAATGTAGAAACATCCTGTTTCTTTCCAATGAGGAAACAAAATGACCCCAGCATTCCACAGATCCATTCTTGCACTGACTTTGAAGAAAAACAACTCTCCTGCTAAATGCCTGTTTGCTGTTCGTCATAGCAAATGTATGGCAAGTTGCTATGTTGCCTTACTTGGTAGATCAAAATGTCCTAGTTGGAACTGAGTTGGCTAAAGCACATTACATCTACATGGAAGCATCTGGGTGGTAAAGGAATATGTCTCTGATTTAAAATTTTATCTTCATCTAATCCCCCAAGCCCACTTTACTTGAGAGGCAAACTTCTTATTTCATAGTAAG
Organism: Trachops cirrhosus; assembly: GCA_028533065.1. Taxonomy (NCBI): domain Eukaryota; kingdom Metazoa; phylum Chordata; class Mammalia; order Chiroptera; family Phyllostomidae; genus Trachops; species Trachops cirrhosus. Next base: position 77,425,669 of record CM052542.1, read on the forward strand.
AAATAAGGGTTAAAATATAACTAGCAGGTGAGTAGTGCCTTGATATTGTATCAGTTGAAATCAAGACCAAATTCTGCCCTGGCTGGTATGGCTCAGTTGGTTGGAGCATTATCTTGTAAACCAAAAGGTCATGGGTTTGATAACCAGTCAGGGCACACACCTAGGTTATGGGTGCAGTTCTCTGTCTGGGCACATATGAGAGGCAACTGATCGATGTATCTCTCTCACATCAATGTCTCTCTTGCGCTCTCTTCCCTCCCATCTCCTCTCTCTAAAGTCAATGAGCATGTCCTCGAGTGAGGATAAAAAAAGAAAGAAAAGACAAAGTGAGATACTTTCTCTGATTTTTTAAATTTTTCAAAGACCAAATCCTTTTCTACAAACATATTTTGTTAAAGTAAAATTGGAAGGAACCCATGGGTGTTAGATGCTTAAAAAAAAGACTTAGTCATAACAAATGCCACAAAAATGAAATGTGTTATAGGAAGAAAAACTGATGGTATTGAAGAGTTACTTCATGCACACAGTAGATTTTTCTATGGGAAATCTTGGCCCTTGATTTCAGCACTTCAAGAGCAATATGGGAGAGGTAGAAATAAAAAACAACAACAATTTCCTATCTTGAAATAAAATGCATTTTTATTGATCCTGGCTGGGTAGCTCAGTTGGTTCGAACATTGTCTTGATACATCAAGGTTGCAGGTTTGATCCCCAGTCAAGGCATGTATGACAATCAACCAACGAATGCACAAATAAGTGGAACAACAAATTGATGTTTCTCTCTCTTTCTCTCCCTTCCTCTCTCTCTCTAAAATCAATCAATAAAAAGTTTTTAAAAATGCATTTTTATTTAAGAAAAATCAATGTCCTCACACAAAAGGAATCTATGTTGGTAAGGATCTACTGCAGTTGCCTAGTCATTGCATGAATATTTTTTAGCAAATGACTTAGACAAAAGCCCTGAGTACAGTTCTAGCTGTGTCATTTGATCAGTTGTCTGATCTTACATGAGTCACCTCATCCATTCCACCTCAGTGTCCTCAATTTCATTTCTGTACAGAGGGGGACATAAATACCTCCCAGGACCACTGTGCACATTAAATAAGATGAGGTGGGTCAATGTGCTGACTGAATTATAAATTAGTCTCTAAATGTCAGCAGTTAATATTTTGATCCAATAATGTTAAACAGCACTGAGATTGAAAATAAAAAGCTAGTTTTCACCATATTGAACATTAAGAAAGGAGGATCACCTCAAGAGGCGGGCCTTACAGAGCTAAATAACAAATGAAAAGGGTGTTGCAATAAACTGGTCAAACAGCCTTTCCTCATTGCAGCAGCCTCAGTCCCTCCTCCTGGGTATGTCTGGTTAAAATCACACACAATGGTCTCAGAAGGCAATGGGTATCAATTAAAATTCAACTCAGAGCCTCTTAAGTAGCTAGTGATTTAGTTTCTAGGACTAAGGAAGATAAAAATCTTACTGATGGCTAGATAAGAATAACATTCCTTTCTATTGTGATCATCTACATCAAGGAAATATTTGAAATTTAGGCAGCATAGTATGAGGTACCTGCTAAAGTTATTATATGGTTGAACTTTTGAAAAACACAGCAGCACAAATGTGTTTTATCGATTTGTATTTTTTGTAAGAATCTTGGAGAAAGCAAATTCAACTCATCTCCCAGTACAGCTCACTGTAAAATGGATCATTACTCTAAAGTACTTATGGTGCCTGTTGGATTGATCTCTCTGCTTGGAGTCTCTTCTCCCTTCGTCATCATTCAAACGTTCTGTGCTCTCTTCCTAAATGCTGCAGACTGTCATTAGGCTTAGCATAGGTTTCAATCAGCAAGTCTCTCAGCTTCTCTTATAAGGAACTTAATTTTTCAGTAGAAATTTTTGTAATGATTTCTGTCTGATTTTCAACTCTTCCACGGAGACCACATTCCCCAGTTCAATCCTTGGCACTGGAACTCTAAGAATGAATGATACCCCTTTGGATGAACTAATTACTATATTCTCTTAAATTGAGTTACTAGCTGTTTTGGCACCTTCCACATAGCACCCATTGCAAATAAATAAATTCTGCCGAGCAGTGAAATGTCTGGGTTGTCTGAACTCTAAGAGATTACAAGACTGGATCTGGGTTCTCACAAGGACTCATCAGTGTGGTCAGGAGTGGTAAGCAAAAGCTTGATTGTTTCAGGGACCTGCTTGCATCTATTTTACTGAGCGAAGTGATGAGGTATTTGCCAAGATCACCCAGATCAGTGGCCAAGGGGCAGCTTAGAACTTACTGTGGCAACCTGACAGTTGCTACACCCCTCTCCTTTGGGCCCACCAGGCCATTTGCAAGTTGTAAAGGAGAGATGAGCATGGAGGATAACCAGAAATCCAAAACAGATGGAGAAAGGCTTCCAACTTAAAAAGCAAAGCAATGATGATTTACTTAACTTACAAATAAAATAAACATTATTTATCAATTATATTTATTCCTGTGATTCCTCATTAGCACAGAATATCAAGAGTTGGCTGCAATTTTCTTCTCTATTTATTAATGAGTCACACTGAGCTAACTACTGTAACATTTGGGTAACTTACAAATCAACACACAATGAAAGAAATAATCCCAATAGTTTTCCTACTTTAAATGTACTTGAAAAAAATTCCATGCTGGCAGGGACTGTTGGTCGTATTCCCAGTAGGGCCCAGCACACTGTACACACGCCATAAATATGTGTTGACTGATGACTAATACACAGGTTGGTCTACATGATAGCAAAGGAAAGCAAACTTAAAAAAATTCTCCTTGTATTAATACAATATTTCATTTTAATACTTGTACTATGTGCTCCTGCTTAGCACCTAGGTCATGAAATATCATTTTTACTTTTTTTACAGACGTTGAGCTGAACTTAATTGGATTGTTTCATTCATGCCCTTTGATCATTTTTTCCTTTTTTTTTTTGAAATTCTCTTTTCTTGTCAAACCCTGCTTATTCTTTAAGCCCCTTTTATGAAATCTTATTCTCTCTCTTCCTCTTCCTCCTTCTAGCTAATGAGTATCTAGCATTTATTCTGTCAGTTACTACTTTAGGTACCTTGCGTACATTGACTCACAGAACACTCAAAAGCATATATTGACTCATAAAACCTTCAAAACCACCCAGTGAGGTAGGGCTGTATCACCTCTCCTCTGCAAATGGGAGACTGAGAAATAGAAAGATAAAGTAACCTACTCAAGAGCACACAGCTGGCGGGTGGGGCAGGTGGGATTCAAATCCACACAGCCGCCTCTAGAGCCGCCCTCTTAAACACCCCAGCAGTTATTCTTGGATCTGCCCATTTTCTGAACTCCAATGATCATTTTTTTCTTTAACAAGGAGAAAGATAATAATGATTATTTTATTGGAAAATAAGTTTATATAGTATGTTCTATTGTATTTGTTGCTTTGATTTTTGGCTCACATTTTTTCATGTCTTTGTGCATAAATCAGCCTTCGTCCTTTTTAACAGTAGCACAGTATTCCAAAGTGTGAATTGCCAAATTGTAATAAGGACCCTACCGATGAACCTTTGGACTGTGTTCATGTTTGCAATGATATGCATAACTGCATTTCAACTTCCCTTAAAAGAAAGAAACTCATGCTGGATTGAACTCAAATAGAAAGTGTTGGGCCAAGAGGCCCTTCTATACTATTAAGAAATGCTAAATTAGCCCTGGCTGGTGTGGCTCAGTGGATTGAGTGCTGACCTACAAACCAAAAGGTTGCTAGTTCAATTCCTAGTCAGGGCACAGGCATGGGTTGCAGGCTAGGTCCTCTGTTAGGGGCGTATGAGAGGCAACCAATCAATGCATATCTCACACAGAGAGGGCTATTTTTCTCCCTCTCTTTCTTCCTCCTTTCCTAAGTAAATAAAATTTTAAAAATGCTAGATTACACAACAGAGAAAAATGTCAAAGAAGTGACCAAAATTGTCTAACTGGGTATTGTTGAGGATGTTGTCATTGGGATGTTAAATGATATATTTGAAAAATCTATTCCCTATGCAACACTTTGTTTAACTACAGAGTAGACACATTTTACTGTTAAATCATCCTAGCAGGAACCCTGGAGAGCCAATCACAGGCCTGCTTAGAGTAAGAGAGAATATGGAAGCATTACTGGAGTTTTCCTATGGCTGAAGCAAGCAGCCAGCAACATTTTCTCTGAAAAAGTGCTTAGGCCAAAAATAGTCTTTGCTTTGCTATATTAAGTTGAACTCTGTTTTCAATCAGGCTGTTATTCAAATACTGGAGCAGATCCAAAATTGCTTTCCTGAGGAAAAGTCTGTCTTTGCTACAGATTGTGCAGCCCGATAAATCGGACTTCTTACTTTCACAACGGGTTGCCAGGCCTGCTGCCCACTTTTCCAATGTGAAAGAAAAATGGCTTCCACTTCTGCCCTCCAGGCAAAGGGATCCGTTCACAGGTACCCAGAAGTGCACACGTACAAGGCTGCCCTGCTTCTCTCTGCTCAGGCCATGTTCTCTTCCCTTCACAATCTCATACTTCTTATATCTTTTCTACTCTACAAAAACAATCCCAAGCCTCACTCTCCTGAATAAGTTTCTTGGCTTAACTTGCTCTTTTTCTCCTATACAGTAGCACTTGTCCCTTAACACTCAGTAGGTGATTCATTCATTCATTCGGCCATTCAAAAGATATTTATTAAGCACTTATCAAATGCCAGAGATAAAACAGTGAACAAAACAAAGTCTTGTACCGATAGAACTGGCATTCCAGAGAAAGAAACAGACAATATGTAAATGCACAAGTATTTATTATGTTGGGTGGTGATAAGTGTAGGGATCCAAGTGCGTGCGTGTGAGGTGGAATGTGGCTCTTTTATATAGAATGGCAAGGGAAGGCTACATGATAAGGCGACATGTGGTCTAAGAGTTGAATAAGGAAAGGGAAGAGACTTCCAGGTTGGAAGTTCCTTCCAGTGCTAAAGTCCTGAGTTGGACACATGCTTGGCCTTTGGGGAAATATCAAGGAGGCTATTTAGCTACCTTTAAATGTGATTTTAAATGTATGCTCTCTCTTCACCTTGAATGTCAGCTTCTTAAGAGTGGGGGCTGTATATTAGAGATTACAGGTGATAAACTGTGATGAAGCCTTCTTTGAAGCATACCACCTTGTGCCCTCTCTAGCTCTTACCTAAAACTTTGATTGGATTACTACCCTAAACTGTGGCACTCAAGTATGCTAATAAAATTCTGAATTCTTAGAGTGCAAGTTATGAATGTGACACTCCTGTGCCCATGACCGTGTACAGCATGTAACAAGAAGTGACACAAACAATCCCATCATTTTAAGAAAATGGATTCGAGGTTCTAAACAACGTGAGCTAATGCCTTTTTTCTAGTGTTTGCCTTACTTCAGACAAACACACACACATTAAAAACAGAGGCCAATAAAATAAATAATTTAAGCAACCAAAGGAACAAACACCGTTTTGTGGTTCTAAATTTTACCAAAACAATCCTTCCAAAATCATAACACCTTAATTAAGTGGTTCTTTTTTTAAATCCTCACCTGACAATGTGTTTATTGATTTTTAGAGAAAGAGGAAAGGAGAAGAGAGAGAGAGAAACATTGATGTGAGAGAGAAATAAGATCAGTTACCTCCTGTACATGCCCCAACCAGGGATTGAACCCACAACCTAACTATGGCCCCTGGCTGAGGATCGAAACCACAGCCTTTTGGTATACTGGACAATACTCCAACCAGCTGAGGCACCTGGCCATAGCTTAAGTGGTTCCTTTATTCATCTTGACCAAAAAGTTAAGAAATTATGAAAAAAATTAAATAACTTTGTATAAAATACTCTGCTCATATTATTTTAAATATAATTGCATACAGTTTGTTAATCTTTACTGTCATTTATAACTAAATTATATGTGCTTCTGAAAGCTGTGAAATGGATAGTATGTTGTGTGTAATTGTTGGAATGGGTTTATGGTCATTTTATAATTTACATCTGAGGTCCCTGTTGACCATAAATCTGTGAAGACACAACCTCACTATATTCCAATACCATATTTTAAGGCAAAATTGGATTTGATTGGCTCTAGTGCTTCTTGAAGTTATGAACCCTACTGAAAGTGCTTTTAATTACTTGGATATCTACCCCATATGAGGATGGGGACTTTGCTTGGTTTTGCTACTGAATCCTCAACATCCAACACAGTAGTCTGGCCCATAGTGGACTCTTATCAAATGTTGAATAAATAACTACTAACTTATCTTATGAAATGAGATACAGTATCTGTAGTTGTTAATTTTATGTGTCAACTTGGTTAGGTCAAGATACCTGAATATTTGGTCCGACATTATTTTAGACCTTCCTTTGAAGTTATACAGGGTCCGGCAGCAGTATCACCTGCATGAATGTGATTGGTAGGATACGTGAATGTCCCGCATGAGATGGACAGCAATTTGAACATTTCACCTAAAATGTCATATGGTGTGTCTGAATGTCATATGGTTGGTTATGTTACAGAATCACATGCTTGTGATTTTGTAATAAAAGATTTTGTAATAAAAAGGTCATTATTTGTGCCAGACCCTGTATTTTAGGTAAAATTAACATTGAAATCAGCAGATTCTGTGTAAAGTACATAACCCTCCACAATGTCAGTAGGGCTCATCTGATCAGATGAAGGTCTTAAGAGAAAAAAGGCTGACTTTACCTGAGCTAGAATTCTGCCGGCAGACTGACTTTACACTCAACTCAATATCAACTCTTCCCTGGGTCTCCAGCCTGCCAGCTTGATCTGCAGATTTTTAATGTGCAAGTGTCCATAAATGCATGAGCCAGTTTCCTAAAAGAAATCTCTATGTATACGTGTACATGTATACACACATCCTAGTTGCTCTGTTTCTCTCTAGAACCTCGAACAATTACAGTATCCGTTAGTCATTTACTCTTTCAATGAATCAATAGATACATTTTATTCTAAGAATCAACACTCACGAACCAAGGTCCCACAGTCACCAAAGCCAGATTAGGGACACAACCTCTGACACTTACTGGCCTCAACTTTTCCACTCCAGTGAGGGAGGCAGAGAACATTACCTCCTCACTGTTTCGTTTCTCTAGTGATACAAAGCACCTGCACATCTTCTCTTTAGAGAAGCAGGTGCTAAGAGAACCTGGTACAGAATGAAGCCATGCTGTGATGGTGTTAGGTGAGGCACTGGCTTACCACTGGACTCTTAGGGGAAAATACTTCCTATGGTGAAGCTGAGCGGCTGATGGTATCACTTCCTCTAAATATTTCCACTCTTTACAAGTGAAGCTGTGGGTGGGGAATTTCAGTCATGGAAACTAGTCAAAAGGTTACAAAAGGTTCACAACACTTTCCCATTTAATGACTGTGTGAGAGCTAATTAGTCCCATATACTGTAAGGGAAAAATGAATCTAAAAATACATCAGTGGGAAGGCTTGTGGGAAGCATGGTATGAAATTTGGTTCAGGGTCTAGGAAAGTGATCAGCCCTGACAGCACCCATTTGCTCATCTGGGGGAGGATCCTTTTGTACAGTGAGTTTTTATAGAGGTCCTTCTACCAAGGTTTTGTGTGATAGGGGAAGTGGACAGTGAGGGCAAAAGCCTTCCTCCGTGTGCCCTCAATCAGCACAGTTTTTCATTCTAGAGTATGTTTTATCTCCAGCCGTCAGTTAAATCTCTTCCTTGTCTTTATTTAAGGCCCCCCTTCTTTCCTTTGATGTTTTTTATTTTTTCCTGGCCCTCAGGTCCCTAATGCATTCGCCTCTTACCCCCATTTAAAACCTGTTTCTAACATAAGGCAAAGCCCCATGCCTGTGCCAGTAATATTCTGTACATCAGAGAGGGAGAAATCTGGGGGACATTGTGCTGTCCTGAAATTATGTTCTGAGCCTTCATCTTTGATCTTTGGCAATTACTGAGCTTTGGCAATTGATAGAAATCATAGATGGTCATATGTCCACACAATAAAATGCTGTGAAAATGAGTCATCAGTACCTATTTGCACAGACATGGATAATATTCCAAAATCATGTTGAGCCTGAGAGGCAGTTATGGAAAAATAAATATGTTATGATTACATTTGTTAAAATTTCCCAAACAAAAATAAACTGCACAGATGTAACAGGGTGCAGCCAAGAGGGGAGCCCCAAATAGGGATTTGTAACAGGGTCCAGAAGAGCTTGGAGATAATTGGCTCTACACCACAGGGCCACACCTGTCCAGAATGCTGGCAGCTGTGGCCAATTGTGAGAGGAGCCGGAAATGGGCCTGCAGAGGAAGATTGGCGCTGGGAATTAAACAGAGGCACGGCAGCCATTGGGCAGCTCTCTTTTTGGGACAACGTATCTGTTTAGGACCATTCGGCTTTGGTGTCTTGGTTGGGACCATGCGGCTTGGGTGAGAGTCAGGACCACGAGGCTTTGGAAGTGCTCCCTTTTGCTGTGTGGAGGATGCTGGGAGGACTGTGTGTTTTTGTGGGGAACTTTAGTTTGTGTTATTTCAAATAAATAATAAATTCCTTTCCTTTTCACTAATCTCTGGTATTAAGAGACATCTTTCCTCAGGCGGCAGGCAATACGAACCCAGCAGGTGGGGAGGAACCCCTGGAGAAAAAGCGGGGGTCTTTTATATCATTCAGCCCCTCCCCCTGCTCTGTTCTGTAACACAGACACACAAATTATATGTTTATATGTAATATATAAAAATTGCACATACTCATATGCATATATATGTACATATAGACATATGAGGCCAATCTGAAAAGAGAAATAAGGGAATGTATTTAACACAAAATTTAAGACTGCAGTTCCTTTTGTGGAGGGTGTGGGCAGAGTTAGACATAAATGTTTAGGGGCATGCAGCTGGCTTCAAGGGTTGTTGGTAAGAGAGGGTCAGTAGGTGAATGTGTACGTATTTTATTGTTTCTATGATTATTTAGAATATACATATACGTTATACACACCTCTTTGTAGTATGAAATATTTCGCAATATTTAAACATTTTCTGAATTGAAACTTACCTGGACTATTAACCCCTCATTATCACATTTCTTGGGAAGTGGAGGGGAGAGGGGCTTAGAGAATAGGTGGTTACAGGAATTAAATAGAAAGTTAAATGAGTTATAGACCTCTGTTAACCAAAGCATTTATTTGAAGTGAATGTGAAAAGGGATGAGGATGCATTGATACCTCAACCTGTCACTTCATTTCACCGTTGCCGAGTTACTTCTAAACACTCAGTATTTTTCCTTGTGGCTAGAACTACCATATAATGAAGCTTTGTAGTGTCAATTATGAGTAGTCTATACTAGCACTGCCTGGATATTTGGGAGCCCATGTGGCCAGTGAAGTTATTTACTTGGATGACCAAAAATTGAACCAGCCCTGGGCTTGGTCTCCACCAGCTTTTACAGTCCTGTGACTGGGAAGCAGCATCAGCATCCACTGAATACCCAAACCACAAAACTGAGGATCATTTTTGGCACTTCCACCTTGTTCTTCTTTCCTGTCCATCACCCCAAGTCCTGGTGATTTTCCTTTCTGAGTTGACTAGTTTCTAGTTGTATTATTCTATTCCCACTGTCACCACTCTTTTCTTGTTTGTATATATACCTAGGAGTGGAGTTGCTCAGTCATTTGGTAATTTTGTATTTAACTTTTCAAGAAACCATTGTAGTCTTCTTGAAGGACTCATTCTTCTGTGCTTCTATTTAAATGTTAGAATTTCTTGAGGTTCTTAAAAAATCTTAAGCTACCCTTCTCTTTCCTCGTTTGATGCTCTTAAGTATAGTCATGCACTGGCTTGGCTGACTTGATTGATCTAACTGGGCTCCCTGTCTAGAGCATGGCCCCTCCCACCCATTTTCCATACTGTATCAAGAGGGAGTCCTTAAAAATGCAGATCATATCACAGCACCTCTAGCTCCTTCACCCTTTTAGAAATGGCAGCATTTTGAATTCTGCTCCTTTAGACTCATCTTAAGCTACACCCTTGTCCCTCTGGCCACACTGGCCTTAACTGTGCTGAACAATTCTGTGGCCTCCCACCTCAGGGCATGATAAAACTCTTCCCAGGGTCTGGGCATTAGCCAGTCCTTTGCCTTGTGAACTCCCACAGTTTTTTCAGTCCTTATATCCATCCTCCTTATGGAAACCTCCCCAACTCCCAGATGAGATCGTTTTCCCCACAGTATGTTCTGGTCCTCACCACATTTGTGTATGTATTAGTTTATAAAGGCCAGTCCTCCCTTGGACTGGCCTTTTTGGAGGATGGGACAACATCAATTTTGCTTCAACTTATATAAGTTTTGACTTAAAAGTGCCTTCCACAGAGTGGATACACCCTAGATGGTTGTTAAATTAATGAACGAGAAATGATGGAGCTCTCACTCAGAAATGATTTCATATCCTTCCCTTTCCACCATGCCATTCCACGCCATCCTTAGAAGAGGAATGTCCTTGAAAATAACCACACTTGGGAGGAAACAGGAGCAAGGAGGAAAATTGCTTGGCTGGTTTCCAGGATTCTGCCATGGACATTGCTCTTCACACCCACTGCTGGGTGGGAAACCAGTTTATAGTGGGGGAAAGGGGCTCCTCAAGTAGTAGTTAAAAACATGGAGCCCCCATTTTACCTTGCCTCTCCAGTGCAGAGAAAACACTGAAGTCACACATGCAGCCTTAAATAACATACAACAGTCAGTTGCCTCTTACCCAAGGTAGATAATGTTCCCAAACCCCATGAAACCTCAGACAGTACTGAACCCTATATAAATTATGTTTTTTTCCTATACATACACACCTGCAATAAAGTTTAATGTATTAAGTTAGGCACAGTAAGAAATTAACAATAACTAATAATAAAAGAAAATAATTATAACAATAACTGGAGAAAGTTATGTGAATGTGGTCTCTCAAAATATCTTATTGTACTGAACCCACTTTTCACTTAAAGGAATCACTTTATGGCATCTCTTTGGCATATCTGAATTGTCAACATCATTACTCTTGATGCTTTGGGACCATTATTAAGTAAGAGGAACACAAGCACCATGATACCAATATAGTTGATCTAATAACTGAGATGGTACTAAGTGGGTAATGGGCGGGGAGTATATACAGTGTGGAGATGCTGGACAAAGAGATGATTCTCATCTCATGCAGGATGGGTTAGTACAGTGCAAGATGTCTTCATATGACTAGAATGGTACCTAATCAAAAAATTAGGAATTCTTAATTCTGGAATTTTTCATTTAATATTTGCCAACTATGGTTGATGGCAAGTAACTGAAACCGCAGAAAGTGAAACTGCTGCTGGAGGGAACTACTATACAACCCTTTTAGAATAGCTTCCCTGTTTAAAGTTGTATGTGTTCTTCATTTTGAAGTAATTTCAGCAAGATAAAAAGGTGACCTCAAATTTTCTGTGAAGAAAGGCAATTTCAAGAATGAATGAGTTAAATGAATTAATAAATATAGACAAAAGTATGGATTTGTTGTGGCCCTGTTTGGACGGGTAGAAGAGTATAACTTGTCTCCAACCCCTTAGAGAGGATGCTGATGACCAGTTCTCTACAGAGCTGGGACACACATTGAGTTCAGTTCTCAATCACCGTTTCTTGATCCCTAGGAGTCATTTCCAGAGAGGCTGAATATGGCATTATAGATGACTCCAATCCATCATAAAGTGGAAGTGACAGCTCACAGTCTGAAGTACTGAAGTAATTTAGGAAAAGTAAAAGCTCAAGGTTAACACAGGTAAGCTCTCTGAGGATGGTAGGAAGGAGAAACCATCTGCTTTACACACTAGGACACACCTACCCAGGATGATTTCAACAAATAGAACCATGTACATTTTAAGTGGCATTAAAGCCAGTGCCTCCAGGTCAACTTGAAGGAGACTTGGAACCACTATTTCTCCTTTGGGGCATGTTGAGTCCCTCCCACCTCCATTTAAGGTACATTAACAGTGGGGAACACCACCAGCTAGAAGTCTGACACCAACTCCGGAAGTCAGAGTCTGAGCAAGTCTCCCCCACTTCTCCCCTCAGGTCACAGCAAGTGCTAGAGAACTCACCCAGCGCAGAACCATTGGTGGATCATCTGGTCTCCCTGGTGTTTGCGCCCTTCTCTGGGCAGGCAGGCAGGAGGTGGCAGCTCAAACCTGTCTCACGATCATGCTTCTCCCTTGTTGGACCCACCAGACTTGCTTCTAAAGGCAGCTGTAAGCATTTCCCTACTGAGCAACCACAAACGTAGAATGTGAGTGGTGTAAGCGTGTGTATGTTTTTCCTTCCGGTTTCTGTGAAGTGATGTTGTCTCAGTTCATTTCCTCTCTGAGCCTCTTCTTTTTTTCTCAGTCAGAACTTCTGATACACTGTGGATGATTTGTAGTTTAGTGACAGGTGAGAGATCTAGTTAGAATCTGTACCATTTGCTATTTTGAGAAAGATAGGTGATCTTTAAATTATTATTGCAGCAGAACTCTGTGGAATGTACTTTCAATGTGGCTTAAGCTTCTTTCTAGACTGTAGTGAGGCAACAATTAATCTATTTTAAGGCCAATAAAATTGGGATTTTTGTGATTTTATGGCCTCAATATGCTCCAGAGTTCCACTATAAACTGACATAAAACATCCTTTCATCCTTCTACTGCACAAGTGTTTATGGAGCCTGTACCCTGTGTTAGTCACCCTGCTAGGGGCTAGGTACATAAATGGAGACTCTTCTATTTAAAATGTGGTATGGAGTCTTGACCAGTGTAGCTCAGCTGGCTGGGTGTCACCCTACAAAGCAAAAGGTCACTGGTTTGATTCCCAGTCAGGGCACATGCCTGGGTTTCAGCTTTGGTCCCAGTTGGGGTGCACAGGAGAGGCAACCTATTATTAATGTTCTTCCTTACAATGATGTTTCTCTCCTTCTCTCACTCCCTTTCTAAAAGAAAAAAAAAGGATTCTAAATATAAATAAATAAAATCTTTAAAAAATAAAATGTGGTGTGGAAGCCTAGATTTGAGTATGTGAAAGGGAATTAGAAAGTCACTTAGTCCCAAACCCTTTGTTTATCTGGTTTGTTG
>CM052542.1:77439306-77513805 GCA_028533065.1 Trachops cirrhosus
ATATACTTTAATAATTAGTTTGGAAAGAGGCTCCCTGCTGTTTCTGAAAGCTGCAATGAGTTTTAAGAAGCAAGTTGTTTTCAAGACTTGGTGGTTCCTATGTTCAGAGTTTTCAAGGAAGATGAGAGAGGGAGGTGCTCTATTAAAATATGTTTTAGCCAAAAACGGTTATGTGCCAAGGGCCTTTTGTGACTCGATTGACTAACTGTTTCCTTCAGGAGAATAGCCAGTTCTTCCTCAAGGAAACAGTCAGCGTTTACAGGTACTGAGTTAAAAAGTAGTACTTAGTCTTCCGTGGAGAAGGGCTAGTTATCCCTGGGAGACAGCACACCTATATTTCATTTATATAATAAAAGGTCACAGCTCTGGCATAAACAAAGAGGATTCTTAATATATTTTTGACACATCTCACCCTCCATCTCACTTATAGCATGCTTTAGATTGATACATTTATGAACACATACACAACTCTCAGAAACAGTTTTTTTTTTTAGTGGCAAATACATTTTAAATTGGAGTTTCCTAGGTAACCTGCTGATACAGGCACCTAGGCCTAGGTTTCCTTATCTGTGCCGTGTTTGGCCTCAGGCACTCCCCTTACTGGGAGTGCAATCCTTATTGTACTGTATGTAGCTCAGAATTCCTGGGAATCCCCTGTCTCTCATAAAGGCTGCGCAGCCAAAGCGAAGGACAAGCCTCCACCGGCGCCAGGGCAGGGGGCAGTGCTAAGGCTGCTTCCCACTCCCTGCTCCACTCACACGCGGCCGCAGCCGAGTACAATGGCGGCAGCCGGCCCAAAACCGCGAGAAAGACCTGAAATAGTGTGTTGTCTGCGCCTGCCTGCGCGCACCCGTCCAAGTACCAAGTATCGGCGGGTGCTGGGGGGCCGGCGGTGCACGGCTGTGGCGTCCCCGCAGCGCCAGAAAGACTGGCCTATCAGCCTGTTCTCTTTCATATTCTCATTCAACAGTCCCATAGCTGCTGAACTAATTTAAAACATTTCCCCAAGGTTGAGGATACTTAAAAATCTTTAAAGAAATTCCTTAATAAATAAAAACACCTTTTTCTGAAGTTCCTCTCGCCGCAAGTGCAGCTATTATAAAACTAGTTTCATTCCACTCCGCACAGAAAAACTTCCTGCTCTTTAAATAAGTTGGAACCCACGTTTGCCTTTTTAAAAAGAAGGAAAAAAAGTTCCTTTTATTTTTCACTTTTTATTTTTTCCAATTATTGCCATATATATATAAATTCCGCCACTTATGCTGACTCTTAAGCTTGCCTAGCTAAGGAAAAAAATGTGGTGGGGGAGAGCCATCTACAACGTCTGCGGTCCACCGTGGGCCGGTGGACTGCAACACTGGTTGTCCTTTTGAGAAGCAGTCAAACAAATGTGCTCCCAGGCTGAGCGCCCAGGTTTGAACTATCGCTATCCTTTAAAGACTTTTGAGATTTCTGTGCCTTAGCTTTCTCATCTGCAAAATGGGTGTAATCATAGGGTTATTGTAAGAATTAGATAAGTTAGCATATACAGAGCACTCAAAGAGTGCCTGGCACACATAAATAAATAAGCAGTATATCAGCATTTGCTATTATTGTTAATGGCAAGTAATATTATTATAAGCTCAGTCCTTTGCTTTTTTCCTTCTCTCCCATACTTTCTACCTCCTGTTGGTACCTAGAAAATGAGTTGGGGACATAGAGGGTTGAGAAAAGAGAGATGGCTGGAACAACTGATGCTCCCAAAATGATCCAGTGGTACCTGATGCTCTTGCTTCTTCCTCCTCTGACACCAAGACAAGGAAAGGGTTGTTTTTGGTTCCCCTCTCATCCTTATTCTAAATGTTGTATGTTGCACTCTCGTGACTTCTGTTTTTTTGTTTTGCTTTAATTTGCAGTTACGATTTCTCTGAAATTCAGATTCATGACATTTATTTTCAAATGTTGAGCTAGCCCTGGCTGGTATGGCTCTGTTGGTTGGAGCGTTGTCTTGTAAACTGAAAGTTCACAGGTTTGCTTCCAGGTCAGGGCACATGTCTGGGTTATGGGTTTGGTCCCCAGTCGCAGCACATACGAGAGGCAACCAATCGATGTTTCTCTCTCACATAGATGTTTCTCTCCCTCTCTTTCTCTCTCCCTCTCACTTATCCTCTCTCTAAAATTAATAGGCATGTTCTCAGGTGAGGATAAAAAAAGGAAACATAATGATGTAACCTCAGAAGTTACACTTCATTATTTCTGCATAAAAAATGTTGAGCTAGCTTACATAATGCTAAGGAATACTCTGCCCATAAGCAGATACCACATTTGAACAAAGAAACGCACACTCAGGCCAATACCTTGTGCAAATAAATTAATAACAAGAACACATATTAATCATCATGCATATATTGCATCCTTAAGTGAAATTAGCAAAATCCATGGTAAAAATATCAAGTTATTCTATTTTTTCATTGTTATATCTCTCTCTCCCTTTAAAAAAAAACACTTTAAAATATATGCTATGTATCAAAAACTGTTACAGATGATGGGTACAATTATCTTTTCCCAAGTTTTATTTTATTATTATTATTTTTTAAAATTCTCACCTGAGGATGTGTTTATTGATTTTAGAGAAAAGGCGGGGAGAGAAAGAGAGAAACATTGATGTGAGAGAGAAACATCAATCAGTTGCCTCCTGTACATGCCCCAGCTAGGGATTGAAACTGTAACCTAGGTGTGTGCCCTGATCAGGAATTGAACCCCTACAACCTTTTGGTGTGCAGGATAATGCTCCACCAACTGAGCCACCAAGTCAGGGCCCAAGTTTTATTTTATAGTGCACAGTATTCATAAAAAGTTGATAGAAGTAGAGGAGTAATATAGACATATATTTTTTCAAAATGTCCTTCTATTCATTTTCTGTTATACTAATCATCTAAGATATTATGTTCCTCATTAGATATTTAAGCAGTATAAATTTAAATGTGTCAATTTTGGAAAAATAATTTATAGTTATATAGTATAATGAGAAAATTAATGCCATTGAGTTGTCTCCATAAGTCAATGACTCTAGATATGCTAAATAAAGCTAAGCTTGGCCATAATTTAAATAAAGTACTTGAGTTTAGCAACTTGATTATACTTAGCTCTGTTCTTTCATCTACATCCTCATGGCTTCTTTTCCCATTTTGTGCTGCCTGGACTGTCCATTGTGGAGTTCTTCAGAATGAGGAGAGGACATTTTTGTCAAAGCAAACTAAGAAGCCCAATCTGTGTCCAAAAACAGATCAGAAAAACAAGTTAAACATTTTTCCTACTTGGAAAGATGGAGGTTTTCTATGTCTGTTTTCCTACTTACAATCTTAAATTTTTTTCTTCTTTTTCTTCTTCTTTTTTTTGGTTTTCTTCTTTTTGATTAGTAGTAGGTTATGCCATGTGTCAAAATTTTGACAAACCACAGATGGTTTCTGACAAAAAACAAACAACTGTAGTTTCTAATCACTGTATCCAATAAAGGCCATGTTTACATTTCAGCTTTATTTAAACAATCTTCTTGAATGCTTTAATTAGCTTCTTCATGCCATCTCAGTTAGATGGAATCTCAGCACCACAGAATGGTTTATAACTACCTGTTAAGCAGTAGCCAAACTCCAGGGAACTGTTTTGAATTTGCCATGAATATTTGGTCTAGGAAGTGAACTGTTGTATGGAGTGGAAGTTGAAGGGTAGGGGAGAGAGAAGTGAGGAGCTAAAAAATTAGAAATCTATGGCCAAGTTGTGTGTGCATTTGTGTGTGTGTTTTCTTCCATTTGCTTGACTCACTTCCATCTGTGATTGAAGACAGTATTAGCTATAGAGAATCAGCTGACCACTGAGGAATTTAAATAAATTTGCTCAAGAGTTGGTTTGGCAAGTTTTAAGAGCAATGTTTTCTAGTATTATAACATATGCCTCACTCCCTCTCGAGAATAGGAGTTAGTTTTGTGGTTTTCATTTTTAGTTGAAGAAATCAGAGTTCAAAAAGATCCAGTTCATTTGTCCATTCAATAACTACTCTGTACCTGCAAACTTCCCTGAGCTTTCCTGTGCATTTTTGATAGATCAGTCCACAAGACACAGGGCCTGCCCTCAATAAATTCATAACTTAGTGGGAAAACTATCTAGTGAGATAACTATTCCAATGAATTGGTTTACTCATGATAATAAAAGCAGTTATTGAATAAGTGCTATGATAAATAAGAAATGAGTGAAAATCAGCTCCTTCCCTAAGAGAAATTACAATCTAGTGGACATGGCAAAATGAACTCTCTACATTTCTCTCCTGCCCTCTAGCCACTTATAAGCCTCGTTTCCTCTTTCTCATAACAGGACATTTTTTGTCTTCTGCTTCTTCTGTTCTCCCAGTCCAGCAGGCAAGTCCTGGAGTCTAGTGCTCTTACATTGTCAACTCCCCATGACCAGTTATTTTAGCAATGTGTCAATATTGATTTCCATTTTCTTGTTCTTCTGAGTACTCACCCATTTGCAGCCCTAGGAGGAAGCTCAGTCTTCTTTCCCTTATGCTCCAGAGCTACCCAGACTTACTGGGAAAAAGTCAACAAAGGCCAATCTCTTTCCTTGCAAATTCTCCCCAAATAATCTCAACCGAGACATTTTTGCTGCTTAGGAATCTTCCTGTCACTTCCCACTGACTATCTGTCAAGTCTTCTTGCCAAAGATTTCTCACTTTGCAAGAAGCTCTGAGCCCAGCACTCACCTCATGCCATGCCAAGGGTAAGAGCTGCTGATGTGGGCTCTATTAGCATCTCTCATGGTCTCGGAGAATTCCACCCTTCCATCCATCCTGTTCCTCATTCTTGGCTCATCCTTCAGTCCTTTGAATGATAGATAGCTTCAAGGATTACCACTTCATTAATAATAATAGTAATAGCTCTCATTTTTTGATGTTTATCATGAGAAGGTAAATGGCATTTGCAAAGATGAAACCTTTCTTTTAGTTTATGGAATAGCTGTTTGAAGAAACATGAGCACCTAGAAGAGCAAAAAGAAAAAAGGTTGAATTATTTTTGAGAGAAAACTGATGGGAAATTTGAAAGATTCTGATTTATTGAAAGCATTCATTGCATATGGGCATCTGGCTATCACCAAGCACTGATTTCTCCATTACTTACATCCTGTTTACCTATCCCTCTACTGGGTGCAAACCATCTTTAACTTCCCAAAAAACTGATTGGGAAAATCTTCTTGGTGGTGAGTTTTTCATAATTTTTAAATTAATTTTTAAAAAATCTACAGGGAATAAATTTATATGGTAAATAAGTAACATTGCAGGTAAAACTAAAGTGCATTTTGACCATTAGCCCTAATATTAGTTTCGTCCCCTGCTTTATCCACAGTGAACCCTTGCCATCAGTCGGGGATGTATTCTTCCAAGATATTTTCTAGGCAATTCTATAAATGTATGTAACTACTGTTAATTTGCAATTATGCACATGTGCAGTCTTACCCTTGAGCATGCTTGTGCTCACAGAACATGAGACTGAAACTATCATAGAACACCCGGTTTCTGAGGGAACTATATAAACTGCTGTTCTGGTTTCACATGAAGTAGCAATTTGAAAACAACATCTTATTCATGAGAATATTAAAAATAAAACTACATGGCTGCTTTTGTTGGTTGAAGAAATTAGATTCCATATTTTGTTTGACTTTTCTAAATATACAGAAATGTGGACTTATATCCAGCTAGCTGATCTGCCTCTGAGTAAAGACTCCCAATCAAATACCAAAGGTCCATTATTATGTGATAAAGCAATTTTATGGATTTTGCTTTTGGCTTACACAATTACTTCACCAAAAAATCAAGCCAAATCATGCCTCTCTTTAGGTGTGTCTGCTGCCCCTGACAATGACTCCAGTTCCAGATGGGGACAGCCAAGAGCTGGGATCACTGACAGTCATTTTCTCTCTATCATGGCTGAGTCTTTATTTTTCCTCTTCCTTGAACATTTTCCTCCTGATTCTCAGAACATCCTGTGTTTCACAATCCCATATTAACAGATTACTGCTTTAAATATCAGAAATGTTTTTTAAGTGATTCCCAGTACTTTAAACCTCAGAACCATTTCTTTTTTCCCTGAGTTTGTATGTAATATGTAATAATTTTACTCTAAGACAATAGAGGAAATACAACTTATCCCTTCTCAGTTTTCACCAAATCTCTTCCTGTTGTATAAGCAAAAGCCTTGTGTCCACATGTTCAGAGAAGCCCTGAATTCCAGTTCCTTGTCTCTAACTACATTCTTACTTTGTCTCCTTTTGTCTTTTTTATCTCATGCTCAGCTTTCCCGAAAGAGTAGTTTATGTTCTATGACTCCACTGCCACATCTTCCATTCCCTCCTTCTTTACTGCCTGTGGGTCTTTCATTCCTCCGTCTGGCTTCCAGCCCCTCTTTGCACTGAAGTTGCCCTGTTGATATCACCATGGCAGCCTAGGTGATGAAACCATTCGATATTATAGTCTATCCCTCTGTTCATTTAAAATGTTTGATCCCTTTTTTCCTCTCAGACCCCTTCTTGCTTTCTTTGGTGACCCCTGCTCAACCTTGGTTAACCTCCTTCATGGTTCACTATACCTTCTCCACTTACTGCTACCCATGTTTCCCCATTGGACCTCACACATTTTTGGGACAGGATAGTAAGAGGTATTAGGAAAATTCCTTGGCACGTGGAATAGGGAAAATGAAACAGATAGCAGAACAAACTTGCTGAGCAATTTACAGCCAGGTACAGATGGTCACGGAAGGACTCCAGTGCCTGTCAAGAGGCAAAACTGGGAAAACAAGGACCTTGCCCCCAGAGTAACCTCTCTTCCACTGGCCTTTCCTTCCTGGAAGTAACATCTAGGAGATAACATCTAGGTCTCAGTTGTATTTCAGCTCCAGGACTAGAAAAGCAGCAAAACCAACTGCAATGACTGAAAAAAAAACCCTGCCCTGCCACTGACCAATCAATCAGTGGAGACCATGACCCTGAAAGGGCACACCTGGAGAACTGATGAATATTCTGCAGAACTCCTCCTCTGAGACCTCCCATAAGATTCCCACCTGCAAGAAAGAGAAAAGAGACCCAGCCTCTGTGCTCTTTTTCCAGTGAACTGCCCCTGCCATTTCCTTTCCCTTCTTCTTCCCGCACTTCTTTCTTCACAGGCAGGTGTCTCCTAAACTCTAAGACAACAGGCAGCTGGCAGCTTGTCCCAGGCTAATTCTCTAAATCTGTCCCAAAGCCCTCTTTTCTCTGACTTCCCAGTGAGCTAAGGCAGCCTAGCCTAGGCTCTTCTCTTGCTTCTTCTATGCTAAGCCCTTCCTTGTCTTACCATCCCCATCTTTAATAGATGTGCCCTCATAGTCACCTGGATTTGTGTTGTGAAATCTTTTCCACACGAAGACAAGAACCCTCACCTACCAGCTGGCTCTAGGCAGACCCGCTCAGGGCCAGGTTCCTGTACGGTAACATTTTCACTCTATAACTCTCTGGTTCGAATCATCTACTTCCATTTAAATCTGGGTTAAACCTTTGCCTCTTGAACTCTCCATTAACATAATTACCATACACTTAGTCTCTGTTTAGTTCTGGCTGCTTTAACAAAATACCATGAAGTTGGCAGCATAAACAACAAACATTTATTTCTCACAGTTCTGGAGGTTGGCAGTCTGAGAACAGGAAGTCAGCATGGCCACCTTCCGGTGACAATCCTCTTCCTGGTTTGCAGATGGCCACTGTCTTGCTGTGTCCTTACATGGGGAGACAGAAAGAGTCTACATTGTTATTCAGGCTCTAATTCCAATCACGAAAGCTCTATTCTCACAACCTAATTACTCTCAAAGCCCCACCTCCTAATACCATCAAATTGGGGATTAGTCTTCAATATAAAGTGGGGTGGGGACACAAACAGTCAGTCCCCAGTAGTCTCTCTCCCCCAAATATTGCAAAACTTTCCCTTGTTTCTTAAATTTAATCTGTCACCAAATCCTGTGTTTTTTTCTTTAAACGAAATCTTAAATGTTGTTGTTGACCCATTCAATTTTCTCTATACATACCCATTGCCACTACCTTAGTTTTGACTTTCCCTGTTTAGGTTATCTTAATTCCTAACTATGACAGCCTCCAACCTCTAATACTTAGCACACCGCTGGGCACACAGCAGGTCCTCAGGAGACATGAGTTGAATGAACATCTGCACAATACTAGATATTCTCAAAGTCAAATTTCAAATCTCTTCATGTCACTGTCTGCTTAAAAACTTCCACTAACATCTTGCCTACAAAATAGAGTTGAACTGACTTTGTGGGTGACTTGAGGTTCATGCTATCTTCTTAGATTCTCTCCTGCTTGCCCATCTTTAAAGTGCCCTCCACCCATCATCCTGAACTGTTCACTGGTCCCTAATATCTTGTATCTTCTCATAATTATGGCCTTGTAAAGTCCATTTCCCTGCCTAGAATTACACTTTCTTCTCTTTTTGGCCATGTCCTTCAAGACTGAACTCCCTTAGACAAAGGATTCTTTCCTCCTTTTACTGTCACAAGGAATTTAATTACTTCACTGATCACATAATATCACAATAGTGTGTCTCCCTCCCCTGGAATTCAAGGCTCCTGATGACAGGGAACTAACTACTCATTATTTAGTTTGGGAGCCAAATGAAACATTTTACAAAGTGGCTTGCAGAGATCTTGCTTCAGAATCACTTGAAAGGCTGGTTAAATATAGATTCTGAGGCCCCACCCTTGAACTACTGAATCAGATTCTTGGGGGAGTCAAACCCTCCCAGGTAATTCTTATGCACATGAACATTTGAGAGCACAGTTACAGTATCCAACAAATATTTGATGAATAAAAACATGATGAAAAGTACTCAGATCCCTACTCCTAAAAATCTGTTCTATTTCCTTCATTCCTCTGGGGTATATTTTTGCTGGAGACAGATCCAGGGAATTTGGCTCAGTCATGGATCAAAGTGGCCTAATGGGAAACAGCTTTGCATTATTCTCTAATCAAGTCATGAAAAGTACCTATTGTCCTGTCCAAATGCCAAATTAGGTTTAGGGTCATTCAGAGCCCTGAAGATGGTTTGCTGTGATAAGAACTGACACATTCTTGCTCAAGTGAGAACTGGTATTGCTGGCATGCTCTGTGTTTATAATTCACCAAAGCCAAATTCTTGAGCTGAAGTAGTCCACAAGTACCTTCTAAGGAGTCACACTGTCTCATTTGCTGTGTTTATTGCCTGTGTTGGTAACTCTAGTATCAGTTAATAGCTCTCCCCTGTTGACATTGGGTGGATTGTGAATGGGCTTCAAGGGTTTCAGACTTTAGGTGAGGCTGATGGGCTTGTGAAGAAAGGCACGTCTTGTTTAAGCCACAAAGTCTTTAAAATGTCTTCTTAAAATTTCTTCCAATTTTGAATTCCATTAACACAATCTTTAGATCTGTCACATTGCACCCCACCAGGCTTAATGAAGACTAAAAAATATGCATCATCTAAATGACCTCATGACTACACAAAGTATCCTCAACAAATATTTCTTGGATTTATTATTTAGTAAATGACTAAATCTTTCCAAAAGTACTTAGAATGAAAGTGTAGGAATACACTGACATTATTTGGTAGTTAAATAAAAACATATATACCTGAGCGATGGGAAAAAAAAAATAAAGGCATCAAGAGTGATTTGAAATTGGTGGTACTTTGTGGAGGAATTGAGATTGGGCATAGCTCCAAAAAGAGGCAAGATGTAGGGTGACAATTAAGCCATCTCTGAGATTGTTCACATAATGTCACAGCTGGGCCAAGCTTTGGAGGTTGTCTAATTTATTTTAGCACATGTTACTTATTCTTTAGCATTTCCAATATTTATTATACAAGTAGCATATACTCATTGTTGAAAAGAGAAAAATAAGTAATTTTAAAAGATCATATAATATTACATTGGAATGTGTAGTTTTAAAATGTTTTTCTATACATATGGCTTAAAACAGAACATATTTATTATTTTACAGTTCTGTAGGTTAGAATTCAACACAGGTCTCACTGGGCTAGAGGTAGCAGCATTCTTCTGGGGGGTCTAGGGAAGATCCCATTGCCTTGCCTTTGCTAGCTTCTAAAGGCTTCCCCCGGTCCTGGGCTCCTGGCCCCTTCCTCTGTCTACAAAGTCAACAATGTTAAATCTCTACAACCATTCATCTGGTAATCACATCTTCCCCCAACCACAGATGGGGAAAAGTTCTCCTCTCTGCTTTTAAGGACCCATGTGATTAGAATGGACTGACATAGATAATACAAGAGCCTATCTCAAGGTCCCTAACTGAACATCTGAAAAGTCCCTTTTGCCATGTAAAGTGACATATCCACAGAATTAAGACATGGATGTATTTGGGAGACCATTATTCTGACTATCACATATAGAGATTACAGAGCTGGTGAATATTGGATCTTTAGTTAAACTCTTTTGGGTTGCAAGAATCCAATACAATCTGATTCTCTGCAAATGGAGATTTATGATAAAGGGATGTAAGGAAGAATTGCAAAGAGTTTGAATAAACAGAGGACCGAGTCTCCTAGGAACTGTTACTTTATTCTCAGCCTATAGATACCATGACTTTTTGCTGTCTCAACAGCAAGCATCCCTGACACCAGATGAGGTCACTGGCTATTTCTGCTGCAATCTTGACTCTTCTCAAACCTTTCTAGCTTCCTCCAGTGTCCTTCTTTTACTGCTTAGCTTCTTAGTTTCTACTGACTCATGGCTTCTGTTCACTGTCTTCTCTCCACGAATGTCTTGGTTTCTGGACTTTTCTGTCACTTTTATTTCTTTGTCTATGCCAACCTCAGGCTCCCTAAGAAAAATGATCTAGTAAAGTCTTCTGGTCACCACAGGGCACAGGACATCCCTATCTGATAGAGGGTTCCCCTGGGTTATCTCATCTGCTGCCACCAGCTTAAGGATGGCTATCTTCAAAATCAACTGCCACTGCTTGGTTCCATCATCAGGGTCACAGGGTCAAATGTGACAACCTGAATGTAAGGAACCACATAGGGTTACTTCCCTCACAATAGGGCCACAAGCAAGTGAGCACAAAAAGAATCTTCAAATCCTAGGGCAGAATGTCTTCCTAAAGTGCCCCTGCATGCACTGCAGTTAAATTGTATCTGGGAACTACAACTAGAATAATAGAGCTCAACAAAAGAGTTCAAGCAGGGGCTGAACGAGAGGAAAGGAACAGTGCCCAGAACTAATACTGATATGGGCATTTTGAAAACAGTGTAGATAATTGCTTTCAGTACTTTAGGGCTAATTGCCGGTCTTTGACAAAAGAGGCCACACAGACTTCTGAAAATTCTAAAATTATATCAATTTTATCAGTAACCAGGACCTCAATTTGCTCCCACAAACCTCTCAGGACCTTGTGAAATAGGCATTGAAAAGTGGACTCGAATGTCTCTAAATGGTGCACCCATTTGCTTCTCCATCTACATTTGCTCTGCAAAGGGGAAAGTGGTCTCATTAACTTGGAAAGAATGAATCTAAACAAGTTTCAGGAGAAAAACTTTCTTGGGCGTGCTGAACCCTGCCACCAACCTCTTCCCCTTCTGAATGGAAAAATACTGCAGTAAATGTTACATCTGATATTTCCCACAGAAATGTGTGCTGTGGTCACAGCTCAGAGATGCCAACACAAATCTCAAACACAGCCACCTCCTGAATGAGAGCACAATCTGGGCTGTTTTTAGTCTGGACCTTAGTAACCAGGGACAAAAGTAGATTTCAAATTTCAATTAATTACATGGGAAGAAATGGATGTCCAATAGACAAGGAGACAGGGGGCTCTTAGCATGAATGTTTTTTTCCCTGGTGGCTGAGTATTGGGATGCTGCCATATCACATGCAAACAGGAATTTTACTATGTGGTATGCTATTTTTTCTCTTGTTGTGTTTTTAGAGAGAATGCCAATGGCATATTGTCTCCTGAACTTTCTATACCCTATAATAATTTATTGGATTCATTCATTTTTCACTTGGAAATACACAGCATACTTCATGTAGGCAATCAAAAGATATTTTTGGAGCAATGACCACTCTGTTAGGAGCTCAGAATAAACTAATGAGTAAAAATATACACAGTATACTATGTATATCAGACATTTTAGCTACAAGAATGTAAAAATAGAACTCAGAGTGGCTTGAACAATAGATTTTTGTTGCCTAATCAAGCAAGAAGTCTGAGGTTAGAATATCTTTGGGTTAGTTTATTCAGTGGATCAATAAATGTCTTCATGTGGGTTTTATTCTCAGGTGGTTAGTTCTTTCATGATTGCAGAGTGGCTGCCATAGCTCTATATAGTGTATTCTCAACCATGTGCAAGTGAAAATTAACACATAAATATACAAAGCCAAAAGGAAGACACTCCCCTTTCAGGGTCCCCGTGCCTTCTTCTGAAAGAAGATTCTTTTCTTAGAAGGATGGTCTCCCTCCCTTACTCTTCCATCCCCTATTCTCCCCTTCCCTCTTCCCAGCAGAAATGCCCTCAAGTCTTAGGAAATCTATCAGAGGCTTGTTTCTAAGCCAATCAATACAAAACAAATAAAATAGTCATAATAGACCAGTCAAATTTTGCCTCCTGAGGTTAGGAAAGGGCTTAGTCTTTCCTAAAGCATGAGCTTTCCCCATACACAAACAAAATTCAGCTCTTTTATCAGAAAGAAGGGGTTGTAGCTTTTGGG
This sequence comes from Trachops cirrhosus, assembly GCA_028533065.1. Lineage (NCBI taxonomy): Eukaryota > Metazoa > Chordata > Mammalia > Chiroptera > Phyllostomidae > Trachops > Trachops cirrhosus. The sequence continues at coordinate 77,452,071 of CM052542.1, forward strand.
TAAGAAACCAGTTAGATCTGCCTCAGTGTGGACTTGCAGACAACATAGGAGGGAAGGGGGAAACTCCTTCACACATGTTTTCCACACAGTCTGAAAGACTGATGTTCCAGTATCCTCTTTGTTAGTGGTAGTTGTAAGATCTTGGATTAGTCATTTAACTCTTCAAATTTCTGCATATGTAAATTGGGAAATCATTTGTATCTCATTGAAGGTGTTATAAGGATCAAATATATTAGTGTACGCACAATGCCTACCACTGTGTCTGGCCCATAAGAATTGTACAGTAAATCCCACTCCCTTCCTCAAAGCCCTCAGGTTGCCTGCAGTCTAAATAGCTGTGTAACTGACACGTCACCAGCTTGTGTTCTGATTGATAGGCACATGGTGAGCACGTACAGAGACTTCCAGGGGCAGGTGATAGTATCATATTGCGAGGAACCATGAAGGTCTACAAAATGCTTTTGCTACAATTAGTGCTTTCTTTTTTTTTTCTTTATCTTTCTTCTACTCTTGTCAACTCCCTTTCTTTTGAAACTCTATCTTCTCTTGTGTTCCATGACAACATTCTCTTGGTTTCCCTCTTGCCTCTCTAGCTACCTTTTTCTATGCTCCCTTAGAGGGCCCTAAGAGCCAGCCCCAGAGCTATGCTCTCCACCTCCACTGCAATCTCACAAGTCGGTTTTGGAGGTGACATTTTATCCTTTAGTGCACTTTCAATTTCCAGTTACATGTTTGACACATATTATGCATTTAATACCTATTTCTTTAATATATTTTTCTGCAGTCATTTACTTAACAAGCATTTATTTGAATGTCTATTATATGCCTGATACTGTTCTTCATGCTGAAAATACAGCAATAAAAAAACAGACCAATCCCTGCCTTTATGAAACTTATATACTAGTGAAGAGACAATGAATAAACAGATAAACATTCCCATGTTAGATGGAGTAAGTGCTGTGGGAAAATACAATGCTGGGTAAGGAGGATAGGATGGACATGAGTAGGGACAAGTCCTTTCAGGGTACCTGGGAATGCCTCTTTGATGACACAATATTTGTATAGAAACCTGAGAGCAGTGAGTGACCCAAACATAAGGCTAGACAGAGGGAACAAAGAGCACAAATGCTCTGGGTTGGGACTGCACTTGGCATCTTCAAGGAATCCTCAAGTGGCTAGAATGAAGTGAGCCATACGAAAGAGGAAGGAAACAGACCAGAGGGCCATGGGGCAGGTCAGGGAAGGCCTCACAGGCAATGTTAGGGCTTTGGCCTCTATTTTGAGGAAAGGAAAGCTATTGAGGGTTCTAAGTAGGGGAGTGGTATGGTCAGACATGCTCTTAGGGGATCTCTTTGACTACTGTGTTGAGAAGAGACCTAGAAGGCTGCAGCAGAGGTAGGATGTCTGTTAGGAGACAATTACTATAATCAAGGCAAGAGATGGTCAGGGCTTGGACTGGGGAGGTAGCAATGCAGTGGTTAGAGTTGGGTGAATTTTGGTTTTAATTTGAGGTGAGTTCAATGGGATTTTCTATTGGATGTGTGAGGTGAAGGAAAGAAATCAAGGTTAAGCCCACATGTTTTGGTTCCAGCAAGCAGAAGAAGGGACTGTAATTTTCTGAGAAGAGGAGAACTGTGGGGAAGCAGGTGGGGGTGGGAATGAATAATTAGACTTGAGGCAGGTTAAGTTCCCCTGGGTTACTGGGTGTTGAAGTGTAGCTGTTGAGAAGGAAGTTGGGTTTAGGAATGTGGATGTCAGAGGAGAGGTCTGGGCTAGAGACGGACCTTTGGGCATCAGCGTGTATGTAGATGACATTGAAAGAAGTGACACTGGATGAGATCATCGGGGGACACATGAAAAGGGAAGCAAATGGGGGACTGAGCACTGGGTAGGCCCAACCGAGAGGTTGAGGAGAGGAGCAAAACCAATAGAGGAGATGGAGAAGGGGTGAACTGAGAGGAAGGAGTCCCACCACCAGCATGTGGGGTCCTGAAACGCCCGAGTCGAAAGAGTGTCCGGCACGAAGTGAAAGCATGTCAGCATCTGATGGGGAAGTATGCAGGGGCTGAGAACGGCCTGATGGATTTGGTGATGTGTGGAAGTCTTTGGTGGCTGTGACAAAGCAGTTTCAGCTGTGGGTGCAAGAGAAAATGGGAGGAGAAGTTGGAGGCAGCAGTACAAACAAGTCCTTCAAGGAACTTTGCTGTGAACAGGAAAATGGGTAATAGTCAAGCAAGGCTTTTGGGGTTTAAGAGAGGAGATTTGGTATTCTTGAATGGTAATTGAAAATCTAATAGAAGGGGAAATTTTTATGGTATTGGAGAGAGGAGTGAGGTCCATGAGAAGGTTTAGTGGTGGAATGAATCCAGGGAATAGTGAAGAGTTTAGCTAAGCTACTCCATGGCATTGCTGCCTCAGCATCCATTCTGTTGGGCCCAGCAGCCTGCAGGGAGCCTTCAGCTGTCACTGGCCCACATTCAATCACATTCCCTAAACAGCAGCCACAGAGTCATAAGAAAATATAAGTTCCTGGTATGACTTTCTCAACAGCCCTTGTGATCAAGTCTTCCCCACCTCCCAGGGCTTTTCCCTTGTACGCCCCTTAGGTAAGACCTGTGTGTAACTTACCAAAACCCCACTAATTTGGATTCCAAAATTATATATCCACTTACCTTTTGATATCTATGCCCCAGGATTTCCCATAAGAAAATTAAAGTCATTTTCCCTCTGTCCACTTCCACCTAACCCTCCTATGCTCCCTATTTCAGAGAATGTCACCCTCAGTGCTCCTGTTTTCCAAAGTAGAATAATAAAGCCTTTGAATAGCTCATAAGCTAGTATAGGCCAATGGTCCTTATTTTCTGAGATTGAAAACAACTGGTACGTGAAGCACAGGGTATAAGATGGTGAGCCTCCTCCGTTCAACAACAGACTACAAGAGACATTGAAATTGAGAAGCTTATTTTTCATTGATCCTGCAGGAAGTACACAGTACACTTCGAGGGGCCATGGGGGGGAGGTTAAGGCAGGGTACAAGCAGAGAGATCAACAGGATCTGGGCACATGCCCTTAATACATATATGGGTGGAGTGCCTTTCGGTTCTTGGGCTAAGACCATTATTAACTCAGTTTGAACACTATGAAATGAAGATACCTGTGAGAGATGCAAGTGGAAAGGGTGAGTGTGTATTGTAGCTGGAACATGTTGGGTGACTGACTGACTGCCTGGCATGATATTTTTTCTTTAGTAATTATGAGGTGTGCGTATGGTCCAATGTGCATCCAATTCACCTGGGGGTTTTATTTACAGCAGATGGTGAGTCAGTCAGTAGCTCTAAAGCCATGCTTCAGAGGCTATAGTTCTAACACACTCCCAGATGATGCCAATAATATTGGTCCACAAACCACACTTTGAGGAGCAAAAGTTAGGAGACAGAAACCCATGCAGATCATTTCAATTTAATATGTTAATTTTTATAATAATAAGGGAACTACATGAACATAGTTTAGCAAGCGGTTTAAGGCAAAACCATGGAGACTGTTCACTGTCAGGCCAAGGAATGTGTTCTTGATTCTGAAAACAATGTAGAACAATGGGAAGATTTGATCAGTGGGATCACATGGTTTTATTGCAAAATGCTAAAAGTAGTCATGGGGATGTAAAGTAAAGCCTAAGGAACATGGTCAATTGTAGTCGGGAATATAGTCAGTTACATTGTAATAACCACGTATGTGTGGTGTCAGGTGGGTTCCAGACTCATCGAGGGGATCATTTTATAAGTTATATAATGTCTAACCACTATGCTGCACACCTGGGACTAATATAATATTGAATGTAAACTGTAATTAAAATGTTTTTAATTTAAAAAAAGAAATGCAAGTCAATCATGTGTTGACTTCTCTCTAGCTAGTGGAAATAAAACAGTGAACAGTGAACAGGAAAACCAGAGACCTGTCCTCAGGGAGCTAACATCTGGAGGGAGTTAGACAGGTAATAATAAGATAAATAAAAAAGATGATTTCATATTGTAGACATGCTGTAAAAAAATAAGAAGTGTTAATGTGATTGAGTGTGGGAGACTCCTCTAGTGGGAGGTTGTTTTTACGCCAAGAGCTAACCATGCAATAGAGTCGCCAGTCCTGCAAGGATCTGCGGAAGAGAGTTCTGGGCAGAGGGAACAACAGGGCCATGGCCTTGAGGCAGGAGAGAGCGGTGAGGCAGCAAGACAGTCAAGTCAGTGTGATGGGGACTTGTGAGAAGGGGGAAATGGTATGAGATGGGGTTGGAGAGATGAACCGAGGAAAATCATAAAGGCCTTTGAAAGCTGCAATAACGACTTTGTATTTCATTTTAAAAGTGGTAATAGAAGAATATGATTTTTAAAAGATTACTCTTGCTATTGTGTGAAAATTGGATTGTGAGTATGTTTGTGGGGTCAGTGGGGGGGGACATGCTCAGAACTGTGTTTTAGAAAGATGAAATGTGTCAGCAACATGTAAAACAGTTCAGAGGGGGAAAGCAGCTCTTCAGAAATGTCTACAATTGACGGTTGAAGAGAGCATGAACTGGGGAATTCAGACCCACACTTCCAAATGAGGCAACAGGATGTGAGCTAAAATTCAAATAATCCCCAACTCTCTTCAGTCAGGCATGGAGGCCAGGACCTCCTCACTTCTGGTCACAAATATCAGTTTCCAGGTTTTCACCCAGACTCACTGCTAGAGAGCTCCAAGGGCATCTGCTTGTCAACACATAAATGCTTCAGGAGAATAGAAATTCAGGGGAGGCTGGAATTACTGAGTGTGTCTCTACCTCCTCTGCCAAAAGGAGTGGAGATGCTTATCATTTTTTCATGATCAATAGCTTTCTTTCTCTAACACTTTGCGCCTTTCTTTAAACCCTACTGATTAATTTACAACCCAAGTAGCAGTGAGATTTTAGGAATTCCAGGAAGAATCCACCTCAAAAATAGCAAATTGCAAGGTTAGGAAGCCTATGAGGCAGTCTCGGCTCCTTGCTGGGTTGCTGTGCGATGCTGCTGGGAGATTTAAGGTACTGGCTGACCTTGGGGGTAATTCTTTTAGCTGCAATCCTCATTTGTATTTTAATGTAAATGAGTTTCAGATCCTTCTTGAAAGAAAATTTTGCCTGGGAACTGTGGATGGTTCTGGGCCCAGAGTTGGGGCAAAAGCCTTGGGGGAGTTGAATGGGGAAGGGGAAAGGGGAAGGAGTGGCCCAGAGCACTGAACTTCATTTCCTTTCCTGTGTTTGCTACAGCCAGGAAACAACTGCTCACCCCTTTCCTGCGTAGAGGGCTCTCAACGTGCTGAATGAAGAAGAAAATAATTTGGTTTTATAACTTTGCATTATCTGTGCTTGGTTAGATTCTCATGTGAGCTGTGCATCTGGATGGTTACCTTAAAATATGCATTTCTTTAAAAAAGGAAACTCCCACCTGCACTTGGACCCCTTTCCCTTGGTGTAGCCACTGGGCTGTGTCTCTAGACCAGAAAAGGTTTTGCAGGCAGAGGGGAACTACTAGAAAAAGACAGGGAGAATATTGTACTTGACAGTTTTGTACTTGACATTCATTTTCATAGAAATAGGGAGATGAAAAAGTAGAAGGAAGGAAAATGAGGGCCAGTGTGTGCCTAGCTCTGCTTGGGCACTTCTCAGGAAGGTTATCTCAGGGGTCCGTTTTCCTCTGTTCTCTTGGACTCTCCAGGACTAGTGATCACCTCCAATAGTTTCGGGAAACCCAGGGCTTGTGGCTCATTTTTCTCTACCATGAACCTCTTGGTCATTCATTCCAAATAACACAGAATTAGGAACAGTGACCAGAACAGGTAGTAGTTGATGGTGAAATTCAGAGTATCCATTTAATTAAACTATTCATTCAGTAAACATTACAGCTAGTACCTGCCAGGAATTGAGATATAGAAGGGAAAGCATAGTTTTTGCACAGTGAAAAGACTATAGATTTTCATCTTTAAAATAATAGGATAGGCCAGAGTATCTTTAAGGTCTGTTATAATATTAAAATTTATAACTAATGGTGATCTGTCTTGAATGTTTTCTTTGATTAATAATATACTCCCCAAAGTGAATTTTCCACACAACTGTTTCCTGAAATTATGCTTTGTATTGTGCGGTGAGTGGTCTTCAGGAAGTTGGAGGCTCAATCCAACGTGGTCCACTTAGGAAAAAGTAATCATGAAATATCTTCACCATCTAGTGTGTTTTGTCTTAAAAGTTTATGCACATCCTATTTGTTAATGTATTTGACATGGTTTTATTATTAAAGGGTTTTAGGTTTTATTATTGTTCATTGAGATTCTAGGAAGATAGGCCAGCTTCACCCTTTTGGTTTAAATATTTACAGGTAGTTATAGTATAAACTCTGAGCAAGGATTAAAGTCCCTGGATGTTTCTATTTTCTAGTCTTTTTTCACTTGCCCAGTCACTGCCAGCTTCCCAGAGGCAGAGTCAGAGCACCAGCTTCCCGCATAAGAGAAATAGAGTAGCTTAACTGAGTTACTTGATCTTTATAAATGTCCTGGTCCACAGGGAATCAAGTAGCTGCTTTCTGAGCCTTAGCGTCTTAGCTACTCACTTGGTTGCATGACTTTTCTTTACAAAAGAGTATGAGATATGAAAGCCACATATATAAATGCCTGAAAGAAACACACATGCACATTAATTGGATTCTTGGCAAAAGGCTGAAAAAATGTCCCACAACTGATGAAGGAAGTTATTTTTAGAACAACTTTGTCCTAAAATGTGTTGGTGCTTCTGTGAATGAGTTCATAGCACATGCTACAAACTCTTTTGGCCTGATCCTTTGAAAATAATCTCCGTTTTTCCTTTTTATTACACAATAAAGTAAAATGAGCAGTCTCCCAGTGCTGTCTCTTGGAAACTTTTCCCAGTTGAAAGCTCTTTTACTTCTACTTCCATCTTCACGTCGCCTTTGCCTTTCCATATGACCTGCCTTTATGACCTAAAGGTGTTAATAGAAATTTAAGTTCTTTCCATCATTCATTTAGAATTTTAGTTGTCCCCATTTTTAACCCGTGAGCTCACCCTGATGATTCATCAGATTTCCAATACTACAACCCTCTGTTATTTTTCTAATAAAAAGGTTGAAGACTAATACTTTATATGGCATTGCAAGAGAAGGAGTAAACCACTGGTAGTTACTGAGATCTGACTTTGTGATAAGAGATCTGCCAATGATTAGAAGACCTCACCTAGCTGGTCTTAAAATGGAATTAGTTTGATGGTGCCAATGGGAATTAAGGGACAGCATGGTCCCAGAGCAAACACAATACCTGTCTTTTCGATGCTCTTAATCTCAAAGGCAAATGAGAGAAATAGGTCTTTGTGAAGCCTAGCCACACATTCCTCAGTGATTATGGTACCAAATACTTGTGATTCAAAGTGACTGTTTATCAGATAGTAGAAACATCTATATCATTAAAGGATGTAAAGGTCTTCTTTTTTTTCTGTTTTATTTTTGTTCAAGTACTAGGAACTTTGAACTCCACTTCCTGCCACCACTTTTCCCCACCCCACCCACCCCCACCTCCCACCCTCAATTCTTGAGGGTCTCATGTTATTGAAATTAATGTGTTCTGAAGCCATTTATCCATACCTGAGGCCAAATGTACAGAGGTTTTCAATAATCTTGACCATATATATTCTTGGAAGGAAAGACAAGTTTACTTCTTCTAGAAAGCACAGCCCAGTCATAGATGTTTCCTTAGTGTGTCCTGTATACTTTGCTTACAGAAAGAACCCCTTCTATGTATATTATATTCTGGACGAATTTCAGGAACTCTATGCAAACAGGCATACTTACAGTACTTCTTTATATTTCCAGCAGCCTAGAATTTGGCATCTGAATTAAAGTAGCTTTTGAGAATGTGCATTGCTTTTAGGGGTTAGGAAAATCCAGAGACCCTCTATGCTCACAAGATTTTGCCCCTTAAATTATCCCTATAAAACTGTCTGATGACAGAATTAATTATTCAGTCTATAGGTTTAAGCTTGAATATCTGGTAAAATGCACATAGTCTATAACATTCTTTACACAGTTATTCATTTAGACTTTACTGTGAATAAAGATTCTGAAAGATTTGGATATAGAGTGAAAAGAGCTCACAGTACTGGGCTGCTATGGGTGATAATGAGGAAAGATTTTCTGAGGATGGAAATAAATCCTGACTTTGCTTAATTCAGCAGCCGTGCATGGATGGCCTTGCCCTCAGTTATGAAACTCGTGCAATTCCTTTGAAAAGGAGGTGGTTCCAGACTTGTAGCACTTTTTTTTTTTGTGAATAGGAATGCAGTGTGTAGTTCGCAGAACCTGAGACCTGCTCCCATTTCTGAAGGCCCCCTCTTGTGGGCATGCGCCTATCTGCGCGAACGTGGGCAAATCGAAATGGCTTCCAATCGGAGGTCTTAGACATTTGTATCTATTGCACATACTTCACGCTGAATTTCTTGTTGCTGGTTACAGATTTGACTTTTGAAGCTGAATGATACAAACACTTCCTGTCAAGTTATGGAGTCTGCATGTAAAGTTTTCTTTTCTTGTAATGTTTTGTCTGATTTTAGTGTCAGGGTAATCCTGACCTTAGACGATAAATTGGAAAGTGTCTCATCTTTTTTTTTGGAAAAATTTATAAAGGAAAAGTTCAAATGTTTGATATATTTCAACAAATAAAGACGTGTGGGCCTGGGCTTTTCCTTGAGGAAAGTTTTTTGATTACTACAAGTGTGGAGGAAAAGAAAGGTCAGTGGTTGTCTAATGACCACTTAGCAGTGACTGCTAGGGGCACGGGATTTCTTTTCCAAGTGATGTAAAGGTTCTAAAATCAAATTGTAATGATAGTTGCACAACTGTGTGAATATACTAAAAACCATTGAGTTGTTTACTTCAAATGAGCGAAATGGCATGTGAATTATATTTTAGTAAAGCTGTTTAAAAAGCAGGTATTGATTCTGTTCATTCTCTCTACTGTTTCTCTTTTTGTATATTATTAATTTCTGCTTTCTTTCCTTCTTTTTGGTTTTTGTGGGTTTTCTCTTTTTTTAGCTTATGAAGTTGCAAATTTAATTTATTCATTTTCTATTTTTAATTTACTTAAAGTTATATATTTACCTCTAAAAACCTTTTAGCTACCTCTAACATTTTAATTTTTTTTAAGCATTAAGAGACTTTAAAAAAATTTTTTTTTTAATTTTTATAGAGAAAGGAAGGAAAGGCGAGAGGGAGAGAAACATCAATGTGTGGTTGTGTCTCTCACACATCCCCTACTGGGGACCAGGCCCACAACCTGGGCATGTGCCCTGACTGAGAATCGAACCAGCAACCCTTTGGTTTGCAGGCCCGCGCTTAATCCCCTGAGCTACACCAGCCAGGGTTACATTTAACATTTTAAAAGCAGCACTTTTATTCTGCTGTAATTTTTGTAATTGTCATAAATTTCTGTCCCTAAAATTATAGCTTCAAAATACATAAAATACACAAATATTTTGCAATGTGATTTTTTCCCCACGAGTCATTTAAGTGAAAATATAAAACATTTTCCAAATATGTATTTGTGTTACATTTATATTTTTCCATGGGACATTTATATTTTTTATATTATGTAGTGCCCACATTTATTCTTATGAATGTGTTGTGTCTGAAATTCCACTCTGTCTAGCATTTGATATTGTTATATAGAATTCCTTTGGTTATTAATTGCCTGGTGCCACTTTTCCATAACTGTCAATCTTTCTGTATAATTGTGTTTTAGATTTTGTTTAGTGTTTCTCATAAAAAGCAGCTATCTGTCTTAAAAATTCCCAATCTGTTCATCTCTGTCATTTACCTGGTGAATTTGATCCATTTTCATGGTTAATAATTACTCATATATTTGCAGTTATTTATACTACCTTATTTTCTTTTTACTATGTTTCTTATTGGATCCTATAGATATCCATGTTTTCTTTCAAATAAAGTTGTGGGTTTTTTGTTTTGTAATGAATATTCTCCATGCATCTTTCTCCTCTCTCTGTTGGTTTGGAAGCATTTTTATTATTTTAATTCTATTATTTTTGTTATTTTAATTTCTGTCTTCAATCTTTGACCATATTATTTTTCTGAAAGTCTAAATTTATTAAAATATTTTCAAATTGCATGTCAACTATACTTGAAAAATAAATGTAAAAATAAAGAAAATAAATGTATGTATTTTAAAGAAAGTGAATATTACCAGCTCCTTGGGCATTGTATCTACCCATTAAATTACTACTTCCTAGAATTTTAAAAATGTTTCTCCACAATTGCTAAACTCACTTTTAACATTAAATTAAATTAGCCAAGATGTTTGTTGTTAATTTTATGTTTACTGCTGTTTCTTATATTCCTTGTCTTTCCTCTGAGTCCTTTTAATTAAATATAGTCTTTCATATTTGTATTCATGAGAATCAATTTGTGGTAAACTCTTTGTATTTCTTTACAAATCTAAAAACACATTTATTGGCCTTGATTTTGTTCGAATGACAGTTTGGGTATAAATGTCTAGACTGAGTTACTTTAATTTAGCATTTTGAGGATATTATTCTTTTATTTTCTGCTATCTACTGTTGCTGTCAGTTTAACTGTCAGTCTTTTGTAAGTAATCTGTCTTTTTTACTCTAGTAGTTTTTAAGATTTTCCCCCTTCCTTTGTTCTTGATTATTTGTAGTCTCACTGCATGTATTACCTTGTAGTAGTAATTAACATTTATTTTCACCTGCTTCCAATTTGCTGGTTCTGAACTGTTTAGCTGTTTTTCAAAACTTTCTCAATAAATATTTTTCACGTCTAAAATTTTTACATTGTTTCTTTTGGATATACATTTTGTTTAATTTCTTCTTGTTTTTGCTTGCCAATTCTATGTTCTATTTATAGTGAACGTCATTCTTTCACTTATCTCCTTTATGACCCTAAATTTACTTATTTTAAAGTCTTTATCAGACTATTCTGATACTTTAGTTTCCCTTGGGTAAATGTACCTTTATCTAATTTGTAATTTGTATCAGATATCTGCCTTAGCATTACCATTAATTTGCTTTGCTATCATAGTGTCTAGGCTCATTTTGAGAAGAAAGTAGTCTTTTTTTTTAATTCCTCTGCCTGTCTCTTCCTCTATAAGTTGTTTTAGTGATTGCCTCCACCTTGCTCCTTGGGGTTCACTGATCAAAACACATCTTATGTTGCAGGTTTGGTCTCAGGGTTCAGGCTTATGGCCAATTTGGTCATAGAGCCAAGAGTTAGCTTCTTTCAGATTCTGAAGACGAGGCTGTTTTATGTCCTATTAATTTAAGAAGGAGGCAATATTCTCAGGCAACGGCAACAATTAGAAGGGCAATTTTTCAGGCTTTTTTTAATTTCTAAGTTGGGGGAGTTCTGTCACTTTCTAGAGTAATTTTAGTTACCATTACTTTAGATGGGCCCACCTCCCAGATGTCTTCCTGCCCCAGAAGCAAGCCTCCATCCTTTGTCAATATGCTGTTGACTGCCTCGTTTATCTGGTTCATGAACTGGGTCCGTGTAGAAGCTTACTGTGTTTGAACCTGCTTATATTGTTTTACTTATTTATTTATATTTTGCCTGTCATTTTTCTTGTTTGAAATGGGGTGTGAAAATTGGGGGGAGGGGTAGGCTAAAAAACATGTATTTAATAACCTAATTTTATACCTCCTTAGGGTGATTCTTGCCTAAATACAATTTCCAAATTGTTTTAAAAAATTAAAAATACTTTGAGGCCAACTGAAATAAACACTACCTTTGTGCTTTCTTAAACTGTAAAGCAGTATTGCCCAATATAAATGTAATCTAAGTCATGCATGTACTTTTACATTTTCTAGTAGCTGTACTAAAAATACAACAAGAAACAGAGAAAATTAACTCTTACATTTTACTTAACCCAGTATATCCAACATATTATTGTTTCAAAATATAATCAATATAAAATTATTAATAAGACACATTTTTATACTAAATCTCTGAAATCAAGCGTCTATTTTATACTTATAGAACATCTCAGTTCAGAGTGGCCAAGTTTTCAATGCTCAATAACCACCCGTGACAAAAGGCATCTTTATTGGATGGTGCAGACTTACACTATTTATAAAATAACAGTAATTGAATCACCACTGCCACTATCACTTTGCATTTCTGGACTTTTTTCCCCAAGAAATTTATTAAGTAATTAAGATGCACAGCAAAATTTACATGGCCTCAAAAGCTGTATTTTCCTCTGTATTATATCTGTCGTCACAATGCTAATACATCTGGAGGATTCTCATTGGCTTCTCTTTTTTAACTGAAGGAAGATAGTGGAATGCCTTGTGTATATAAGTTTAAGATAGAAACAAGACCATTTATGCTATCAATCTTGAAAAACAGTTTTCTGCAAAATCAAAGTTTCAGTTTTTTTTTCAAGTGATATAACAGAGAATACATGAGGTTTGAAATGGTCATTAATTAATTAATAAATTAATTAAGAAGTTAAACTCCGTTTACTACTAAAGAGCATTTGCGGGTGCTGAAAAGGGTTTGAAAGGAGTCAGTGTAAAATACGGTGGAGTTTTATGGCTTTAAATGGAATTGTTTTCCATTGAGATTACTTTTCAGTTCCCCCGGGACAAAGGATATTTGGCTTTACTGAGTTCTAACAATGATTGTGATGGGCTGTTTACAGGCTGACATCCCAGGTGTCTCAGGCAGCCAGGCAGATCTGTTTGGACGCAAGAACTCCTCGTCTGCCCTCCGTATGGGTATTAACAAACCTTGCTACTTCTGGGAAAAGTGATCCTTTTGAAGTATACAGTTACATTATTAAATCACGTGTTTTTCCAAAGCATGGGACCACCTTCTCTCAAGATCTCTAAGTCACGCTACTTTGTAAAGCTGCTTATTTATACAGCTTAGAAACATTGATAATTCATCAGCCGCCTGCTTTCATGGTCAATCTTTAAACATGCTAATTTGTCATATCTTTTGAAACTCCTTCCTTCATCACTGTGGTTTTCCCCAGTAATTCCCAGTCCTGTCATATTTAATGAAAACAATACCAGTAATTACATTGGTACATAGCCCTTTTCTCTCGGGAATCTCCAAATGGTTTCCAGATTGGTGGGGAGTCAGTTTTCAAAAGCTCCTTGTGAAGAAAGACCGGGGAAGGGATTAGTTTCCACTCAAGGTGGGGGAGTGAGGCTCACCACAGGACTGCATCATTGCCTGTGCCCTTCTGTCCATCTGAGCTGTAACATTTCCATTTTGACTGAATGGTCCAATAAGCTGACATGCACCTATTTGGCAGGGACTACTGCTATGCTGGCTAGGGAACCATCATACTGTCATCACAGCTGGATGTGACAGGTTCCAGGAGTTTAGAAATTGTTCTTGACATGATGGGAGGCATTTTTATGTCCTAGCATCAGGAATTCATCATTTTCTATGTTCCTATGTAAGTAGTACTGCTCCCTCCCCCCCACCCCACCCTCAGCTCTTTCAATCTCAGTTACCATGGTTTCTTTTTACCTATGGCACTTACCACCACATAACATGTTACATATCTTATTTTCCTACCCACCAGTGTGTAACCTCTATGAAATTCCTGGCCGTGTCTGTTTTGTTTACAACTGTGTTTCCTGCCCCAAGGACTCAATAGAAGCTCTATAAATACTGAATGAAGGACTGAATTTACAAACAAGAACCGTGCCTTCTTTCAAATCTTTGGTGAGTTTAGAAGACTGGATTCATATCACAGCGCTGTAGTTAATTAGTTATGAGATCTTGAGCAAGCTGCTCAAACTCCGGTTTTCAGATTCTCAGATATGAAATGGAATAATAATATGTACCTTCTACATTGATAGAGAACTAGATGATGTAAAATGTTCAGCCAAGCATAGTATCTGGCTCGCAGTAAGCACTCAGAGAAGGGTGACTACTTGAAAAAAAATCCATTACTATTCCAGTGGTTTCTCATCTGCAAAGTTGTTAGAGCTCAGAACCTTCACTTCCACCATAGAAGTTTAAGCCTCAGGGTTTAAATATTCCTTCAAGGACCAGGAGCAAAACCTGGGCATGGTTATTGGTCCTGGAGGGTCTAGGGCAGCAAGGGGTATACTTAGGGGTTTTCCAGCAAATCTAAACACAGTTGTTAAAAGTATCTTGTTCCACACACAGGGGCCACAGGCCTGCTTCATATCCCAGCTCAGTGGGGATAGTCTCAGAGAAAGGGAGGGAGGGAGGGAGCTCATGTTACCACACAGCATGTGCTTTCAACAAACATTGCCTCAGCCCCTTCTGGCTGGGGGTTATCAAGTTTGGCCTTGCTAAATGGCACTATGCCCTTATTTGGACAGGGTTGGGGTGGAGCAAGAAAGTAGGGAGCTTAATTCCTAAACCCCTGATTACCAGCTTCTTCCCAACCCTTAGAGTGGCAACAGCTGACTTACCCCAGCCCAGCCCTCCACCTGTGGAAAAAGGGATACCCAGGCATTCTTGTTTCTTTCTCCCCAGGCCCTTGTGGAGGAGGCATACCTCTGAAAGCAAGTGAGTGTAAAGTGCATGATCTTATCTGCTTCTCAAAGCACAGAAAGAATATTTTAGCAATCATGTTAAATAAGTGGCATTGCAAAAGTGCAATATTAAGCTGACAAGCATCCCTAAAACCTCCAGAAGTGGGTAGATATAGGCCTTTCATTAACTTGAAAGGAGTTAATGTAATGCAATAAATGAGACAAAGACCTGAAAAGCCACTGTAAGGTGTTTGCCCTTTTATACCTGGGAGAGATGGTTATCGTTAGTAATACTCAGGCTACATTTTTCAGATTAAGAAAAAGAGGTAAAAGGATTTCAGAGATAGCGTGTACAAATACAGATTTCTCTTGAAATACATGTGTGTACAAGCCTGGGTGTGCTTTCACGTGGGCGTGTACACTGCCTTTGCGAGACTCTGCATCCCTGGATGGAGAGTGGTCCTGCTGGAGCCCTGGCCCCACAAACTCTGCCCATCCAGTTCTCAGCCCCTGCCTTGGCTGACCCTCCATGCAGGAATGCTAGGAATGGCCACCCTCCTCTTTCCTGCCCCCACACTATCCCACCCACCCAAATCATGCTCAGTCATCTGGGCTCCAATCCCAGAGCCTGGAGAATTCTTCCTCAGCAGTTCACAGTGATCTACATTCTACTTTCTCTAAAGGTCTGTGATTTGTTTGTGTTATCCCGTTTTTAGAATTGGAAGTTTGTTTTTGTAACTGGAAAAGTGGAATAAACCAGTCCCTTCATTTGACTTCCTTCACTGCTCCCCACCTGCAAGGTGGGGCTGTGGTGTATGGATCTTGACCAGAAAGGTCATTAATCTTCCCACTCCGTCCTTCTCCAATAGAAAGTGTCTGAGATGCCTTGCAAGGACAGGAATACATCCTAGCAGACAGAAAAGCAGCACGTCAAAGCTTCTGCAGGGCTTCCTGTAGCCATCTGTGATGAGATGGTTGTTTAAAAGATTAGATGGTCCTGACTGATCCTGGGTTTCTTTAGCCATGGGTGAGGGGTCCAGTAGGGCACCCTAGGGTCCATCAGAAGGTGAGTGGAGCTGGACATTGTAGGGAAGGAGAGGCAGATGACACTTGATACCTTTCAGTATATTGATATAAAAAACAAATTCCATAGAATAGAATTAGATTGTATTAGCATGAAATCAATTATGCCGTATTCAAAAAACATGCTTATTCCTGGATATTGAAGTAGAACATATGATTTTAAAACAATGGTTGTTTTCAGAAGGGGTGTGTGTATATGTGTACTCATGTGCAATTGATTCCATGGTTACCTGAGGGATGATTAACTCCTCCCTCTTGGCTCACGAAGCTAAGGAGACCCCCAAGGACACTGTCCTTCAAAGCCCCTCCTGGATCCCACTGAGTCAAAAAATTCACTAAGCACCAACTCTGAGACTAGTAATGTTCCATCTAAATGAATCAGTTCCTATCATCCAGAAGGTCACAGCCTGTCTGGAAGCAAGAGAGTGAGATACACGCAGAGGGATGTGCTGTGTGCATAGTGTGGTGGGGGTCGGGGTGGCAGTGGTGGGGGAGAGTTGGCTGATAGCTCCAATTCAGATGATGCAACATTGATGTGAAAACTAATGATAGGAAAAATTCAATTTTCATGAAGTATACACGATTTCCTGTAACTGTTATGTTAAGAAATCTAATCTCATGAGGTTTTTTTTTTGTCCCTTTCCTGACTAATTTGTTTTCTGGGCTCTGTATGTGTGTGTGTAATCATCATTGAGATTGTTGTGCACAGCACCTGCTCAGGAGACACTTGAAATAGCCTGAGCCCCATGTCACTCCCCAAACTCTCAGTGCCCAAACATTCCCTATACATCACACTCCACATGCACACACACCACACGTCACACTCATGCCACACACATACTACCATACACATACATGCACATACCACACCCCCACTCTGTTTCAATAGCCCTAAAATGTAATGACCTTGGTTTACCAGGCACCTTGCAGTTTTCCATCCCATACCCTGACCTTGGGGAGAGGGGCCACTGAACAGCTGTTCCTTCCTCAGGTACTTTATGGCTAAAAGTGGCCTCCAGGGGGAGGGGTTCTGGGATCAGTTCTTATTTATACTCATATCCTTACATCAAAACTGGCTATGAACATAATAATCCTCATGACTCACTTGGAAAAGTACATAGGAAGTCAGGTTTTTTTTAAGTTCTTGTTTTAAAAGTTGAAATGAAAGCAGGAAGGTGCAGAGCATCGCTCTGCTGGGCCCGGGA
This sequence comes from Trachops cirrhosus, assembly GCA_028533065.1. Taxonomy (NCBI): domain Eukaryota; kingdom Metazoa; phylum Chordata; class Mammalia; order Chiroptera; family Phyllostomidae; genus Trachops; species Trachops cirrhosus. The sequence goes on from CM052542.1 coordinate 77,468,925, forward strand.
TCTCCCAGGTGCAGTCTAGTTGTGTATTTTCCCTTGCCACAGCTCTCCAGTCTATGCATGATTCATCTTTCTCAACTGCACGGGGGAGTCAATTCGGAAGTGATTTCAGATGCTCATCTCACCCAGCACACTATCTTCCTTGTCTGACTGGAACCTGTCTATCTCTGCCTTTCCTCCTGCTGCTGGGCCTCTGACCATTCCTCCTTCTAAAAATGCTCTGGGTCTCCCAGTCTCCTGGCTTGATGCACCTTTGTCTCCTTACCTGAAATGGTAACCCTTCTTTGTCATCCCACCACTGGCTGCATGGAGTTCTACTGCTCCCTAAAAGCACTGCTAAAATGCCATTTCTGTTCTGAAGTCTGCTGTAATCACCTCAGTCAGAAGTGCTCATTTCTCAGCTTGGAAAGGACTTACTGTCCTCACGTAGCAACAATCTCAATTAGTTATTTGACAAATGTTTGTCGAACACCTACAATGTACTAAATAAACACCATGCTCGGTGTGGGAGATACCCTGAAGAACAAACCACAAAGAACAGCTTCCTGTCCTGTGGCTGGTCCCAGACTAGTTGTAGGTTCTTTGCAAGTGCAGACTGGGTCTAACAGTTCTTTGTAACCTCCAGAATATAGTAAGAATTAAATCAATTTTACAAAATTGGTTAATGAATTCATTCTTTCTTTCGAGTCATGCCATACAGAGTTAGAATCAATACTGTAAATGACCCCTCTAAATATCTAAGGCTAAAATGTGGGAAGAAGAGGAATATATTTCATACTTATTTAAAACTCAAGTAATCGTTTTCTGTATGGAATGTAGAATTCTGGTTTTATCAAACACATCTGAGAGAAATACCCACCTCCCCCAGCCCTCAAACAGACAGCAGTTGTAAACGTCTCTTCTTCCTGCTTACAGACTGTGGAATTCCAGAGCCTGGCCTGTGAAATACCAGTTTTCTTCTCCCTCTGAGGAATGGAAATGGGGCAGAAGTTAAATCCCAGGAATCTTTGTGTGCTTAGACCCTCTGGATGATGCCTCGCTGGCCAGGAAGTACCCTTAGTCTACAAACCACGAGCAAAGGGGTCGAAAAAAGACAGAGAGGACTAGGAGGAAGGGAACACAGTTGCTCAATGGCCCACAATATGAATCCTAGAAGCCAAATTATGATTAGCCACATTGCTGCCTTATTGACCCTGTTCTCTGATGCTTATATTTTTGTGTGTACACTCTGTCTTCTTCTTTTTCTAACCAGCCTCCCACCAACACAGTTTACACTAAAAGATGGCAACTGGCATGCATGCAGGCATTTTTCTACAGCTTAAGACATGGTCAAGACTCTTGATGACTTAAAAGAAAAACACATGACATCAGCTATTTCCTTCCTGATAACTACACCACTCTAAAGGAACGCTGAGGTTTTGTTATTAAAAATACACTGGTGATTATGTAGCTAACAAGGTCTATATTTCCATCTTATTTTGTTTAATGCAGACTCAAATTAAAATTGTCAGCCCTCATGTAATCTTCTCTAAGCTTTATGGTTTGACAGTCTGGTGAACTTTTACACTTACCTAAGGGTGGATGTGCATTTTCAGGTGTCAGGGCATGTGGAGTTCCATGCTGAGTGGAACTCAGGGGGTGATGTCTAATAGGTTTCTGGACCTATATTACCATTAAATCATGGGCTCTGCCTCTCTCTCTCTCCCTCTCTCTCTCCTTGTCTTCCTCCCCCTCCCCCTTCCCTGCCCCCCCAATGCCTAGGCCTTTCCCTACTCCCTTCTCTGAGGTGCATTTTCCTTGCCTCTCTCTTTCTCCTAAGCTCCAAAGGCTCTTCTTTTGTCTCTATCACTTGTTTCCAGAGCCCATTTCTTCTATGGCTCACTGCTTCTACCTCTGTGACTTTGCTAAATAACTTTCTCTTGTAATATGGAGAAAAAAATCATAGGCTTCTGGAGGAGTGGGGGAATGGAAGCCCTGACATCAGTTGACTGGAGCAATAGAACGATAGCATCCCGTGAATCACATGACAGCACGGGAGAAAGCTGAACCTGAACAGTGTTCCCAAGTCTAACTGAGACCATTACTGCCCAGGTTGGGGAAGAGCTGTGCCACCCTTCTGTAGTCCCCAAATTCACATGCCAAAGCCCTGGTTCCCAATGTGATGGCATTTGGAGGTGAGGTCTTTAGGAGGTAATTTGGTTTAGGTAAGGTCAGGAGAGCAGAGCCTGTGCTGAGATCAGTGTCCATATTAGAAAAGACTAGAGCTTACTCTCTTCACCATGTGGGGACACAGTGAGCAGGCAGCCATCTCCAAGACAGGAAGACAGTCCCACCAGACTCCATATCTGCTTGCACTTTGATCTTATACTCCTCAGCCTCCAGAACTGTGAGAAATAAATGTCTATTGTTTATGCCACTCAGACTATGTTATTTTGTTATCGCAGCCCAAGCTGACTAAGACAAACTATTTGTACTTATGGAAAAAAATGCTTAGACCCAACTTTAAAAACATGTTGCCATCTCTTCTTATTTATTTAATATTTCCAGTATTTCATTCGTATCTTTTTATGTACTCTTTTTTAATTGTTTTGTCTGTTCCAATATGCTTTTCTGCCTAACTTCCCCTGCTTTCTTACCTTTAAATATTGCTCAGATAAATCCTGTGCAGTAGGTGTCCGGAGACACCCAGTGTGGTATCTCCTCCTACAGGAAGCCTTCCCTGGCCTCCTCTCTTTTATTCCCAGCCTGGATTTAGGACTGATTCTATGCACCCCCAGAACACTCTGTGGTGGCTTCTATCAAAGCATCTATTTCTCTGTTTTACTTTTTTCCTGTCCTTTTAACTAGACTGTGGATTTCTCATTGAAAGCAAGAATGTGTGCCAAGCTACAATAGAATCTAGAACAATAGGTATAAAAAATGTTTATTGGGTAAGATGTTTTTCAGTGAAACCCTTGGGACAGAAAGCTTCCCTTGTTAATGAAAAATCATGCCAGTGTTCAGTGAAGGACCAGGGGGGTGACATGCCAGGCAACAACCAAGGATCAGCTGGGAGTTTAGTACTACTGGCTTTCACATCAAAATGGAGCCCCGAGTGTTGCTGAAATTGCTGAGACAATGGCAGTAAAGTAACAGAGGGGTTTGGAACTGTGTTTTAGTCACCCAGAATGTGGCATCTCAGGAGGAGTTGAAATTTCATATGGAGGGTCACACACTATAGAATTTTTATCCATTTGAACAACTCTTCTATGGCTTGAAGATATTGAAGTTCTAGTCCCCAGTACCTGTGTATGTGACCTTATTTGGAAATAGGGTCTTTGCAGATGATCAAGTTAAGATGAGGTCATTAGGATGGACTGAATTCTGGTATGGCTGATATCCTTATAGAAAAGGAAATTAGGATACAGAGACAGATACACATGGATATTAAGATGATGTGGAGACACAGAGAGACTGCCATCAATAAGGCAAGGAACACCTGAGGCTGACAGATTCTCCCTCGGAACCCTCAGAAGGAAATGACGTGGCCAACACCTTGATCTCAGACTTCTAACCTCCATAACTGTGAGAAAATTTCTGTTGTTTAAGTCACCCAGTTTGTGGTACTTTGCTAATCACAGGTCTAGGAAACTAGTACAGACTCCTCCATTAGACTCTTAATTACCCCTAGACAGGGATTTGGGGTTATTTATGCTGGAATCTTTAGCACCTGGCATACCTGCTAGATGTTTGTGGAAATCTGGGAATTAATTTGTCGTGACAGAAGCTTAAGCTGTCCTCTCAAGCTGAGCTTTCCTAGGACTTTAAGTTGGAAAATAGAGGCTAAAAGGAAAAATAGGAGGCTGGAATTGGTACACACCAGACTTTTGCCTGAGCTTTGACTGTCTCTGCCCACTCCACCCTGAAATCATGATGCCTGCTTCTCTGTACAGGGTCCGGAGCAAGACTCCAAGATCCAAGAAGGCCATTCAGGTTTCAAGCCATTTGCTAACAAGGAAGTGAGAACATGATGTCCTCATCCTGTGTCCTGTCCCCTCCCTACCCTGGGGTTTAGCTACCCCATAATTTCATAGGGAATTCTTGTTTCTTATTATTTAAAGGTTAACTTGAAATTCATTTCTGATGAGAAAAGTAAGAAAACTCTGGAAAGCTGTGCTTGGGTAAATGTTTTACCTTAAGTTAGCTTCCAATTCCAGAAACGTTGACAACTATAAAACCGGAGTGAGGATTTGAATGTGGTTCTCTGACCAATACAGATATTTGTAATAATAATAATTGAGAAAAAGATAGCACAACCTCAGAATTTTTTCCCTTTACTCAGCTGAAAATTAAAGCAGACAGGCAATTACCAAGGTTTTGCCATAATATATATTATGTGTACACCACATTTATGGCACATTACATATTACATGGTTATTATTCCACATTTTCATCCAATCATCTTATTAGTTCTGGTATTTTTATGTGGTGAATGACTACAGCTATAAGTCAAGTGAGAAGGGCACTGGTGGAGAAATAAAACACAGACTCAGAAGAACCAGGACCATTAAAATGTGACCACTGCTACAGTGGACCACAGTTGGTGGTGTTGACGATGAACCCTTGAAGACTAGAAAAATAATAACATATTAACGTGAGAAACCTCATTTCTAATACCATTTTCACTGCTCTAATAAATAATGTATTTTATTCTACTATCATAGACAATTATACTTCATTCCTTTTTTTCAAGCATCATGGTTAGATTGCTTTTCGAATGCTTTTATACTGCCTACAGTTGACTAAAAAAAATCGAGAGGAAAGTACCATGTTAAAATAGAATTCATAATACTTTTAATATATTTTTTAGACCCTAGTGAATGCCACTGTATACTCTTATTATTTGAAGAAATTAAGCTGCTTTATTAAATATTAAAAATAAGTATTATTTTTAAAATAATAAGTAAAAATAATAAATAAGTAAGTAAATAAATAAGTAAGTAAGTAAAATAATAAAAAATAAGTAAAAATAAATATTAAAAATACTAAAAATTAAAAATAAACTTGGGCCCGCTTTTATAGCTCATTCAACTGATTTTCTAAGTTATGAGTCATTCATTGCTTTTGGTGTTTGATGTCATTTTCTTGGAACTAAATCAAATACTACTTTGAGTATATAAGCAAAGATATGATGGATTATAATAAATCAGACTATGGTTCATATTTTCAAAATTTTTCCTAACAGTGTTTGATCTATCTTTTTAAAACATTTTTATTGTACTTTTTCCATTACCATTTAGCTCCTTTGTACCTGCCTCCCCTCCGCCCACAATAACCATACTGTTGTACATGTACATGAGTCTTTTCTCCTTTTTGCTCTGCTCCTCCACCCACAATACCATAGCTGTCAGCCTACTGCTTTCTATCTATGAGTCTGTCTCTATTTTGCTTGTTAGTTCAGTTTGTCCATTAGATTCCACATAAGAGTGAAATAATATGGTATTTGTCTTTCTCTGACTTATTTCACTTAGCATAATTTTCTCCAGGTCCATCCATGCTGTCACAATTTTTTCTTCTCATTTAATGGCTGAACAGTATTCCATTGTGTAAATGTCCCATAGTTGTTTTATCTACTCTTCTATTGATGGGCACTTGGGCTGCTTCCAAATCTTGGCAATTGTAAATAATGCTGCAATTAACATAGGGGTGCTTATGTTCTTTCGAATTAGTGTTTTGGCTTTCTTCAGATATATTCCCAGAAGTGAGATAAAATTGTGTCATAAGGCAGTTCCATTTTTAATGTTTGAGGTATCCCCATACTGCTTTCCACAGTGGTTGTACCAGTCTGCATTCCCACCAACAGTGTAAAAGCATTCCCCTTTCTCCACATCCTTGCCAGCACTTGTTGTTTCGTTGATTTATTGATGATAGCCATTCTGACAGGTATAAAGTGATATCTCATTGTATTTTTAATTTGCATTTGCTGATGCTTAATGACATTGAGTATCTTTTCATTTGTCTATTGGCCATCACATGTCCTCTTTGGATAAGTGTCTATTTAGGTCCTTTGCCCATTTTTTAATCGCACTGTTCGTTTTTTTGGTGTTGAGCTTTGTAAGTTCTTTATACATTTTGGAGATTAACCCCTTATTAGGTGTATCACCACATATGTTCTCTCATTCAGTGAGCTGTCTTTTTATTTTGTTGATGGTTTCCTTTGCAGTGCAAAAACTTTTTAGTTTGTTATCATCCAATTTGCTTATTTTTCTTTCCCTTCCTTGCCCAAGGTAATATACCAGAAAAAATATTGCTATGAGAAGTAAAAAAATCTGAGATTTTATTGCTTACATTTTCTTCTATGGATTTTTATGGTTTCAAGTCTAACATTTAGGGCTGTAATCCATTTTGAACTTATTCTTGTGTGTGGTGTAATGTAAGAAGGTGGTCTAGTTTCATTTCTCTGCATGTATCTGTCCAATTTCCCCAACACCATTTATTCAATAAACTATTTTTAGCCCATTGTATATGGTTGCTTTTTCTGTCAAATATTAATTGGCTTTAAAGTTGTGGGTTTATTTCTGGGCTCTCTATTCTGTTCCATTGATCTATATGTCTGTTTTTATGCTAGTACCATGTTGTTTTGATTACTATGGCCTTGTAGTATAGCTTGATATTAGGTAGTATGATTCCTCCAACTTAGTTCTTCTTTCTCAGGATCACTGTTGCTATGTGGGGCCTTTGTGTTTCCATATAAATTTTTGAAATATTTGTTCTAGTTCTGTGAAGTATGTCATTGAATTTTTTTAATATTATTGCTTATGCTATTACAGTTGTCCCAATTTTTCTGCCTTTAACCTCCTCCACTGAGCACCCCCCACTCCCTCTGGCAGTCCCCCCTCCTTTGTTCATGTCTGTGGATCATGTGTATAAGTCTTTGTCAACTCCATTTCCTATACTTGCTCTTAACATCCCCTTGCTTATTCTGTACCTACCAATTTGTACTTCTTAAACCCTTCAACTTTTCCCCATTCCCCCAGATGGCCCTTCCAGCTGATGACCCTCCTAATGTTCTCCATATCTGTGATTCTGTTTCTCTTCTGCTTGTTTGCTTAGTTTGTTTTTTAGATTCAATTGATAGTTATGTATTTATTGCCATTTTAATTTTCATAGTTTTCACCTTCCTTTTCTTAAATAAGTCCCTTTAACATTTCACATAATACTGGTTTGATGATAATGAACCCCTTTACCTTTACCTTGTTTGGGAAGCACTTTATCTACCCTTTGATTCTAAATGATAGCTTTGCAGGATAGAATAATCTAGGTTGTAGGTCCTTGCTTTTCATCACTTTGAATACTTCTTGTCAATCCCTTCTAGCCTGTTAAGTTTCTTTTGAGAAATCATCTGTTGATCTTATGAAACTCTTTTGTAGGTAATTATCTGCTTTTCACTTGTTGCTTTTCAGAGTCTCTCTTTATCTTCTTTAACCTTTTAATTATGATGTGTCTTATTGTGGTCTTTTTTGTGTCAATCTTGTTTGGGACTCTCTGTGCTTCCTGGACTTGTATATCTATTTCCTTCACCAAATTATGGAAGTTTTCTTTTATTATTTTTCTAATAGGTTTCCTATTTCTTGCTCTTTCTCTCCTTCTGGCACCCCTATTATGCGAATGTTGGAACACCTGAAGTTTCCCCTGAGACTCCTTACTCTATCCTCAGTTTTTTTGGATTCTTTTTTCCTCTTGCTGTACTGATTTCATGTCTTTTGTTTCCTTATGTTTCAAATCATTGATTTGATTCTCAGCTTCATCCACTCTGCTGTTGATTATCTCCCAATTGTTCTTTATTTCAATTAGTGTCTACTTCATTTCTGATTATATCATTTTTATGCTGTTGAAGTACCCACTGAGTTCCTTGAGCATTCTTATAACCAGTGTTTTGAACTCTGCATCTGATAGATAGCTTATCTCCACTTTGTTTAGTTCATTTTTTCTGGAGTTTTGCTTTGTTCTTTTATTTGGGCCACATTTCTTAGTCTCCTCTTTTCGGCAGCCTCTCTGTGTTTGTTTCTGTGCATTAGGTAGAGCTGCTTTGACTCCTTGTCCTGGTAGCATAGCCTAATGTAGTAGGTGTCCAGTAGGGTCCAGTGGCACAGCCTCCCCTATCCCCCAAGCCGGGTGCTTTAGGTTCACCCTACGTGTGGGCTGAGTACTCCTTCCTCTTGTAATTGTCTCATTTGCTGTTAGCAGCTCAATGGGAGGGATTCATCCAGGCCAGACATCTGGTAGGACTGACTGTGACCCCTGGCAGCAATCACCTCCTTCTGTGGCTTCTGGAAGTGGTTGGGCAGTTATTCTCCAACGTGGTCTGTAATTGTCTGCTGGGTGCCTAGGCTCTGGGGATACGTGGGTGGTACAAGCCATGGTCAGCCACCATCTATGATCTATCTTGAGTCCCTTGGCATAAGCTATAAAGTGATCTGCAGATAGTGCTGGGCCTGGGGCCACTCAGTGAGAGGTACAGGGGCTGGTTTTAGGTGTTGCTTGTTTGAATGGATTTAGGAAGGTCTGAAGCCTGTGCCTAGCCAAGCCATTCATATGGAAAAGCCACTGTTACCAGCTTGGGTGGGCCTATAAGTTGGATGGGGCAGGGTCATCAGGATGGGGTTAACCATGTGAGCCAGGTTGATGGGGTCTCAGATACGGTGCCACCACACTGTGGTTCTGTGTGGGGGAGGACTCAGAAAAGGAACAATGTCCACTGTCTGCAGTTCTGCATGGGAGACAGCTGTCTCCCAGCTCTTGCCCTGATGCCAGACACTTTGGTTCCTCCTCATATGCCACTGGTACCCTTCAAGGTGCTGCCCTGGTGCTGGAGCCCAGAGGTAGTGAATGTAAGTCCATGTGCAGGGCCCTCCTAGAGGGGAAGACTGAGAATCCCACAGTTTCTTTTGTTGACCCAAAGCCCTCTGGTTTTTATAGCCAGAAGTGATGGGGACTTATCTTCCTATCACTGTCACCCTGGGCAGCATGGTCTGATATGGGGCTGTGATCTTTCACTCTGGAGATATCCCTCTGTTTTATATCCTCCACATGTGGGTTTAGGGACCAGCTTATTTCACATCTCCATGACTTCACTTCTCCACCCCTCCTACCTATCTGGATGAGCATGGTTTCTGTAATTCCTTATTTATAGTACTTACATAAAACTCAACATTCTGACAGTTCTGGGTTATATTTGTTCTGTAGTTTAGCTGAATTTTGCTGAGGTTGTCTAGGAGGTGAGCTGCATTTACCTATGCCTCCATCTTGAACAGAAATCACATCACTGGAATCTTGAAAGGAATCCTGTTGAATCTACAGATTGCTTTGGGTAGCATACTAATTATGTTAATTCTTCTTATCCATGAACAATTCCACTTATTCATACCTTCTTCACTTTCTTTCTTCAGTGTCTTATAATTTTCTGAGTACAGGTCTTTTACATCCTTGGTTAGATTTATTCCTAGGTATTTTATTCTTTTTGAAGCAATTGTGAATAGGATTGTTTTTTAATTTCCCTTTCTGTTAGTTTTTTATTGGCATATACAAATGCAACTGATGTTTGGATATTAATTTTGTATCCTGCTACTTTGCCAAATTCATTTAACAGTCCTAGTAGTTTCTTGGTGGAATGTTTGGGATTCTTTATGTACAGTACCTCTCATCTGCAAATAAAGACAGTTTTACTGTTTCCTTTCCAATTTGGATGCCTTTTATTTCTTCTTGTTGTCTGATTGCTGTGGCTATGTTGAGTAAGAGAGGTGAAAATGAATATACCTGACTTGTTCCCAGTTTTAGAGGGAATGCTTGTAGTTTTTGCCCATTGAGTATGATGCTGGCAGTAGGTTTGTCTTATATGGCATTTATCATGTTTAGGTATGTTCCCACTATTTCCACTTTGCTGAGAATTTTTATCATAAATGGCGCTGAATTTTATCAAATGCTCTTTTTTTTGCATCTATTGATATCATCATGTGTTTTTCTCTTTCATTTTGTTTATGTGGTGAATCATATTTATTGATTTTCGAATGTTGTACCAACCTTGCATTCCTGGAGTAAATCCCACTTGATCATGGTTTATGATCTTTTTGATGTATTACTGTATTTGGTTCACTAATATTTTGTTGAGGTTTTTAGCATCTATGTTCATCGGAGATATTGGCCTGTAATTACTTTTTTTGTAGGGTTTTTATCTGGTGTTGGAATTAGGATAATCCTGGCCTTGTAAAAAGAGCTTCAGAGGCTTTTGTCCTCTTGAATTTTTTGAAATAGTTCGATAGGGATTAGTTCTCAGAATGTTTGGTAAAATTCACCTGTGAAGCCATTCATCCAGGGCTTTTGTTTGTTGAGAATTTTTTGACTACTGCTTCAATTTCACTGGCTGTAGTGTGCCTACTCAGATTCTCGGATTCCTTCTGATTTTGTTTTGGAAGATTGTATGTTTCTAGGAATTTATCCTTTCTTCCAGATTGTCCAATTTTTGGCATATACTGGTAGTTCGTAATATTTTCTTACAATTCTTTGTATTTCTTTGGTGCCAGTTATTATTTCTCCTCTTTCATTTCTGATTTTATTTATTTGGGTCTTTTCTCAGTTTTTCTTGAGGAGCCTGGTTAGTGATTTGTCTATCTTGTTTATCTTTAAAGAACCAGCTCTCGGATTCATTGATCTTTTGTATTTGTTTAAACTCTATTTCATTTATTTCTGCTCTGATTTTTATTATTACCTTCCTTCTACTCACTTTGGGCTTTGTTTCTCATTATTTTTCAAGTTCCTTTTAAATGTAAAGTGAAATTATTTATTTGATTTTTTTTCCTGATAAACCTGAAATAATAGTACTGTAATACTATGAATTTCCCTCTTAGGATTGCTTTTCCAGTGTCCCACAGATTTTGGATTGTTGTGTCCTCACTTTCATTTGTTTCAAGGTATCTTTTGATTTCTTCCTTCATTTGCTTGTTGACCCACTCATTGTTTAATAACATGTTATTAAGCTTCCATACCTTTGTGTATTTTTCAGAGTTCTTCTTGTGATTGATCTAGTTCCATTGTGGTCAGAGAGAAGTTGCTTGATATGATTTCATTTTTCTTAAATGTATTGTGACTTGTGTTGTGTCCTAACATGTGGTCTATCCTAGAAAATGTTCCATGTGCATTTGAAAATATGTATATTCTGCTTATTTGGGGTAAAATCCTCTGAAGATATCAATTAAATCCACTTGATCTAGTGTGTCATTTAAGGCTGCTGTCTCCTTGTTGATTTTCTGTGTGGAAGATCTATCTATTGAAGTCAATGGGGTGTTAAAATCCCCTACTATGACTGTATTTCTGTCAATCTCTCCCTTTATGTCCATCAAGATTTGCGTTACATATTTAGGTGCTCCTGTGGTATGTTCATAAATGTTTACAAGGGTTATATTCTTTTGTTGGATTTTCCCTTTATCATTATGTAGTACCCTTCTTTGTCTCTTACTATAGCCTTTGTTTTAAACTCTATTTTTTGGATATAAGTATTGTTACCCCACCTTTATTTTTCCTTTCCATTTGCATGAAATATCTTTTTTTATCTCTTTACTTTTAGTCTGTGTGTATCTTTTGATCCAAGGTGGGTCTGTTGGAAGCAGAACATATGGGTCTTGTTTCCTACTCCATTCATCTACCTTCTGTCTTTTGGTTGAGCATGTAAGCCATTTACATTTAAGGTAATCATTGATAGATGTGTATTTATTGCCAGTTTATTTTTAAACTGTTTACCTCATTTTTTTCTTTTTCTTTTTCTTCTTATTCTTAAAGCAAGCCCTTTAACATTTGTCACAGTACTGGTTAAGTATTAACAAAATCCTTCAATTTTTTCTTGTCTGGGAAGCTCTTTATTTCTCCTTCACTTTTAAATGATAGCCTTGCTGGGTAAAGTAGCCTTGGTTGTAGGTCCTTGCTTTTTATCACCTGGAGTATTTCCTGCCACTCCCTTCTGGCCTGAAATGTTTCTGTTGAGAAATCAGATGGCAGTCCAATTGTAGCTCCCTTGTATGTAACTACCTATTTTCTCTCTGGTGGCTTTAAGGTTTGCCATTTTAATTATGATGTCTTGGTGTACTCGTCTTTGGGTTCATCTTGTTTGGGACTATCTGAGCTTTCTGGACTTGTGTGTCTTTTTCCTTCACCAGATTAAGGAAGTTTTTGGTCATTATTTTTTTCAAATAGGTTCTCAATAACTTGCTCACTCTCCTCTCCTGGTATTCCCATGATGTGGATGTTATTATGTTTCATGTTTTCCAAAGTTTCCTTAACCTTTCCTCATTTATAATTTTTTCTTTTTGCTGCTCTGCTTGGGTGTTTTTTACTACCTTGTCTTCCAAATCACTGATTTAGTCTTCTGCTTCATCTAATCTACTATTTATTTCTTCCAGTGTATTATTTATTTCACATATTGCATTCTTTATTTCTGACTGGTCCTTTTTTTATTGTTCCTATATCTTTTTTCATGTTGAGGGTATCATGATAATCATTACTCTAAACTCTATATCTGATAAATTGCTTGCCTCCATTTTATTTAGGTCTTGTGGAGAATTCTCTTGTTCTTTCAACTGTGGCCTGTTTTCTTGTCTTCCCATTTTGTCTGCTTCTTTGTTTCTATGTATTAGGTAGATCTTCACAGACTCTGGTGCAGACCTATATCAGATGCTGCCTGTGACTGGCCCTGGGAAACCTGTTTGGTGCTATCAGTGAACCACAGCATGTGGCTCCCTGTGCTGGGTCTGTTTGTGTGAAGAAAGAACCAGGCTAGCTTTTACCAGCACCAGGCCTGGGGAGAGTCAGCTAAAATCTCAGAGCTCCCAGAGATCTGCCTTTGCCTGAAGGCTTTGTCTCTGAAATAGCCTTCAGCTGTTCTTCTCAGCAGTGGGGCTTAAGCTCCACAGGGTGGGGCAGAGTATTTCCTGTGTGTGCAGCTATTGCTTCCCCTCCGGCTCATGCCACGTGAAGTGGAGTGCTCTGCCTGAGAAAGAGGGCCTCTTCAGTATGGGGAATGACTCAGCATAGTGATCCTGGTACCTGTTCCTTTAGTTCTTTCCTCAGAGCCACCAACCCCAGACTCTCTTCATCCATCTCTAGTACACTCTGCCTTTCTTCTACTGGAGCCCAGGGTAAGTGGCTGCAAACAAAATTTTGTGCATTGGCCCTTTAAGAGACTCTCTGTGTCTCTAGCCATCTCTCCCTTGTGGACAGAAACCCTGGTGCTTTTCACAGCCAGATGTTATTTGGGTTCATTTCATGGTTCTGAAACTATAGGCTGGGAAGCCCAGCTAGGGGGTTAGATCCCACACTTCTCAAGGGGAACTCCCATCCCCTGAAATGTCCCTCCAGATCTTCAGCGACTGCCAATGGGAACCCAGCCAACCCTTTCACTCCTCTTCTGCACTCCCTACCAGTCTTGTTATAGTGAGGTGGTTTTTTCTGTCTGTCCTTGGTTATAAGGCTTCTCTCCAGCTAGTGTTTAGTTGGTTATTAACGTTGATTTTTCTTTAGTTGTAATTCCACTTTGGCCCTTGGAGGATGTTAGTGTATCTTCCAATTAATCCTCCATCATCTTGGGTCTCCTATCCTTTTTTGTTTTTTTAATCCTCATCCAAGGATATTTTTTTCATTGCTTTTTTAGAGAGAGAGCAAGGGAGGGAGGTAAGCATCAATTGTTTGCCTCCTGTACATGCAGACCAGGAATCTAACCCACATCCTCACATGTAACCTGACTGAAAATCAAACCCTCAACCTTTCGGTTATGGGATGACACTCCAACCAACTGACACACCAGCCAGGGCAGATCTAGCTTTTCTTTTTTTCCGCTTCTTTTCTTTCATCTTTCTCATTCCCTAACTTCCTCTATCTTTTCTTTTGAAGTTAAAGTTTTATTTTCTTTTGTTTATTTCTTTTTCACTTGCTCTAATTTCCTCCTTTTTTTCTTTTGGAATTAATGTAGATTATTGCCACTGAGAAGTCCAGAATCTTTCAACTTTAAGGTAGAGTAATGCTGCTCAGCTTAGCAGGTCTGCAGGTAAAATTCAACTGATACTCTAAAATTTATGGCTTATAGAGAGAAGACTCATAATTTTTTCTCCAATGTGGAAGAAAGTAGAAATGTGAAATGTATTAAAAGTAAAGGGCCTAAACACTATAACATATGTAAAGTATCATCTATTATAATTACATATTTGATTATATATTCTGACTTTGAGAACTAAAGACTAGCATGCGTATATTATGAACAATTATATTTTGACCCACCATAAAAGAAGTAAATGACAAACTAATCTGTTGAAATATGTAACTTCTTTTCTATAAGTACTAGGTATGGTGAGCTAGTTAGATTCAGGATGTAGGACCATTTATTTTGCTCTATAGCTTACTGTCTAGTTTACAATGTATCTTAAAAGGTTGATCTGAATTAAACTGAAGGAGTAAATCCTTGATCGAATTCAAATATGTAGCTGTTGGAATAGACTTCTGCCTCCTTTGTACCTCCCTTGAATTTTGGGAGTGTCCTTAGGGCAAGGCTCATCTCCCCTCCTGAGGTGTGTGTTAGTTGATTGTTTTTCTTTTGTCCAACAGATTGTGATATTCTGAAGGCAATGATCATGTTCCCTCCTTCTTGGTATTCTCCATTGGGCTACACGGCCAAGCAGTGTGCACTGTAATAAGAGATAATCAGGAAATCTTTGTTGAATTGCAAAAAATAAGTGAAACAATTAAAAATAATTGTTGAGGGCCATGCCTTGTTTTACAATACTGGGATGTAGCCATCAGTGGTAGAACCCTGGCCGTGTTCTCAGCAGCCCAAGTCTGCATTTCAAAGAAGCATACTTCTGAAGCTATGAAATGCTTCTGAGAATTCCTGTAACCTTTCAGTAACTTGAACCAGAGCATAGGCACTTGATTCTGGTCCTTGTTTTCTTTTCACCTATAGCTTATCACTGTAAACATTGATGAAATTACTGTGTAAGCAGAGATTATATATACACTGCATAATGGGGAATTAACAAAACCAACTCAATTCATAATGGCTGTTATGGTCAGAATAGCTAGTATGATCAACCAGAATGGATTTTAGAGAGTCACTTTCCTTTTTCCAGAAACAGAAATGCATTCTTGGGCAAAAGGAATGTATGGCTGAGAGCCATCAACTGGATTTCTCAACCATCTCCTCTGTAGTACAATGTACTGTGTTGGGATCTTGTGGTCTGAACTGTTTATCTTCAAGACATGACCAGGACACTATACTCCAGGTCAGTTAGGAGTACAGGTAGTGGTGTATGAGAAAATGGAGCTCAAACCTGTGGTATAATAAAGGGTATTGTTCTAAACAGAGTCAGAATCAAAGTGACCCTCATATCATGATCCTGATGAAACATCCTCCCTGTGGGCCATTTGGATACTTTCAGAAGATAATAGAACCTCCTAGAGCCTAGCTGATTGGAAAGAGCATGGAATTTAGAGGCAGCCATATCTAGATAAAAATTCTGGCTTCAACATATGAGGTCTGTCCAGAAGGTATCCAGACATGCAATATGAAAAAACAAAGACATTTATTGAAGATACAAGATATAAGAAGCATTGTACATAGGACAGTGATGCCTCAGTCCCCATCAAAGTAGGCACCTCGGGAACTCACAAAATTCTCCCCATATCTATCAGCTGCCCTGTTGTATTTTCCTGAGTATCATTGATGGCCTGAAATCTCTTTCTTTTCAAAGGTGATTTTAGTTTTGGGAAAAACCAGAAGTCACAGGGCACCAAATCTGGGCTGTAAGGGACTGAGTCACCTGGGAGATTTGGCATTTCACCAAAAAACTCTGTACAAGACCTGATGTATGAATGGACACATTGTCGTGAAGAAGCTTCCAATCACCAGTTGCCCATAGCTGTGGCCTTCTGAATCATCTGAATAGTTTCCACTGAGGGATGTTCAAGCCTAATGTAAAATATGATACAGATTCATTGATCTATTTGCGCGGCCATTTTGAATGCAACAGCTACCCAGTATACCTGATCACTCAACGGCATCTGCAGCCCCTACTGATTCACTTGGTTAGAGCATTGTCCTGATACATCAAGGTTGCAGGTTTGATCCCTGGTCAGGGCACATAAAAGAATCAACAAATGAATGTATAAATATGTGGAACAATGACCAATATCTTTCTTTCTCTCTCTTCCCACTTCCTTCTCTCTCTCTAAAAATTAATAACTAAAAAAATCCTTTAAAAAAGCAGTGGTAAGCAAATCAGTTATCCACAGTCCCTGTCCTATTTACAGAATTTGGTGTGAGATCTTACAGCCTAGGTAAGGGAACATCCATTTACATAATTATGTTTTAGTTACTAGTGCTGTGTAACAAATCATCCCCAAATCTAGCAGATTAAATCAAGTACTTTATTATGTTCATGGCTCTGCTGCTTTGGAATTTGAACAGGGAACAAAGTTCCATGATATCTGGGCCTCAGTTAGGAAAACTCCATGGTTGAGGATAACTTATTGGCTGAAGGCTGAGATTCTCTGAAGCAGTCTTTACTCACCTGACTGGCAATTTTGCTCAGCTGTAATTTGGGAACTATGGCCTGGACAGCTACATGCATCCCCTCTGGCATGACAGGTTCCTTGGATTATCATATGGCAACAGCATTCCCCCAAAGAAAGCATCTCAACAGAAACACACAAGAGCTTCCAGGCCTTTTCTGACTCAGTTTTAGAAATCATGGGCCATTACTTCCACCACATTGCTTGGTTACTAAGGCCAGCCTAGATTCCAGGGAAGGAGAATGAGACTCTGTCAACCTGTGCCCCTAACTTTTCTGGGTGAAGGAGAATGAGATAAGAGCATAGGGGATAAGAGATGCAGGTGTGACCATTTTTGCAAAACACAATCTGCCAAAAATACAGTGGAATATGTGTCATAGGAGGGGAGGATAGGAAAACACATAAGGAAACCTAATGTTGATCAGCAGAGTTAGCCAATAATTTTTCAAAGCAAGTATCTACGAAGCTGAAATTGAGGATCAGTTCAAGTTAGCCAAATAAAGACTGTCTTTGTCAGTTCAGGCTGCTAAAAGAATTTACCATAGGTTGGATGGCTTAAACAACAAACATTTATTT
Source organism: Trachops cirrhosus (assembly GCA_028533065.1). Lineage (NCBI taxonomy): Eukaryota > Metazoa > Chordata > Mammalia > Chiroptera > Phyllostomidae > Trachops > Trachops cirrhosus. The sequence goes on from CM052542.1 coordinate 77,486,082, forward strand.
CTCACAGTGCTAGGACCTGGGAGTCTAAGATTAGGGTACCAGCATGGCCAGGTTCCAGTCTGTCTATATACAGACCTTCTCATTGTATCCTCACGTAGCAGACAGAGGCCCAGTTGCCTTCATCTTCTAAGGACACTAATCTCATCATGGGGCCCCACCCTCTAACCTAATCACCTCCAAAAGGCCCTATTTCCTAATACTAACCATCTTTTTGAACTGGGTGAACACAAAGAAGCAGTCCATAGAAAAGACTATGAATGAAACAATGTTTAAAGCAAACAGAACAATATGGGCAAAGGTCCAGAGTCTGGTGGGAACCTAGGCCATACATGGAACTAAACTAATTTCCATATGTCTGCTTGGTAAGGTGCAGGCTCAGTGCCTCTTCAGGGAGGGTGGAATAAAGTTGGTGGAGAGAGGTTAGCACACATATACGTAGGAGTTCCTGGAGCATAAAAATAAAGCTGGAGAGGTAAGCAAGGGCCAGATCATGAGGATTCTGGTAAAACACAGTAGGGAATCTGAACAACAGGTAATGAGAGGCAGAAAGAAATATTATCTGTGTGTCAAAAGGCTACTACAGGCAATGTAAACATGAGAACAGAGTTCAAATCTAGGCAGCCCTAATGTTCTAATGTCCAAACGCTGTAAAATGTGAGGATGCTTATTTCGCCCATTTGGAACTAAGTGCATGGTGTTTCTTTGTCTCCTTTATTATTCATTTTAAAATGTGAATGGAAAGTCCTCTTCACTATCCCAAAGACACCTACTTAAGACCCATGGACTCAGACACTCCCCCTCTTCAACGTGTAGCATTTTCATCTCCTGTAAGACTTCCCTGATATCTATCAAAAGCAATAGTGCACCTGAAATATCAACCTAATGTCTAATGTTAAGTACCATTTATTGTTAGTACAATTCTTCATAAACATGAGGAAAATCTTTTCTTCAAGAGGAGATATAAATCACCAGTTACCAATTTGTTCTCTAGAAAGAATTAAACTTTTCTCAGGGAGGGAAGATGCTGAGTAGGAGGCGCCATGCTTGTAAGGCGTTTTATGACACTGGACTGCATGGCAAACGACCATTTATGTGAAGGCATTCATTTCCTGCAGGGCTGCTCTCAAGTGTTTGCCTTCTTGGAACAATAATGGGAAATTTCTTAACATTAGAAGGACTATGTCCTAGTCTTGGAAAATGTCCCATTGTCCTTCATGCATTAGATGGATCTAAAATAAGAAAGAAGTCTAGACAGTGGGAGCCATATATAATATCTATATAGTCTTAAAGAGTGGAAGTCACTCAGCCCTCTCCCATCCAATTGAAGAAAACTCACAGAAGTACCCAAGGGTATAAAATGTGTATGTCAGGTGACAAACCTTTGGCTATTTCCCTACTTAATTACTAGCTACTTTAAATCTTTTTAAGAAGTGAGTAGGGTAAAAATAATATGAATGAATAAAACTGTATTTATCACATTTGAAAGCAGCTTATTTTTAATGTGTCCCCAACTTTCAAGACTTTTCACTGTCTGATCAGTTTTGATTATATCCAGCAAATATTTATTGGGCTTTCTACAGGATGCTTTGCCAGTCTACGTGATGACACAACAATCTATTTTGTTATTTACTACACCCCAACGCAAGATATGTTTTGCACCCTTTTATTTGGAGATACTTGGGAAAATGTACCAGAGCCTTTGTTCTTATTCTTACCCCCACTTAAATACCCTTTTTTTTCAAAATCAAGTAGTAACCTTCAAATTTGTTCTTCTTCTCCACAATTGCTTTAGACATTCTAGGTCTTTCGGATTTCTGGATGAATTTTAGAATCATTCTCAGTTTCTTAAAAAAAAAATCCCTTGGTATTCTGATTGGAGTTTCACTGATTATATAGAGCAATTTGGGGAAAATTGATATCCTAACAATATTGAATTCTCTGATCTCTAAAGTATACCTCCCCATTTTTTTCATTCTTTTTTAAATTTCTCTCAGCAAAGTTTCATAGTTTTCAGGGTATGTCCTTTGTCAGATTTTACCTTAAGTATTTTATATTTTTGTGCTCATTTAAATTGTAGTCTCTCTATCTTCAAATAGATTCCTCACACATATGATTACTACTCAACTGACTACCAGTGAAGTAACTTCTGCAGATCTTTGCATTTCTCTCTCTGTGCAACTCTTCTCTCTTTAGTATTCTATCCTGTGAGCTCTTATCTTTCTTGGTCTCCTGAGACTCTCAGCTTCATCTCAAATAAAAGAGTCCAATAGGTTTTACTTGTGTTCCCTCTCTCACTGACACAGCCTGGAAACAAAAACTCTCTCAAAGCAGCAAGCTAGGGCAATTACAGGACTTACCTTGTTTGTTTCTCACCATTCAGGATCACTATCCTCTGTTACCTGATGGCCAGTGTCCTGAAAACCATTGTTCTTTCTATTTGTCCTGTCTCTCCCCACCCCCGCCCAACAGGAAAAGAAATCCAGTCCCTGTTGCTCCATCTTGAATGAAAGCTACATTTTTCCTTTTTTTTTTTTAAAGCCATGGCTGTATTGGCTCTTTTTCTTACTTTACCTGAACTTAATGTTAACAATTAAAAATAATTAAAAACTTACCCTAGCTGGGCAGCTTAGTTGGTTGGAGGATTGTCTCATACACCAAAAGGTTGCAGGTTCGATTTCTGGTTGGGGTGTGCACGGGAGGTAGTTGATCGAAGTTTCTCTCTCAAATCAATGTCTTGCTCTCTCTCTTCCTCTTTCTCCAAAATCAAGAAAATACATCTTCAGGTGAAGATTAAAAATAATAATAATAATTAAAAACTCAATAAATAGAGATTTAGTAAACTAGAACAATCAGAAGAAATTCAGAATGCATTACAGAGGAGAAAAAGAACTAGAAAACATAAAAAAGTTATAAGAGACAAGGGAGTAAATTGGGAAACTATAAAATATTTCTTGCATGCCACTCCTCCTTTCTGGGTTGAATTTCCTTCCTACTGATGTATATCCTTTTGTAATTCTTTCAGTGCTGGAAAGTCCGTGAGTTGTAAACTTTCAGGCTTGCTTTGTTTGAAACTGTTTTTATTTCACCCTTACCCTTGAATAATAATTTAGCTAGATAGAACTTCCCAGGTTGACAGCTACTTTCTCCCAGTATTTAAGGTGTTATTATTCTATTGCCTTCTGGCCTCTAGTAATACCAATGAGAATTCTGTCTTTAGTCTAATTGTTTTTTATTTGGTGAGTAACACACCTTTTATTCTGATTACTTAAACATTTTTCTTGCTTTTAGTATACTGCTGTTTGCTACTGACCATGTGTCAGAATTTCCTTCCTTTTTAAGACATACCCACATTTCGTTATATGTTTATACCACATCTTGCTGAAATATTTAGTGATTTTTTAATTGCATTTTCATTTTGCTCTAGCCCTACAAATAATTTTGCTGGTCCTGCTTTTATTCTCTCACACAAGATATTTACTTAAAAGCTGTAAAAGGATATACTATAGGAGGAGAAATTAATGGTGTGTGCTTCACAAGCCTATTGTAATAGACACATATATGTGACCATTATACCAGTATGCTCAGCCCTATGCCCTATGCCCTGATCCTCTGGTCTGTCTTCTCCTGAAAGAGCTTTCTTTTTCAAACCACCAGAACATGACTCTTCACCTTCCCGTGGAGAAACCCCTCCCACACTCATTGATATCACACGTGTCCTAGAATTCCCTTCCTATCCATTTTCACACCTCAGCCATTGTGATCCCCCATGTAATCTCCTGCAGCAGGACATTTCCCAAGTTAAGCTAGAGTATCACTGGGTTTTTTAAGAACAGTTCAGGATAAATGTTCCAAGTTCAGTGCTTTTTGAGGTTTCCTTGGTAGTACAATATGCATACCTGCCTTATCCTTATTCTTCCTGGGTCATGTCACAGGTAACTCTTGTCTCAGAAGAGACATTAAGTTTCAGAAACATTACAACCAAGATCTGTATCAAGGGTGAGAAGCATTTCTCTAATTACAACATAATGTGCTCATACTGCTCCCTCAAGGGGATGTTAAAATACATATTATTATGCACCTAAATGCCAGGCTTCCCTTTGTCTTTTTCCTAACTCCAAAACTTGACCAGAGGTCCACAGCACATAAAAAACAAACCCTAGTATGTATACCTTTTCAAACAACAAAGCCATTTTCTTTTTAATGTCTTTCTCCTGGCCACACAAAGACCTCAATGAAGCTCTGATATAAAGGTTTTTCTGTACCATAGGCAGATCATATTATTAAGCAGAACATACTGATGTTGCTTTTTGTATTAAAAATTGAATCAGAATGATTTTCCTAATTTAAAGCAATGGTTAGAGAATGGCATACTGCAGTTTATGATGTGTGTGTTGAGGGATGGGGCTTACTGGTCATAACATGTGCATAGAATGAATGAGAGTATGTTAAATTAAATTGGATGACAAAATAATCCTTAGAGAAAAATCTATTAGGTAGCAGGAGTTCTAAGTATAAATGAAAGAGGTCCAAACTCACTATAATAAAAATGCAGTTTTGGCTTTATGATTACAACTAGTGCTTTTGATCTGGTTGTTCAATATCCTGCAAATATTTTTAAAAGCAACTTGATTCATGTAATAGCTTGTCTAGGCCCAAGCTCACCAGCAAGGTGACAACTAGTCACAGGTGGCTTTGAGGCACTTGAAATGTGCTATATTAAATTCACACCTGAATTTGAAGACTTAACATTTTTTAAAAAGAGTATTGCATATCACACTAATATTAATAATTATAATAAGAGCATTTTATGCATATTGAGTTAAGTAACATGCTAGTTAAATGAAAGTTACCTGTTTCTTTTTTAATGGGGCTACTAGAACATTTTGAATAGCATACAAGGCTCACTTTACATCACTGTTAGACAGCAATAGTGTAGAACGCACTGGGTTTTCTGTACAAACTCATATAGTTTTGAATCTGATATTCTCAGATTTATTGTCATCCCAAAGGTTCATCCCATTTTGGACTCTTCTTAACTTCAGTCTCGATGTGAGTCATCTATCCCACCTTTGTGGGATACAAAGCTAGTGTTTGCAGGCTATCCCAGCATTCCCACCTTGACACCCCTGCATGTTGTCTTTTACACATACTTCAGGGAGAGGAAAATCATTTTATTTCTTTGAAAAAAAATTCTACCTTCACCCAAATAAAAATTCCACTGTTTTTTTTTAACATGAACTTTAGAATATAATAAGGAGTGAATTGTTGACTTTGGAATAATGTTCCTTTTTTTCTGTTTTTTAAAAATTATTTTCTAAATATATTTTATTGATCACACTATTACAGTTGTTCCATGTTTTTCTCCCTTTTATTCCCCCTTGACCTGTACCCCATCTCTTACCAGCATTCCCCCACCTTAGTTCATGTCCATGGGTCATACATATAAGTTCTTTGGCTTCTCCATTTCCTATACTATTCTTAACCTCCCTCTGTCTATTTTGTACCTACTATTTATGCTTCTGATTCCCTGTACCTTTCCCACCATTCTTCCTTCTCCCCCTTCCTGCTAATAAACTTCAGTGTGATCTCCATTTCTGTGATTCTGTTCCTGTTCTAGTTGTTTGCTTAGTTCATTTTTGATTTTGGTTTTGTTCTTTTAGGTTCACTTGTTGATAGTTGTGAGTTTGTTGTCATTTTACTATTCATATTTTTGATCTGCTTCTTTTTCTTAGATAAGTCCTTTTAACATTTCATATCATAAGGGCTTGGTGATGATGAACTCCTTAACTTGACCTTATCTTGCAAGCACTTTATCTGCCCTTCCATTCTAAATGAAAGCTTTGCTGGATAGAGTCATCTTGGATGGAGGTTCTTGCCTTTCATAACTTCTAATACTTCTTTCCAGCCCCTTCTTGTCTGCAAGGTTTCTTTTGAGAAATCAGCTGAGAATCTTATGGGAACTCCTTTATAAGTAACTGTCTCCTCTTGCTGCTTTTAAGATTCTCTCCTTATCTTTAATCTTGGGTAACTTAATGATGATGTGACTTGGTATGTACTTCCTTGGGTCCAACTTTCTTGGTACCTCTGAGCTTCCTGGACTTTCTGGAAGTCTATTGCCTTTGCCAGATTGGGGAAGTTTTCCTTCATTATGTTTTCACAAAAGTTTTCATTTTCTTGCTCTTCCTTTTCTCCTTTTGCCACGCCTATGATTCGGATGTTGGAACGCTTAAAGTTGTCCCAGAGGTTCCTAAGCCTCTCCTCATTTTTTTGAACCTTGTTTCTTCATTCTGTTATGGTTTAATGTTTATTCCTTCCTTCTGCTCCAAACTGTTGATTTGAGTCCCAGTTTCCTTGCTGTCACTGTTTGTTCCCTATACATTTTCCTTTATTTCACTTCTCATAGGTTTCACTTCTTCCTCTTCTTTGCAAACATACTTACCCATTTCTGTGAGCATCCTAATTACCAGTGTTTTGAACTCTCCATTTTCATAGGTTGGCTATCTCTTAATCGCTTAGCTTTGATCTGTTCTTTCATTTAGGACATATTTTTTGTCTTGGCATGCCTATTACATAGTAAGAGATGGAACCTTAGGTAGTCACCAGGCCAAGGCAACCCAGGTTGCTGCGTTGTGGCACTGCATGTGGGGGAGGGGTCCAAGAGGGAACAATGCTGCTTGCTTGGCTCTCGGCTGGCTTTCAGTCACTTCCTCTACCCACAAGCAAATTGGGCCCTTTTGGTGCTGATTCCTGGGTGGGTGGGTTTATGTATGTTCTAGGACCCTGTGGGTCTCTCCAACAAACTCTCCTGGGAGGCTGGGAGTTTCTCCCACCACTGCAAGCCCCACAGGTCTTTATAGTCAGAGGTTTTGAGGCTTTATTTCCCCACACTGGAACCCTGAGTGGCACTGTCTGTCTTGTTCCCCAGTTGTTCCTCCCAGTTTATCTGCTCATGAATGTGGGACCACTTGCTCTGCCAGCTGAGGCCTTGCCTGAGTCCTCTCCACCCCAGCTGCCTGTCTTTGCCTCTCCTACCAGTCTGGGTGAATGTTTCTTCTTTAATTCTTTGATTGTTGGACTTCCATTCAGTTTGATTTTTCTGTCAGTTCTGGTTGTTTTTGTTTTTAAATTTGTTGTTGTCCTTCTTTTGGTTGTGTGAGGAGGCAAAGGGTATCTACTTATGCCTCCATCTTGGCCCAAAGTCCAACTTTTCTTTCTGATATCAATGAGTCTGTCAGCCACACTGTAAATAAATAAATGACTTCATGCTACTGATGTCTTCTTCACTGTCCTGGTCAGAAAATAAACTGCTTATAAAGGGAGAGAGATAACTTCAATAAAAGAAGTCTTTTGCTAGATTGTATTCCACATAAGGCAGCTAATTTGTAGTGTGAAGAGTGCACAGACAATGCTACGATCTGTGCATTCAAAATTGGCTTACTTGATAGATAAAAAAATGCTTTGGCTGCTGCAAGCTAAAGGGCAGAAAGAAGGGAGATGGAAGGCAGAAAAAGGGGCATAAGAAAAATGTATTCCGTAGGATTTTATTACTTAACATATGTTAAGAATATACTATATACATTAATCTTTCATTTTCTAAATAAAAAAGTTTTCAATTTTGATAGTTGATTAATAGGTTAATAAAAAGTATAACTTTATAATGTTTTGAATATTTAAAAATTTAATTGATTTTATATTGAACAAAATAATATATAAAAGTATATATAATTAATTTACTTTTATTTAAAAATTTATTTAATAAATTCAAGTGTTAAACTTATATTTTGAGCTCATAATTAATATATCCTGTCATGTCCAAAAATTTCAGATTCACAGTTTTTTTTAGCCCTATTATTTAAACATAAAAATCTTATTTGGGATTTTTTTAAGTTTGATGTTTCTAAGATATTTTTTCCAACCTGAATCACTTGTTAGTGAATTAGAAACTTTTGTTACATCATGAATTTTTTCCTTGTATGATATAGAATAGTGTAATACTCCTTTAAAATTCAAGTGATAGATAACAAAACAGACATTTTTCCAGGAAATTGCTTTTCTAGTATAGTTGCTTTCTTGCATCTGGGAGATGTCATGGATTTTTCTGGATGCTATTCAAATCTCTTTACCAGTGTTTGATGTTATAATAGGAGTCAAGTCTTTTCTTCCCCCCACTATAATTTTAGGTGTTGGATGTATTCCAGAATATGTGCGGTGCACAACTTGTCATTGCATTGAAGGATCAGTCATGTGCCTCCTCAACCCTCCTGTGGGTTAATATAGGAATTATAATAATTAAATGAAATATGGAATGCTATTTCCTAATCTCACTCATGGCCTACTTGAGCCTGAATTAACTACTGAATAAAAAATAATTTTATATTTATTTTAATTCTTCTAAAATTAATTATTTGTGTTATGGGGAAAAGGAGGAAGGGTTTTTAGGAACATCTATAAAGGACACATGGACAAAACCAAGGGGTTGGGATCAGGGGAGGGAGATGGGGATGGCTGGTGTGGCAGGGAGTGGTGGGGGGAAAATGGAGTCAGTTGTCCTGAACAACAATAAAAATAAATTAAAAAATAAAATAAATAAAAAATTAATGAAATTAATTGTGGTAATGGTATTTTTCTACTATGTAAATTAACTGCTTTATTTATAATAAAAGCCTAAGTGAAATCCTGTTTACTTCAATCTACTTGATGTCTACTACATTGAATCAGTACTATAGTTGTGGTGGTTATTATTATTGCAGTTCAACCTTAGCCTTAATATTATATTCATATCTAACAGTTATATGATAGCTGAATTTGTAATAACTGTATATACTGATGTGTGATTATTGTTAGTACTTTTAATTTTCTGTCTGAACACTTTCTTTTTAGCCCCTGGAGCATAAATGTCCTGCCTGTACAAAGACCAAGCCAGAAATTCCAGAGATTTGAAACCTTCAGAAATAGCTCACCACCAAAGTCAAATGTGGAGTTGATAGATAAATCTCACAGTTTTCTTTCCCCTTAATTTAACTTTGAGGCACATTTTGCCCCAGTACTCTACAAACTTTATTACTTGGGGATCTTGCTAAATAATCACACTCTGATTCAGTGGATTTAGGATGGAGCTTGAGATGTCAACGACAATGATGATGACCCACTTTGAGTAACAAGTTTCACACAGTTTTCCAGAATTCCTCAGTGGAATTAAGCCTGCTCCATTTGCCCTCAACAGAAAGTTGCTTGATCTCTCTTTCAATTAGTTTTCTTTCTATCCCTATTTCTCATTTCTCCACTAGTGTTTCCTGCTTGCATGTGAATCCTTATCTCAGGGTCTGCTTCTGAGGAAACCCAGAGCAAGAATATACATGTGAACACCTACGTACATATCTATATCTTGATCTGTTTAGATTCTATCTATTTATCTACCTATCGTGAACATAGCAACTTAGTGCAGCCTCTTAAAGAATCCTGGCAACTGAGGTAGTGAAAGAGAAAAGATGAAGACATCCTGGAAAGGGTGGAAAGAGAAAGCTGGTGATAAGCTAAACTGACTTTTTCTTCCTCTTGTAGTTTTCAAATGAATTTTGTGGAGAGCTGGTTCTCCAGTCTCCTAAATGAATTTAGGAGACTGGGAAATTAGTGATGGCTGCATAAACAGTGCCTCTCCAAAAGTTCACAGACAGATAACCATTTTACTAGGAAACTTGGATAAGGACTTTTCACCTGATACTATTATTCAAGACACACTGTTGGGAGGATTGACTATTAGGGTCACAAAAGGAAGGTTGTTAAAAGTTACTCTTAGAAGGACTGAAAGCAGCATAAGTTGAGATGGTAGGGGACGAAATGCCACACTTCTAGACTTCTGGGTGAGCTCTGTAAAGGAGAGAAAAATTAGTGAATGGGCTTTGCAGATGGCCACCCAGAATTATCTAGTGACTTTGTGCAGCCTATACAATGGGTGCTACTTATTGTGGGAGTGTGATTGACAGCAAAGTTCTGAACTTCCTCAGCTCAAACATCAACTCTACCCCTTCCAGGAATGCTACCATAGTGTGCTATTCAACCTCTTTAAGCATTAGTTTTCCAATCTGTTCTGTACATGAACATAATGGAATACTACTTACCAATAAAAAAGAAGGAAATCTTACCTTTTGTGATAGCATGGATGGACCTGCAGAACATTATGCTAAGTGAGATAAGCCAGTCAGAGAAAGACAAATACCAAAGGATTTTACTTATATGTGGAACCTAATGAACAGAATAAACTAACAAACAAAATAGAAATAGATTTATACATACAGAGAACAGAATGACAGCTGGTGGAGGGAAGTGGGGTTGGAGGACTAGATTAAAAAGTTGAAAGGATTAAGTAAATGAAAATCTTCATAGAGGCAGAAAATAGAATGGTGATTACCAGAAGAAAAGGGGGTAGGAGAGGTAGAAGAGGATAAAGGGGGATAAATGGTGATGGAAGGAGACTTGACTTTGGGTGATGAACACACAGTACAATACATAGATAATGTATTATAGAAATGTATACTTGAAACTACATAATTTATTAACCAATGTCATTCCAACAAATTCAATAAAAATTTTTAAAAAAAGAAAAGAAAATGAGATGCAGTGTATAGAATGCTTGTGTTACTATAACCAGAGAAGGACAGCTGCTCTAATATTGCAAATATTCCCAACAATGCTGGGAAAATTGTGGGCAGTCATTTTACCTGGTTCAGGCATTGTGTTCAACACACACACACAGACATGTTTTGTATCATATTCATAGAAAGCCAGTGGAGTGATAAGGCCCTGATGATGTAAATTAATCCAATTCTGCCCTTAGCTCTGCTGTGAACAAAGCAAATCTTTCTGTGAACAAAGCAAACACCTCTTCTTGGTAGAATGCAAAGGGGAAACTTAGTTTAAAGCTCTTGCTTTCCATTCATTTAAAAGTCTGTGACCCTCCTAACATAGCTCCTGCCAAGGCTACTTTCAGTTTCTTAAGTTCAGCAGCCTGAGAACCAGAGATCCAAGACCTCTTGTGGCCAGGGCTCAGTCTTGACAAGGATGTACTATATTTGAGAGTTTGGGGGCTGCAAGAGAAGCAGAGTGACTTTGTTTCTGCCGTCATGACTCACTGATCACACCCAATGGTCTCACGATTTGCTGTGGTTTCTCTTCAGTGCCCCGACAGGTTGATATTCTGGAGGCACCAATTTGGAAGGCCAAGGACAGGTCAGTTCTTAGGAATGTGCAAAAGAAGATCAGTCATTGTACGAAGCCTTTTGATTGCAGCGTTCTTTCATCTCAATCTTTTTAAAGCAACTTCCCCTCCTTAACCAACTTCTGCCCTGGCCTCTTCATGGACTGAAGAAGGTAGATGCTGATGGAAATCACAGATGTGGTCAAACCTCCCTGGCAGTAGTCCGGTCAGAGGTCATTTGTCCCCTTTCCTATAACACGTGGCACTTAGTCTTTACAAAGGCTTCTACTTTTCAAAAGGATTTGAATTAAAAAACATTCAGGGTAAAATACTGTCACTTGCATTTTCTTTTCTGTAAAGCCAACTACATGCTACTTGATAGCTGCCTGTTTGAAATAAGCCTGTAGCAGTAGGTATCATAGGTATCAGACACAAAGTCTCTACTCTTTCAGTAGCATGAGTTGTGATTGTTTAAAATTACATTTCAGTATACTACATAATAGATGTAATACACACACACTTTATCTCACACATGCGTACACATACATATGGAAGTGTGTAAGTAGTCAGATAGGGAAGCATAAGGAATTTATGCAGATGTCTGAGTAAAGGAATAAACACTAGTAAAATATATAGTTATGTATTTATACTATAATACTGTTATGAAGTATACTTATTTGTTAGTTAATTAATATGCTGGACTTGAAAGGGGCTCTCATTTGTGTTGAAACACTAAATGTTTGTCCTCCCTCCTTCATCTTTCCTCCCAACTGGAAAAAGAAAAGATGTACAAAACATGCATGCTTGTAAAACTCAAACACACTTAAAAGAACCAATAGGCCTGCAATTCTAACCTAAAGGATTCGTGTTGAAACCATTGATCACAGATATCTAAATAGGTCCTAATTCATAAAGGGACTCAACCAGTACCTGCTTGGGGGAATTGTCCAAGTTCCAAACTGCAGACTTGACATTCACATAGTGTGTAAAAACATGGGTACAAATACAGAGACCCTAGATGTTGCCTATGGCTCCAATGATGTCCTCAGAAACAAAAGTATTCTATCTGGTAACTTTGTGATCTGATACTACTGACCTATATGAAAGGCTTCAGTACTGCTCCTCATTCTCCCCTATGTAAAGGGGCTCAACAGGGTGACCACCTAGGGATACACACATGCATTTTCTTCACACGTACTGTTAATGAAAGAATCATATTTGTAGTTCCCCTAGGAAAAAAAATCAAAGGCCAAGGGTGGGTGGCCCAGACTCTTGTTTGGACTGGAGAGGACAGACAACGGCTGTAGCACATCACTGAGATTGACTGCTGACAGGAAAAAGCATTGGCAATTTCATCATGTCTTATAGATCAGTAACAGCAGAACTCTCTCCCACTAATTAGTGGCCACCATGGTAGCTAGAGTTGATTTGATTGAAATCAGTATTTTTTTAAAAATTTGAATGGTGGCAAAAAACATGTAACGTAAAATTTACAATCTTAACCATTTTTAAAACATAGTTGATATATAATATTATATTATTTTCAGGTGTTCAATGTTCAGTGTAGTTATTCAATGTAGTTATTCAACATTTACATATCTTACAAAGTGATCACCACAATAAATTTAGTAACCATCTGTCAACAATCCCAACCATTTTTAGTATACACTTTAGTACTGTTAAATACATTAACATTTTGTGCAACCAATCTCCAGAATTCTCTTCATCTTTTGAAATTGAAACTCTGTACCCATTAAACAATAACTCCCCATTTCCTCTCCCCCACCCATCCTGAGCCTGGAAACCACCATCCTACTTTGTGTCTATAGCAGCTTGACTACTCCAGGTACCTCATTAAATGAAGTCATGCAGTATTTGTCCTCTTGTGACTGGTTTATTTCACTTAGCATAAAGTCCTCAATGCTACAACATGCATCAGAATTTCCTTCTCTTTTGATGCTGAATAATATTCCATTCTGTGGATTATACCACATTTTCTTTATCCTTTCACCTGTCGATGAACATTTGGGTGCTTCTATCTTTTGGCTATTGTGAATAATGCTGTTATAAACATGGGTATTTGAAGGCAGTGTTTTTTATTACAACACTAAAAGGCTTCTGTTCCCTTTCATAACTAATGTACAATATCTTCAATAAGCCATGTGTCTTGTAGAGTATAAAATGTTCTAATTCAGGGAGCCCTTTTGACCCATAATATTCACTGACATAGCTGAATGGAGTTAGGGAATCCACGGGTACGGAGCTGAAATGAAGCAAACTAGTCTATACATTTATCTCAGTTTTAATCTCAGCCTTCTTAGCACGAAATTTTCATTGTACAAAGTTTCAGCCAAGATACACTGAGTGAGAAATATTACTCAAGAGTTCTACACTTGCTGATATAACAGTCATGGCTAATACAGCTGACCCTTGAACAATACAGGTTTGAACTGTGTGGGCCAATTGAACTTCACTGGTCATCTGAAAAAAATCTGTAAGCGGACCTGTGCAGTTCAAACTTGTGTTGTTCAAGGGTCAGTTGTACTCACACAGTGCTTAAAAAGTTCCAGACACCATTTTTAGCTATTGCATTTCGAGATAACTTTTTACAAATGGAAAAAGTGAGTCAGAGTGGCTACGCCCCTCAAGGCTGGTATTCGAACCCAGACACTTTCACTCCAGAATTCATGTGTTTACCATTATACTATACCATATCCCATAAATGCACATATATGCACTTACATGGATACATTTGTGTGTGGGGGGTGTATTTAACTACCATTATTTGACAGCCAGCAATAAGAGAAAACACAATTAGAACTCCAAATTGACATTGCCAGAAAACAGTGCAACAACATATGGTAGAAAAGCAGTCTGGTTTTGTAATCAAAACCAACTAGTTGGAATCCTAACTTTCCCACCAGCTATCTGGCAACCAAGTGTTCAATTCTCTTGGCTTCATTTTCCTGATCTGAAAATGAGGATAATGATATCTATTTGACTTGGTTGTAAACATTTAAGAAAATAATATCTGTAAAATACTTAGCTTATGGTAGATACTTGATAAATGTGAGTTCTCTTAACTCTTACGAGGCAAGAGAAGAATGTGATCTTAAAAACAAATATGCATTTTTAGCCCTGGCTGATGTGGCTCAGTGGATTGATTGCCAGTCTGCAAATGAAGGGGTTGCCAGTTCAATTCCCAGGCAGGGCACATGCCTGGGTTGAGGGCCAGATCCCCAGTGGGGGGTGTGCAAGAGGCAACCACACCTTGATGTTTCTCTCCCTCTCTTTCTCCCTCCTTTCTCCTCTGTCTAAGAATAAATAAATAAAATCTTAAAAAAACAAATACGCATTTTTATAAAAACATGTATTGTATGAATACATTCATTACCAATTAATTTTTCTATGTACAAAGGCCCTTAAAAATTAGATTGCCTTCTTTCTCTTTTGTATTCTACTAGAGTCTATTCAGAAATACAAGAGACATGTTATATAAGAAACCTAATAGGAAAACCTGATAAAATCAACCCCATATTTACTTTAAGTGGGAAAGGAGCTCCAAATGCCAGGATCAGGGGTATCTAATAGTCTATACCTGTCTCGCCCTTCCCTTTATCCCAAATACCATGGCTCTGAGCACTTACCATAAAGCAGACTTTAATGCCAGCACAGGAAGTGCCACCTCCCAGTCCAGATCCAAGGCCATCATTGTGTAATCATGTATGGATAGCCACATAATCAAAGACTTGCCTTTTTCCTTTGACTTAATTTTTTTAGGCAATTGGATTAATAGAAAATGCTATAAATTCACTATTTTACTAATAAGACCATACTCACATGGAATCCTAGGTAGTATTTTTCTAGTTAGTATTTGTCTAAAAGGCTTATTTAAGAATAAGCCTTTTTTAAGTTCTGGCCAAGATGGAGGCGTAGGTACCAGAAGTGCCAAAAATCAAACTGCATGGAACTCTGACAACCAAGGAATTAAAGAAAGCCAAACAGAGCAACCAGACTGGTAAGAACCCATGGCAAGGTACAGGCAGGGCTGGAGTAGACAAACGGGCTAGGTGGCAGACTGTGTGGGCGGGGCTGGCTGAAGGTGAGACTGAGCCTCAGGGCTGACTGTGGGCTACATTAGTTGCCACGGTGGGAGAAACTCCCAGTCTCACATAAGAATCCATTGGAAAGTGGGCTAGAGCCAAGTAGGTGAGCAGCATTGTTCCCTCTCAGGTCCCTCCCCCATAGGCATCACTGCAGCAGCAAAAAGGGTTGCCCTGCCTGGGTAATACCTGAGGCCCTGCCCTCTTACAACTTATCTGGTGCACCAAGACAAAGAAATATGGCTCAAATGAAAGAAGAGAGCCAAACTTCAGAAAGAGAACTAAGTAATGAGGAGATAGACAACCTATCTGATGGAGAATTTAAAGCTCTGGTAATCAAAATGCTCACAGAACTGATTGAGCTTGGTTGAAAAATGAAAAAACAAATGAAAGATACCCAAAATGAAATAAAGCAAAATATTTAGGGAACCAACAGTGACAGGAAGGAAACCAGGACTCAAAGCAACGATTTGGAACAAAAACAATGAATAAACATCCAACTGGAACAGAATGAAGAAATAAGAATAAAAAAAATGAAGAGAGGCTGAGGAATCTCTGGGATAACTTGAAACATTCCAATATCCCAATTATAGGGGTACAAGAAGGAAAACAACAATAGCAAGAAATTGAAAACTTACCTGAACAAATAATGAAGGAAAACTTCCCCAGTCTGGAGAAAGAAATAGAATTCCAGGAAGTCCAGGAAGCTCAGAGAGTTCCAAAGAAGTTGGACCCAAAAAAGAACACACCAAGGCACATCATCATTAAGTTACCCAAGATTAAAGATAAAGAGAGAATCCTAAAAGCAGCAAGAGGAAAGGAGAGAGTTACCTACAAAGGAGTTCCCATTAGACTATCAGCTGATTTCTCAAAAGAAACCTTGCAGGCAAGAAGGGGCTGGAAAGAAGTATTCACAGTCATGAAAGGCAAGGACCTACATCCAACATTACTCTACCCAGCAAAGCTCTCATTTAGAATGGAAGGGCAGATAAAGTGCTTCCAAGATAAGGTCAAGTTAAGTGAGTTCATCATCACCAAGCCCTTATGATATGAAATGTTAAAGGGACTTATCTAAGAAAAAGGAGACAAAAAATATGGACAATAAAATGACAACAAACTCACAAACTATCAACAAATGAACTTAAAAGAAAATAAAAACAATGAAAACAAAACTAAGCAAACAACCAGAACAGGAACAGAATCAGAGAAATGGACATCACATGGAGGGAGTTCAGCAGGGAGGGGGATGGGAGGGATGGGGGGAAAATGTACAGGGAAGAAGAAGCATAATTAGTAGGCATAAAATAGATGGGGAAAGGTCAAATATGGTAAAGGAAACAGAATTCAAAGAACTTAAATGTACAACCCATGGACATGAACTAAGGTGAGGGGAATGCTGGAGGGTTGGGGGTGCAGGGTGGAGGAGGGGGATAGAGGGGGGGAATTGGGAAAACTGTAATAGCATAATCTATAAAAAATACTTAAAAAAAGAATAAGCCTTTTTGGCTGGGGTGGGGAGATTGGTGGGGGGAAAAAGGAGACAACTGTACTTGAACAACAATAAAAATAAAAGTAAAAAAAAAAAAGAATAAGCCTTTTGAACTAAGTTAATTCAAGAATGAGCACTTACTGCACAAGGAAAGATTTCTTTCCATTGCCCCAGTACCATTTGCACAGTAAAGCACCAAGGGGACCAAAGAGAGATGCACACAAATTCAGGTCTGCCGTTCTCAAAAGGAAGACTTATTTTCCTGACAGCAAAGGAGTTTCTCTGTAGAGACTGAAAGAGAGCGTATATCGCTATGTGGATATATTTGCATCTTTACCACATATATGAAACAAATGTTTCATTATCCCCATTTCTTTGTACTGCTTTACCTGGAGTAAAATGTTTAACTTCTAATTTGTTTCCATTGTATGATATTTAGGGATTAATTGCTATTTAATTAAGTCAAATACCAAATGAATGACAAGTTCAAACAAGCTTAAGTTTTGGAACAGATAGATTCTGTTTTCCCATTTGTGAACCAAGTATCTTGTCATCTACATATTTGGAGGTTCCAACCTACTAATAGATAAAAACATTTAATTGAGTTCAAAAGGCAGAAATGGAAGTGTTGGAGTTTTTTTATAGATTATTATTTTACAGCAGGTTAAGGTTTACCACAAAATTGAGAAAAAGATACAAAGATATCCCATGTACAGCCTGCCCCCACACATGCACAGCTCCCTCATTATCAACCTCCCCCACCAGAGCGGTTCATGTGTTACAAGTGATGGACACACAGTGACACATCATTACACGAAGTGCACAGTCTACATTAGGGTTTGCTCTTGATGTTACACATTCTACAGGTTTGGACAACTGCATATGACAGTGAGGGTACTAAGTGTAATGACAATGAAAGTGAGGGTTGTTTTTCTTCATTGCTCTTTTATTTATTGCCTGAAATAATAAAATGGGGTTCCAGCATTCAACTGCAGTACCTGGAGGGCTAGTGCTTTTCTGAACAGAAGTGTTAACTGCAAAAACTACTGTTTTCCAGAGTGGGATCAACTCTTTTGACTTTTGAGACGTGGCTGCCAGCTCTGTTTTGTGTTGTGGCAGTTCATGCTTTTTGATGTCTTTTCTTGAGCACTAAGTCTCTCCTTGGGAGTGGGTAGAACATCTCCTGCCAATATTTATGGCAGATTATATTTTTCCCTGAGGCCACTTCTGCTCATAACTGACTTTGAACTATTCAGTCACTGCACCGTGTGATATTAGAGCACACTCACATTGCTGAGGTGAAACCAAGCATGAGCTAGGGTAGCGACTGGTTAAGAGTGTAAGGTAAATTTTGATTCAAGGTGAGAATTCACAGGCCCTGGTCCACTGAGCCATGTTTCCCATGCTTATATGTCCGTGAAACAGCTGCTGTGAATTGAAACTGAGAAATATTCTCAGCAAAGTTGAAGATTTAAAAAGAAAACAAACTCTCCCTTCCCCTTGATACAGCGTCTGTCACCTTCCTCACAGTAACCCCTCTTTGGCTTGAGCACCCTGTGGCAGGTCGCTCGCTGCCCCGCAAGCAATTCATCTCAGATCCAAGTGTGTCTACCTGACAGAAAATATTCCTGCTGTTGGTTAGAGTTAAGAGTCTACTTGTTGGTTTTTCAAACTTAGCCAGCATTTTGGAAGAATTGTTAGAAATAATTTTTAAAAGAGAAAATGTTGCATGCTTTAAAAGTTAGATCATTGAATCTGAAGTTCATGAGCCTTATACAGGTCAGTTTAGTTCTTTATTCCTCAGGGTATCATCTCTTTCCTTTTCACCCTGTCATTTTTTTTCTATTTTCTGCTTGGTGTCTTCCCTTTCTCTGTATGTTTTTAATCGTTTTCCTCTGTCTCTCATACATATATTCCTCCTTGGGTGTTTTTCTATTTTGATGCCCTTTCCCTTATTTACCTCTCCCCTTAATTTTAATGAATCTTTATTAGGCACCTATTTCAGACTAAGGAGGGGGCTATTAAAAAATATATAAGAAAATATTTGCCCTTCAAGAAAATTAGCTCCTCTGAAGAATCTAGTATCTCCCCTTTAATTAACCATAATAGAAAACAGTTATTTTTTTCTGGCTTTGCCTTGTTCCTTGTAGTTAACTGAAAAAGAAAAAAAGCAAGCAGATTGAGTATATTGTATTTCTTATTGCAAGGAACAAAAAGATAATCTATATGAGATGTTTCTTTTTTTAATCTTTTTAGTGATACTCAATCAGTTTTCCACCTTTTACATCAATGGACTTTGCTGAAAAAAACTAGTTTCTTTATCTCCACATTACTCCTTTTCTTCAGCAGACAGCAATGTTAGGCATAGGCTCGGGTGCTGCAGAGACCCTACAGGTTTATCTGCCTTATCGGTGAGAGGGCCCTGTGGCCGACTTAGAGTCAGACACCTGTTGGTCTGTCACACAGTGAACGGTACGTAGCCAGTGCTCCTCAGACTCAAGCCTGTGCTGAATCACCTGGAGGGCTGGTTAAAGCACCCATTTGTGTGTCCACCCCCAGAGTTTTTGATTCAGAAACTTTGGGATGGGACCTGAGAATCTGCATTTCTAACAAGTTCTGGAATGATGCTGATGCTGTTGGTCCTGGGGCCACATTTTGAAAACCGCTGTACTAAACTGAACTTCCAATAGGTGGGAATCAGTTTTGCTAGCAGATGATTGGTGGCAGGTCTAGTCACCTATCCTCATTTTTATTTTGTTCACAACAGTGAATTTTAAAATAATCCTTTCAAAATATTATTTAATATACTGTTCTTACTGAAATGTTTTTCTACTAGTGAAGAATATGATGATTCTCAGGTCTCAGAACTTTGAACTTTGGCATGAACCCAAAGGGCAGGAGGCCCCTTCCTTCGGTGCTGCTCGGCATTTGCACGCTGCTCTCCAGCCGTGTTGTGCACTGCCAGGCAGCTTGAAGCCATCTCTGATGATGATGTTCTTCTAAGCAAAGGAGTGAAAACACAAGTGTGACTTTGATTATGGAATGTTGATTTTAAAGGCTTCCTTCTCTTACTCTTTTTGTAATTTAAAGAATCCAAATCTCCTCAAACTGCCCTGCTGTGCCTTTTCCTGACATCATGTTTGTTTGAGCTTTGGATGCAATAGTAACACCATGATTAAAAAAAAAAAAAGAACATAGCCACTTTAGAAGTCAGGGCTTCTTCTGGATCCAAGCTGGGGACAGGCCAGTTGTTGTGGGTGTACATCCCTATACACACATATGTAGTATGTGCACATGTGCATGTGTGCAACAAAGGAGTGGAGAGTTTTGGAGCTTCCCAACTCGTGAAACATACAAATATTTCATATCTCATACAATACTTCTCATTTGAACCATAAAAAATAATTCATTGTGAGTCCTGGGAATATTTCACTTACAAATATTATACTACCTTTTTAATTTATTTAGCAGACTTACCTTTAGACCCCAAGTTAGTGGTACATTTCAACATGTTTAGTATCATCTGTGTGTAAGTTGGTGGTTGGGTGTGATCAAACTGGAAAAATCCTGTCACATACATGTGACTAGGAGAGAGGGATTCAATGTTACAACTACTGAACAACAGGGAGACATGTCCCAACTCTGTTCCAAAGTACCTTTGTTACTTTCCTAAGAGGCAATTGTAGCAGATCATTCTGTCCACCTGTCTTCTTTGCTCTTTCAAAGAAGCTCAGATTTTCTGGAAAAGGACAGAGAACCCAGAATTGAACTAATCAAGTAGGAATTCCTTGTCTCAGCATCAAATTGTCCCAGACTAAAGTGAGTCTGATTTTCCCTATTGACTATTTGTAACCTGTTTCAATAAATGACACATATTACACTGCAGCACGCAGCTTATTTGTGATCATTAAGACAAGTAATAAAGGGGGGTTGTCTCATAATGTGTGCTAAAGATGGAACTGATTTCTTCCCAGCATGAGACATCCCTCTGGTCCATATGTGAAAGAGAGACTGAGTTTCCATTTCTGCACTAAACCCTAGTTCTGCCTTCCTAGGCATTAGAGGCTGAAATACAGGGAACATTTTTTTTTGTTTTGTTCCTCTATTTGTTTTTTTATATACCAGTCTTTGCAACTTCACTAGCTTGCCTTTGCTATGATTAAGGATAAATACGATGGCCCTGACTGGTGTAGCTCAGTGGACTGAGCGTGGGCTGCGAACCAAAGGGTTGTAGGTTCGATTCCCAGTCAGGGCACACTCCTGTGTTGCAGGCCAGGTCCATAGTGGGGGCCATGTGAGAGGCAACCACACATGGATGCTTCTCTCCCTCTCTTCCTCCCTTCCCTTTCTCTAAAAATAAATAAATAAAATCTTAAAAAAAGGGTAAATACTATGGCATGAAGAAGGTTCAAGAAAACAAACTGAAAAGGGGACAGAGAAAGGGTAGAGGATGACAGATCCAAAGCTCAGAGCCAGGAGAAGTGCTAAGATGAGACAGAATACACTAAGTGAATATAGTAGAGACCAGGGCCTGAGAACTGTCTTCAGAAAGGCTGGAGTGAGGCAAGATTTCCAAAGCCAGAGCCAAAGAAAGACTAGTTAGATGGCTCACAGCAGCGACCCCGGGAGGTAGTTGGAGTAAAGGCCATGTAGCAAATGCATCCACAGTGGCTCTTCCCTGGCTGTGCATGGGAATCACCCATATCTTTGGAAAAATGCCAATGCCTGGAGCTATATGTCTAACAAAAGCATAAAAATTGCAGGGTAATGGTTACTTCTGGTGCAGGCAAATGGGTGACTACATAAAGAACATGTAGATAATAAGCTACTTATAATGTTCTGGCTCTTAAACCAGGTGGTAAGTTCACGTTATATTATTAAAATCTAATTAAAAGAGATACATACATGGACAGGGCACATTCAAGAATCAACCAGAGATGAATTGTGGGTCTATGGCTATGATCCAGAAATGAAGGCCCCATTGTCCCAATGGAAGCCACCTGGTTCTCCATACCTGACAAAGGAGTGGCAAAGTCGCAGCCAGATAAAGACCATGTTAGCTACATTTTTTGATTGTGAAGGTGTTGTGCATCATGAGTATACTCCTCCAGGCCAAACAATTAATAAGAAGTAACTACCTCAATATTCTTCATCAGTTGAGAGATGCAATATGATGAAAATGGCCACAGCTATGGGCAACTAGTGATTGGCAGCTTCATCACAGCAAGGCATGCTCATGCGTCATGTCTTGTGCAATTTTGTGGTTAAACATCCAATCACTCAGGTGACTCAGTCCCCTACAGCCCAGATTTGGCACCTTATGAATTCTGGCTTTTCCCTAAACTAAAATCACCTTTGAAAGGGAAGTGATTTCAGACTATCAATGAGATTAAGGAAAATACGATGAGGCAGCTGATGGTGATTCCAACAGAGGATTTTTCAGAGTGTTTTGAACAGTAGAAGAGATTCTGGGAGAACACTGTGAGGCCCCAAAGTGCCTACTTTGAAGGGGACTGAGGCATCATTATCCTATGTACAATGTTTCTTGTATCTTGTATGTTCTTCAATAAATGTCTCTATTTTTCATAATATGCGGCTGGGTATTTTCTGGACAGACCTTGTAGAGTAGGAAGGAAGCAGGTCCCAGAAGAGGAGGGAAAATAAACTTGAACACAAGGGGTATGGTTATGACTATTTAAAATGCATAGGAAAAGAAAAGAGATTACGATACACTAATATGTAACCATGTTAAAAAGTTGATTGGGTAATGGAAGATGTTTCTTTTCTTAATTTTTCTATGTTGTTGCTTCACAATATTTTTGTAGTTATTTTATCTTATTTTTTATTGGGAGATGAATTATTTTTAAGGGTTAGACTTAGAAAGGAGTAGACCCCTTTTCTAAGATGGTAAGAAAAATGGTAAGAATATCTACAGCTACTGATGATTTCAGAGACAGAGAGAAGGGAGTTTGGGAAGTTCATTCCAGATGGTCTTTATGAAGCTTTTCCTGCCCTCCTAAGTGGAATTAATCTGTCTCTTTCCTTCCCTTCACCCTATCCATTTATCTATTAATTCACCTACATTGTTTGGTTGCCCTTATTTGTTTTCATATCTATCTCCCTTTACCATGCTAAAAGCACATTATTGGCCTTTATATTCCAAAAAACTTAGCACAATTCCTGCTTAGTAGCAGGCACTCAATAAATTCTTGTTGAAAAGGTGAGCTTTCGTTGGGGGAAAGAAGAAATTACATTGCCTTCTAAGAGTGAAAGGGTGAGAATAAAACCATGGTGGATAATGGGAAGATGGCTGGCTAAGGATCCATATATGGATTGGTGATTAAAAACCTGTGATAGAGGAGAGTGGGATGTTTTATCACATTAGTTTAAGAGCTACATTAGCAGCTATAAGGTAATGGATGCAGGCACACTCTCATAAGAGAAAACAATCAAAGTTGAGGCTTTCAAAGAGATTGGAAGTTACCAAGTAGGTCCCAAGACCACGTCTTAGATGCAGATGAATGCAGAACCCTGATGTCCAGTCAACCTACAGCCCTTCCTCAGCCCAAGAGATATTCTTCAGTGTTTCAAAGAATGAAACACTTGTTCTGTGACCATTTGCCAGTCACTGGGCACAGGAACAATCAGAATGCCCCCTCTGCCAGTAGGTCACAGTCTAAGAGGACAGGTAAACCAAAGGTCAGAAGCAGAAGGCTCTCAAGGATGCCAACTGGCTTGTGTGTATAAGGTGATTTTTCACATTCCCTCAGTTAAGTCTCTTGTTTTGTAACAGTTCAGTCATGGATTTTACTGGAGTAGACAAGCATGAAATGAATTTTCCAGAGAAGTTTCCAAAGTGGGGGAAAGTTCATGGCTCACATGCACCAGTGGGTAATGAAACAATATTGTGAGCTTCTGTTTTTCTTTATAAAGAGAGTTTTTCAGGTTTTATAATCTGAATCTAAAACTTGAGCTATATCCCCAACTCTCAGAACTGTGTTATTCTCTAACCCTATTGTTGTAAGTTTATTTTATGTGACTTCCAAATTGCCCAAGTGTGTTATGCTGTTTCTACTCAGCACCAGGATATTGCTTGGAACATGCACCTGCTGGCCACCCTTTGCTCTTGAGACCTCTAGTTTGTGACTCCTGTCTAGCCCAGGTCACAGCCACCTAAAGGAATGTTTGCTCATTTAAAGCAAACTTAGTAAGGAATGCTTGCCTTACTTAACCAGCAGAGAATCACTCATTATTAGCCTTTATTAGACTGTTGTTTATTATCAGGAACTCATCTTTCATTTATCTAAAACCAGATGTTTGGTTTTAAAGATAAAAAAACAAAACTAAAAACTCACCATCACTTTCAACTTTGCCCGTCCCCTACTCAGCAGTTGTCTTTGATATACAAATGTAGAAACTAGTGTAAGGCTCCCAGGCTCAGGAAAAAGAAAAAAATAGAAATACAGCTGTACAAAGCAAATAAAAAAAACTTTGATTCATCTTAATCGACTGCCCATCCAAACTGCTTGTTCTTAACCTTGGCCTCACAGTCTGACCTTGAGTAAGTTATTTAATTAATCACTGAGACTCAATGATCTCTAAATTGGAATAATAACCATTGGAAAGGGTTACTATAAGAATTAATTAAACTATTGTATGTAAAGTATGGAGCACACAACACAATAAATGTCTGCTTCTGTTTTCTTCAAATTACCTCTGGGAATTACTCCTTTATCTTTATTAAAATTACCGCCATCACTAGGGGAAGAAAGACAATAGGGGCTCCAGAGAAGAAGCAGGAAAACCTCTTTAACTAGGAGGTTGACATGCACAAGGCCAGAGAAGACACATCTTTAGAAAAGGTTTGAGAGGTCCTCAGAATCTCCTGCTGTGCCGATTGGTGCAGGTCTTCCCCTTTACGAAGCCAGTCTATATAGACTGGAGTAGGTGGCTTATTTTCAAATGCCCAAATCTCAACAAAAGTTTGCAAGGCATACAGAGAACCAGGAAGACTGTTGCCCAACCAAATCAAAACAAATCTCTGGAAACTGACCCTAAAGAAAAGAATATCTGTAAGTTACCTGATCTCAAGAAGTTCCACACTCTCATATCCATTGCAACATTATTCACAATAGCCAAGGGGTGGAAGCAACCCAAATGCCCATTGACAGATGAATGGATAAACAAAATGTGATATATACATACAACAAAATATTATTCAGCCTTTAAAAAGAAGGAAATCCTGTCACATGCTACAACATGTGTGAAACTTGAAGACATTATGCTAAGTGAAATATGCCAGTAAAAAAAAGACAAATATATGATTCCACTGATGTGAGGTATTTTAAGTAGTCAAATTTATAGAAAGAAAAAGCAGAATGATGGTTGCTGGAGGCCAAGGGTGGGGGAAACGGGGAGCTGTCATTCAGTGGGTACAGAACTTCAGTTCTGCAAGAAACTGAAAAAGCTCTAGAGCTCTGTTGCACAGCAATGGGAACATAATTAACGCTACTAAACTGTATCCTTGAAAAGAGTTAGGATGGTAAATTTTACTTTATGTGTTTTTTACCATAATTAAAAATAAAAATAAAGATATTAACTTGAATTAAAGAAAAAAATTACCACTATCAAAATACAAATTATTATTTTATTACATTTTACATCCTTATTGCAGAAATGGCATCATGGTAGAACTTTCAAGCTTACCTTTTTGCATCCCATCTTGCCTGATGCCTTCAAGAATTTCTCTTTCTAAAACATCACTTCACTTATGCCACCTTCACTCAAGGTTTCCAAAAGCTTCTCACTGCCTATTCACACTGCAGTCTGAAGTTCAAAACCCACAGCAGTTTTATTCCGCTCATTTCCTATGACTACTAAGTGCTCCATTGTTTCGATCAGAGCACCCTTTTAAACTTTTTTGTAGGGATAGAGAAGTCTAACTTAATTTTTCTAATGTCGTTTTTGTATATGTGTCTTTCTTTATAGTCTCTTCTCAGTATTCACATCTATATCAAAATTCGATGCATCCAACAAGATTTAGCAGAGGTCCAACCCCTTCCATAAAGTGGTTCCCAACTTCTCCAGTCTATACTGACATATTCTCTCTCAGGGCTCTGGGTGCCCCAGTAATCCCCATCATGGTTTCACACTTTTCATTGCTAAAATATACTGGAAACCCCATGTACATGCAATATAAATACTGGTGCTCATTCTCTTGATTCACAGCCCATTCAAGAGGCTGCATTCAAGCTGCTGATCCACCCGTCAGGCATGGCACCTCTTCAACACTCTGTCTTCCTTTCTCTTGCCCTTCCTTCTTCCAGTAAAAAAGGTATTTCACATAGAATCTTTTATCCTGATGAGCAAAGTTTCATATTTATAATTTTTTTCAAATCCACATTAGAGATACTTCTTTTCTATTTTCTAGACTGTTAAATGTGATATCTTGACTTTCAGCTTTTGCAGGAATTTTTTGCAGGCTTTCAGGATCCAGGATTGCTGAGTTGTATGTTTGAAGTAGCACATTTGGTAGCTGGAACTTGGTTTTGTCTTTTACTTCAGATTTACACACAAAAACTTTAATGATACAATGTGTCACAAAACACAGATGATTCAATATCCATTTATGTTATAAGCATTACATTAGTGTTTATAGGTATAATTTTACATCCCAAGGTATTATTGTAATAAATTCCATGTTATCATCTTTATTTTGTGATCCTTGAGAATAAGAAGAGTTAGCATCACTCAGTCTTGGGACCAATGTATTTGAAATACAATAAATGCAAATGTTAATCTTGTAGCATTTCTAGAATCCCAGTTATTGAAAAGTTCACATACAAGCAAGAGCTTCCATAGCTATGACCACATTCCCAATTCAGTTAAAATAAAATTCATAAAAGTGACAGAAAATGAAAAAGACTAAATTGTGCTAGTGAAAGTATGATTTTTCTCATTACTTATCTTCCATTATTTGTTATCATTAAGGATTATATTGCTTAAAAGCTAAGACCTTAAAAGCTAGGAGCATCCTCTAGTTTGTTAAAATTCTATGTCCTCCTTGAATACAAATTGAAAAGGAAACATATTCCTTATTCTAATAGTTTACCAAGGAGTAGATTGGCAGCCAATGAAGGAAAAACTAACATGTTGAACAATCTAAAAACAGATTCATTCTTTCCACAAATACTTATTGAATATCTATTGTGCTGGACAGCAGTGATACAACTAATGATAAGACAGAGCAAGTCCCTACTCATGGCGACTCATGTGTTTGTGGGCAATGACAGACAACAAACAAGAAAACAAACAAGTCTGTAAGTACAACCTGCAGTAAGGGCTTTAATGGGAAAGAACTGGGTGTGGTGACTTGAAGGAGTGCTTCCTCTGAATTGAGTCATCAGGGAAGTTTGATCTCTGGGACTAACAACAACATATAAATTAAGACTTGACAAACAAGAAGGGATCAGTTATATAAAGGGATAAAGGAGAAATCATATACAAGGACCCTGAGGTGTAGGAGAGAAATGAGGCAATAGCTACAAGGAAATGGGGGGCCAAAGGAGAGCTTTTCTTTGATAGTCGGGTACTGCACCCATGTGACAATGAAAGAGTTTGTTATCTATCCAAGTGAAAGCAGCACTGTCACACCTGGGAAAGGCTCAAGATGGACACTTGTATCCTTAGCCGTCTTGTGACTTCTGCAGTAAAAATATTCAATCTAGATAAAAGGGCAATAATTTGTTTTCTATAATTCCTAAAATCATAGATCAGGGATATAAAGGACTGCTAACACTTGTATTTGTAAGGAGCAAGGAAAACTTAGACCATGAGAAAACAGGAACTGGTTAGGTCCCAGGGTACAGGAGGTTACTGAACGAACATCTTGCCTTCCTGCCTTGTGCAAGAACAAAGGATTGTAAAACAGATGCAACC
>CM052542.1:77514305-77536233 GCA_028533065.1 Trachops cirrhosus
GTAAACAGATATGGGAGAAAAAGAACACATCCTAATAGTTAATATTTACTGAGCACTCTAAGCATTATGCTTATTTTAAGTGCATCATCTTATTTGTTCCTCCAACAGCCTTAGGACATATTAGTCTTCTTTTACAAAAGAAAAAACTGAAGCCTAAAGAAGTTAATCTGCCCAAGGTCATAGTTAAATGTTGGCACTGGGATTCAAAGCACAAAGGAAGGAGAAAGACCACAGGAAGGAGAAATAAAATTATTTGATCTTCATCTACCTTTCAAGAAATATCAGAGTGCCTGATGAATAAAAATAGCCACACCCACAGCACTGATGGCACTTTACATTTTCTCAGTGCTTTATAGGAAACAAAGCACTTTCTCTGTGATTAGTAAACAGAGGCACAAAACAAAAGAATGGGACTGGACCAAGAGTCAAGAAACCTGGTTTCTAGTTCTGGCCTTATTATTGACTAGCCCTGTCCTATAAGTCGCTCTGAGATGCTGTTTACTCATCTGCAAAATGGGCTATTTTTCACAAGATCATTTTGTTAAAATCAAATGGGGCTTACTGTTACACTGGCTTTTTCTTCTGGCTGGATTTTTTCCCACAGAGACCTGTATGGCAGTCTTCCTAATACTTTCTTAATTAGACCAACTGTAACCATAATCACACATACCAGGTCTTACACCCTTCATTTTTGTTCCCCTGTAACAATTATAACCTAAATACTTACTCATTTACATAGGACTTTGAATCTTCTAATAATTTACTTATGGTGTTATGGGATTTTGCTTGTCCCTTCCTACCCAAATGCCAACTTCATAAGGACAGAGATTTTTATTTGCATTGCTCAGTGATGTATCTCTAGGTGTCTTAACCTGCAGCCACCAGCTGTATGCGGCCCAGGATGGCTATGAATGTGGCCCAACACAAAATTGTAAATTTACTTAAAACCTTTTTTTGCTCATCAGTTTTCGTTACTGTTTGTGTATTTAATGTGTGGCCCAAGACAACTCTTCTTCTTCCAGTGTGGCCCAGAGACACCAAAAGGTTAGATCCCCCTGCTAGGCAAATGCCTGAAATACAGTAAATGTTAAACAGTTGTTTGTAGAGAAGGTGAAGGCTGGTTCCCAGTGCAGTGCTCTTTTCTCTTCACATCCCATCTACCATTCATAGAGGAAGAATTGGGAAATTGACATTTGCAAACATATTCACAGTACAAGTCCTTCAAAGAACAATATCTTTTTGATGCATTTAAAATTATCACAGTTTAGGCATGTTTCAGTAATATAGTTGCTTCATCAATGCATGTATGGCTGTGTAATCTTTTAGTAAATGATAATGTGTGTATATTCATACAACTCTGTTTACACCTCACAGTCATGTTTGTGGAAGGGGACAAGTTATATCATTATTTCTGTATAATGAGATTTATAATTATAGCATTAAGTTGTTACTGAAATAAAAAATAAATTTCTGTATTAGTGATATAAACAAAGCTATGATTCGTGAATTTACTGAATAATTATTTTTATTTTACATATATCTGTTACATTTTTTGACTTTTAGTTATCACTTAAATATCTACAAGTATAGTAATATATTTATTTATCAAATAAATGTTCTTTAATGCATTTTTATACATATTATCTGCTTTGACACCTCACAAAAAACTTTTTAGAGAGACAAGTCCTGTATCAACATACCTACTTTACAGGGGATAGAGTTGAGTTTCAAAGAAGATAGATGATTTACCCAAGGTCACATACTAGAGGTAGCAATACCATATATGAACTGTCTGATTCCTAAAATATCACGTCATCTTCTATTCCATATAGCCTTAGCAAGGAGCCAGTGTAAATGTGCTCTTCTCATGTGAGTGTGATGAAAGCAGTAGCATTTTCCCTATTATTATAGATGAGAATGGAAAAATCAGAATGACTTCCCCATGAATGATAAGAATAGATAGATAAATATATGGACATTTAAACACTAAATATATAAAACTAAAAGATTCATTTCATGTATATGGAGAGCATTCAAGGGAAATTAATTTTAAATGGAGGTGATCAGGAACAACAGATGTACATATCAAACTTAATCTACTTACCGGTATAATAAATCGGGAATACCCTTAAGTAGACAATTAGGCAATTTACAAGGGAAGGGAAGTCACTGTTTCTGAGACTGACTGCAGTCTGAAGACATTGATCAGAGAGAGACCAGCAGTAGCTTTTCATGTAAATTTTTGTTTCATAGAGTTCATCATTTAGGTTTATTTATAAAACTCTAAATATTTAAATTATTTTTTCTGTATGGTTAGCAGAATTTGGTTAATAGAATCTTTACATTTAACAGATATTATGGATACTGGGGGGGCTTATTTTTTTTTGCAGCATCAAAGTTTATCCACTGTAACACTGACGAGTTAAATTAAAAATTAACTCAAGCCTTTAAAGAAGAAATCAGAATGTGTCCATAATGCAAAAAATAAAATTAGGCCATCTTCAATTTTCCAGAAAATTCAGTTATAATCAACTGACTTTCTTCTCTGCCTCTGGGAGGACTGTTCAGTGGTGTCCAAGGCAGGCGAAGGAAGAGGAAGCCTGTACTTGGACCTTTTCTGCTCCCATTCTGGAGGCTTTCCTTAAATTGTGACAGGGAAGATACATTCTCCTGGAGACGGCAGCTTCCTTGATATTTTGGAAATACAGATTTCATGACTGTTTTAATGTCAGTGGTGAAGTCATGCTTAGGAAGGGGAGTGCTTTGGGCTGTCAGAAAAATACTCAGTTGGCTGTACTTTCCCGTAGTCAAAATGGCACTTAGAGGCGATTTCATGTCCCTCTATCCATAGTCTGGGGAATTGTTGTTCCTTTGTGTTTTCAAGGAGGGCATTACCTGCTTTCCTTTGGCCTTTTCTCTATTCCGACTCCTAAAAAGAAATGGCGTGTGTCCCAAGGTTTTTTGTTTTTTTTTTCTGAGATTTACTGCCTGAAGTCTGCTTCAAATTCACCAGCACAAGGCAGCCACACTAGTTTCACAGTTGTATAAGCCCTGTTTCTCCACTAAATAATAGTGTGGTTATTACATCAACCCCTTAAAGGTCCTGCTACTGAAATGCTGCCTGGTCCCCTTTGTAAATTAGGTTTCCTAGTCCTAATCTTTTCTTTTTACAATTAATAGAGTAAGTGGAAATGCTCCAGTTGTATTGTAATATATTTCTGAAAACATTATTCTTATCAGCGCTTGAGTCGTATAAGATGCATAATAAAATCCTTAGTGCAAACTTTGGAATTAATAGTTTGCATTTGTTCTTTTGAGGAAAGAGATAGGCTGTCTACATTGAATATCACATTCTTTAAAACTGATACCAAGGAGACACAAAAATATATTGCCTCAGTAAACTTTTGATTAAATATACTCACGATTTTTTTTATTCAACACGTGCTCAATAACAGGGATGTGCTATGCACTGTCAATCTAAATATAAAAGACAGTCTCTGCTTCAAGAAATCTGCAGTACAGTGGGAAAATCTTTCATGCCCTCCGGTGCAAACAGGCTCAGTAGCTGAGCCTTTAAGTCACTCAGGCCAGTAAATGTGCTTTCCTGCGTGTACCATTTTACCCAACAAAACAACTTAGTCTAATGAGGTGAGTTATATTGTTAATAAAAAAAATACACAAAAAAGCTTGAAACTAAACCCTTTTCCTTCTTCATCATGCCAAGACTGTGCTTAGGGCCGGGGGTAAGTTGGCAATTATGTAGCCAAAACCATCAGGATGAATAAGGCTGAGATCAAGATTATGACACCAACTTCTTTGGGACTCTCTGAGCTTCCTGGACTTCCTGGAAGTCTATTTCCTTTGCCAGATTGGGGAAGTTCTCCTTTATTATTTGTTCAAATGACTTTTCCACTTGTTGTTTTTCCTCTTCTTCTGGTACCCCTATAATTCGGATGTTGGAACATTTAAAGATGTCCTGGAGGTTCCTAAGCCTCTCCTCATTTTTTTGAATTCTTATTTCTTCATTCTTTTCTAGTTGTATATTTTTTTCTTCCTTCTGGTCCACAAGGAGGAACACACCCAGGCACATCATAATTACATTAGCCAAGGTAAAAATGAAGGAGAGAATCCTAGAAGCAGCAAGAGATAAGGAGACAGTAACCTACAAAGGAATTCCCATCAGACTGTCAGCTAATTTCTCAAAAGAGACCGTACAGGCAAGAAGGGGCTGGAAAGAAGTATTCCAAGTCATGAAAGACAAGGACCTACATCCAAGATTGCTCTATCTAGCAAAGCTTTCATTTAGAATGGAAGGGCAGATCAAGTGCTTCTCAGATAAGGTCAAGTTAAAGGGGTTCATCATTACCAAGCCCTTATTTTATGAAATGTTCAAGGGACTTATCTAAGAAGTTTTATCTTCTAAAAAAAGATAAAAAACATGTATAATAAAATGACAGCAAACTCACAATTATTAACAGCCACACCTACAACAAAAACAAAAACAAACTAAGCAAACAACTAGAACAGGAACAGAACCACAGAAATGGAGATCACATGGAGGGTTAGCAACAGGGAAGTGGGAGGAGGAGAGAGGGGAAAAAGGTAAGGAGAGTAAGTAGCATAGATGGTAGAGAGAAAATAGGGGGACGGCAAGAATAGTAGGGGAAATGTAGAAGCTAAAGAACTTATGACACATGGACATGAACTAAAGGGGGGGAATGTGGGTGGGGGAGGGTGTGCAGGGTGGAGGGGAATGAAGGGGGAGTAATGGGACAACTGTAATAGCATAATCAATAAGATATATTAATTAAAAAAAAAAGATTGTGACACCAAAGTACTCAGAAAATGAGTCGGTTTTGTGAAAGGAGGGAAAATCAAACCTGTTGTCTGAGAGGTATCATGGGTAGAAGGAGCATGGCCTTAGGAATTGGACACGCATATTTAAATGCACATTCGCTCTAGATTGGGTGAAGCCAGACCTACTGACTCAGTCTCTGAGGGGAGGGGCCTTGCAGTCTGCAGGTCAGGAATCAAGTCCACACAAGTTTGGAATCTAGTTCGGGGGGGCACAAAGGGATGAGGGACTGCTTTGTAGCAAACATGTTGAGTGTGTGCTTCATGAAGGAGTTGGGATTGATGATGAATCTTAAATAGCTTGGATTTTGACATGTAGGAAAGGGGAGGAGTGTAGAATTGAGCAGAAGGTTCCATTGAAGGAAATAAGTGGGTAAGGACCCAGAAGCAATAACAGAGGTATTTGAGAAACACTATGCTGTGAGCAATTTATGGACAGGGTCATATTTTCACGCAGCCTAGTATAGATTACCTGCTCAATAAATTTGTGACGGCTACGGACTAACTGGATAATTATATGGATCAGTGAAATTCTGAAGAGTCTTGAATCTGAGGCTAAGAAGTTTCTTCTAGATTTTGTAAACCAGGTTTTTTTATAATGGAGAGTTAAATGATGAAAGCATCATTTAGGAAAATTAATCTGGTTCCATAGTGTCTGTGGCTGGGAGAGAGCCCAGATAAGGAGGTTACAGTGGGGATGAACTAATGTGTCAGTCCTTCTCACTTATTTTCATGTTACTAACTTTTGAAAACTTACCTCTCTAACCACAAACTCTTGGGTTTAATTCTCTACTCCATTTACCTTATCTTTAAAATACATATGACACATAGTAAAGATTGGTTCAAATAAGATAATATATATAAAGTCCCTAATACAAGCTAGCTGGCATTAGGTACTCAAAACTAGTGGCTATTACCCACAGAAACTTAATTATGTTCATCTTTACCATTCTAACTTTTTTTTTTGCATGCCTGGAAGAGAGATTTAACTAACTTGACTAATATACATTTATTTACATTTTTAAAATGATAATTATCTGGTGATATGGATATTAGGTTTAACATCCAGGGCTTTTTCTGGAGAGAATAAGTGATGAAGATTTTATTTTCTGATTTTTTTTGTTATTTTTCTTTAAGCTTCATGAGTTCTATTAACAAATGAGAAATTAAAAAACTAAACTAATGAGAAATAAAAAAATTAAACTCCCTGTTTAAAAAGTTTTTCTTATTATTTCTCACCTATCAATGCACTCATATTATAAAATAGTGTATTTTGAAAATCATTCTATGGATTTGAATCACAACTTTAGAAAATCCTGGGAGCTCCACGTAACCAGATTAAGCTTTAGCTGTTTGCCTAACTGTCTACATCAAATTGCGTATGGTCTTGAGGTCTTGAGCTTCTTAATAATGCTTAATCTGATGCCTTAACCCCTAAAAATTTACCCTACAAGAAAACAGTTTTTTCATTCCCTGCCTTTCCCACTTGATCAGCATTATTTCACTTACTAAAATCTTAAGTAGGGAAGATTATTGGATTTTTATATTGTATTGAAAATAATGAGGAAAGAATACCTATATGTACACAGCTTCTTTTCCCACCTTTTTTCCTGTCAGTTTAGAAGTAGCGAATAATGATTAGAAATTAAAGTGTATGAGTGTTACAGAATGGAACCTGTGGGGGAGCCCAGATACTGTCACCAGAACAAACTCCCTCCCCCACGGTCTTTCTGTTCTAGGTTCATCTTGCCCGCCACCAGACATTAGGAACTGTGGCTCTCAATGCCAGAGTTTGGTAAAAAGGAAAGGAACTATTTATCAAAAGTTATACAGGTTTAGAGTAATGGTGGAATGCCACAGTTAAATTTCAAAGTCCCTTTAAAACACCCACAAGCACACACAGTCCTTCCTTTCCCACTTTGCCCAGTCAGGCCTGTCTCAGAACATGCCAATCAGAAGTACCATCCTCCAGAAGAAAAAGAACAGAAGTCTACAGCTCACTTCTCCCAGTTCCTCTCAGTAATCCCTGCTCAGCCGGTACGCCTCCTGCAGTTCCCGGCACCATCAGCTGTGTCGCCCAATCTCCAGTTCTTAATCCAAGACCATGTGGCACCTTCTCGTGGCCCACCAGCAAGAGTCCTTTCACCCCTTTCCTTCCCAAATGGTCTCTAATTGCCTTTCCTGTCATTGTCTCTTGACACTCCACCCCTTTAGTTTAAGTCCCAGCCTGGAACCTCCTCCATAACCCCATTTCCAACTCCTCCCACAATCGGCTGCACCTGCTAGCACCCCTGTATTTTCTGCCTTTCTTGGCTGCCATAGTTAGTCCGGGAAGGTGTTGTCCTCTGGCGTGGAGTGAACCATCTCCAAGCTCTCGCACAGGTATGGTAACTGGGGGAACTGCTTCCCAGTTACATCATGGGTTGAAGTCATGCATACCTTTCTGGCTCTGCTCTGGCTGGAAGACTAGTCTGCTGTTACTGATATGCAAAAGAACTCTCAACAGCCTGCTCCCTGTCTGCCATCCCCCAGGCAGGCCTATGGGGGATATCCTATATTCCTGGGCACCCCAAGTTCTGGACCCCATTACATGAGTAAAACTGAAATAAGTGGCAATATGAAATGAACTTTGTATGATTCAGGAGAGGACAGTTTTAAAAGAAGCTAATGAAGATCAGGTAAGAAGAGTAGAAGATACGCTGCACAGGTTGAGGGCAGTGAATAGACCGGCCTGGCCGGTGTAAAGTCATTGCGTGGAAGACTGGTTCAGACAAGGCTGGAGGAATGCTTTGACCCAAACAGAATGAAGTCTCTGGGGTTTTGGTGAAAGTCCATGATGTCCTCCAGTGTTTACCTAGTAGTCATTTGTCTTGTATAACTTGACTGTCAGTTCATTTTCACATGAAATAGAATAATTACATCTTCAATTTGTAAGCAACTTTAGAGAAACTTTCCACAATGTTCCTAATAATGGCAGTCATAATACTGCATGTTTGCATAATACTTCTTAACTTAGAGGACACTTTCCATCTCAGTTGCATATTATTTAGTTTGTTTTTATTATTTGGTTGTTATTTCCCCCACTGCAATATAAGCTCTATAAAGGCAAGAACCGTGTGTGCCTTATTTACCACTGTAATTTCAGCACCGGAATGGTGCCGGCATGTCATAGCTACTTAAAGAATACTTGTTGGATAAATGGACAGATGTGTAAAGTAGCTTTCTCATGCTTGAGAAAACAGACTCAGAGATTGTATTATTCCATCATACAACTAGTAAATGGTGGACTGGGGAATTCAGCCCCACTTCATACCTATGTCTCTCAATCTTCAATCACATTGCCTGCTTCATTATACCAACTGGCTTTCCTGATACCCATGATATTTTCAGCAAGGCTGAAAACAACAGACCCTAAAAAATGACAGGTTTAATCATATCAAAATTAAAAATTTTGAGGTGACAGAAGACGTTATAGGCTGAGATTTTTTTAAAAAGGCAGCAGACTAAGGAGATACTTCCAATTTATATAATAATATGGATTGTTATATATACAAATGACTTTATCAATAAACAAGACAGGCAGTCCATTAGAACTATGGATAAGGGTTATTAAGTGGCAGCTCACTGAAGAGGAAATCCACATAGTGAATAAACATTTTAAAGGCATGAATAACTGTAATAGTGATAAGGAGATGCAAATTAAAATCATTCAACACCTGTGAATTTGGCAAAAATTTGAAATGCTAACAGTAGGAAATCCCATGAATTTTTAAGACCATATGGTAATTTTTACTAAAATTAAAAATGTATTCCTCACACAACATAGCAATTCCACAACTAGATTTATTCCCATAGAAATTCTTACTTATGACTACAAAGAGATTAGTATATAGCAACATTGTTTGAAATAGCAAAAACTGGAACAACTAAAATACCCATCAGTAAGGAAATGGAAACATAATAGTATAGAATAGTCACACGATAGAATATGATACAGCAGTTATGGTGAATGAACTCGTATCAGCATGATACGTCAGGCTGCAGAAAGGTAGGTATGATGTAATTTATATATATGTACAAATGCACAAAGAATGCTATTTTTGTTGTGAATATAAATGTGTAAGAACCTGGACAGGAAGACTTGATATCAAATTGTTTACAGTAGTTATATTTGAGGAGGGAACAAGGGACACAGGATTAGAGAGATATGCAAAGGGAATGATAATTTATGAGTTATATTTTATTTCTCAGTTCCCAGCACCTAATAGGTATATTAAAAGTACTTATCGAATTAATTTTAAAAGATTGGAAACAAATAGGACACACCTTTAAATGTATGATATATTTAGTTTACCATTCTCCACATTTTTATGCCTTTATGTTTTTTCCCCAAGTAGGTGAAAGGACAGAGAGCACATCCCTGAGAGAACCTTTTATTGTTTTCTTAATCTGTAACCCTTTCTTGCCTCACTTAATCAACATCTGAAAGGCCTTACAAGGTCAGACTGAGCATCCATGCAGTTTTAAAGAGCTGAAGGACAACGTAGAAGAGCATGTTTGTCATTCTGGATATCAATTAAAGGAATAAGGATGTTTCCCCATGTGGGAAAAGAGAATAGCCAAATAATAATAGCAGTTAGTAACATTTATTGAATTCTTACTGTGTCCCAATTACTGTTCTAAGAATCTTTCCTGTTTTCAGGCATCCTCATAGCACCTTTGTAGTTGGTACTGTCATTTCCTTTTTGCAGCTAGGGAAACTGAGGCAAGTTGGAGAAAGAAGCATAAAAGTAAGGAAAGCATTTTTACTCAGATTATGCACCATAAATATTTGTGTTTCCCAATTGCAAGTCAGTTGTAAAGGCCTTTTGAACCCACTGCAAGTTGTATCCTCTCACTTTCCTTTCTCTAATCCCTAGTTTACTCCGTGTTGTCTTTGAAAATATTTATGTTGAGTATCCCTTGGATCCATTTCCAGTGTTAACACTCAAACTGGGATTTTGTTACTCTCCTTTTCACACCACTGCATTTCCTCTCCTGATTCTTCAAAAAAATATATCAAGATAATCACTAATAAAGGAAGGGACATTTCTTCTATATGATGTCACTCCCTTGAGATTTTCCAAGTATGATGGGAATGGGAGATACGAGGATATGATGATGTGCCTCTGAATTGGGATTCAAAAGTTCAGGACACTGAATGAATGTCTATTAAGCTTCTTCTACTCGGTATTCAAGCCTGTCGTGGATGCTTTTACAAGTATGAAATCACTTAATCTTCCTAATATTGTGAAGTTAAGATTATTTTTCTTTTTTATAGATCATGGAGGTGTTGCTCAGAGATAATGTTTTGTCCAAGGTTATTGCAGCTGCTTAGTGTCAGAACCAAGACTAGAACCCTTGTGAAACTCTCACAATTTACAACAAACCACACAGAATGCCATGCTGTCTGTTTGAACCATAGCCTTAAGTGACCTCCTCCTCACACACAAAACACAGGATTACCTAAAAATAACCACCATCTACATGAATGGTAGGAAGACACAGCCTTCTTCTACCAGGGGTGTCCAAACTTTTCACATTTCTGGGCCACACTAGAAGAAGAATTGTCTTGGGCCACACATTAAATGCACAAACACTAATGTCCAACTGATGAGCAAAAAAAAGGTTTTAAGTAAACTTAAAATTTGGTGTTGGGCCACATTCATAGCCATCCTGAACCTCATGAGGCCTGCGGGCTGTGGGTTAGACACCCCTGCATGGTCATTTCCTAGCTCAGTGAAATTAGGCAAGCTGCTTCACTTCTCTGCCTCAGTTTCCTGATTTGTCAAAGGAGATGAAAATACCTATTTTACAGAGTAGTTGAGAGGATGAAGTGTAATATGCCCAATAAATACGACGACCAAGTAGATACATTTAACTATTTGCATTTATTATTACTATTTTTATCATCATCTATAGTTTCTGTAATGAAGACATCAGTAATATTGGGGATAATTTGGAAATTAGGAACTCCTTGATTTTAAAATGAAAAAATTAAAAAAGCAAGCTACATGGCAGCTGTAGGTAACTAATGAGGGATAATTTAATTATTTTTTTATATAAACCAATCAATAAGTGAAAAAGGGAAAGAAAGCCTGCGATCATTGTAACTTGGAAGCAGTTTACTCTTCTGATGGAGGTAGTTGCTCTGGACTGAAGCCATCCAATCACTGTTTGGCCTGTTTGTCCATACCTGCTCCTGGCCAACAGTAAAACCTCTTTCTAAAAAGTGGCCAAACCAAAGAAATAATTAGAAAGTTAAAACAAGCAATAGCTTATCAAGGCAGCAGTAACAAGGGAGGCATACAGTGTTCTAGGACAAGGACCTATTTTAACCTGTTATGGAGTTAAAATGCTACATCCAAATTCTAAGCAAAACCTCTAAGAGAAAAGACAGCCTGTAAGCAAAGCAACTTACATGTTTATGAAGAAACTACAGACATTTGGTTGATGAAAACGAAATCCATGTGTCTGTAGATTTTACCCCCAAAAGTCCAAAATAGTCCCATTTGGAGGAATGGTATTAAGGGAAAGATGTTAGCAAGGCACAGGCAGAAGGAATTGGCTATATCAATAGAAATAGGGCTTTCAGAGCAAGAGAGGTAATAGTTCCTCCACATTCTGAAAATATTTACTTCTGAGGACTCTTAAAAAAAAAGATGTTGATGAACTGGAATAAATCCAGAAAAGAATTTTAAAGAAGGTGAGGGTCTAGAATTGACTTCATACATACAGACCTGTGTCTAATACCTAGTATATTCAATTAGTGCTTGTGTAGGGAGGAAGAGAGGGAGGGAGGGAGTAAAAGAAGAATGGGAAAAGCTGAATTTACCAAGGCTGTTTAGCTTAGGGAAGGTGAAGGCTTGTCTCAAACGACGCCTAGCATCAAATGTCCGAAGGGCTCTCATGTGGAAGAAAACGAATTAGTCGTGTATGACTTAGGAGGGAAGAACTAAGCTTGATGAGTAACAGGTTATGGAGAAACATTTTTAACTCAGAATATGAAAGGGTTTTCTAAGAAATGTTTAAAAATAGAATGTGCTAGTTTGCAAAGTAGAAGTCTTTAAAGTTTTCCCAGTAAGGTGGGTGAGTTTCTATCAGAATTATTGTAAACAATTATATTTAGGTTTGGGTGGAAAGTTGAATTATGGTAGATGTCTATGATTCTCTGATATTATGAGAGCCAATAACATACTCCTTGGTTTGTCTGAGGGTTAAAAGTCATTCTGTTTGTTCCTTTCTATCTTTATATTCATAACAAAAACTCTGGGTCATATGGAGCTAATTCGTATGCCTTTACAGTGCTATGTGTTGGGAAAGAAATCCTTATAAATATGTTAATTTTTACTATACTTTCAAAAGTTATTTTTCATAACACACAGGGTAGGTTTAAGAAATGGAGATGTAATCGCATCAAAATTTGCCAGATATTTTCAAATATTATTTTACCTAAAATATTAAATCTCTGTAAGAAAAGATAGTTATACTGTAGAAAGACAGTTACTGTTAGATACAACAGTATTAATACTTTATATAGCTATGTTATAGTTCATGTGAAATCAGGCTGTTGATGAAAAAATGTCCAGCCTAAGAAAAAGGTTTATAAGAATGTATTTGAGCCAAACTGATGACAATAGCCAGGAACCAAGATCTCAACAGACTGAGAAAATGCTCCAAAGAAGGGCAGTTTTGCAACTTATTTTATACATTAGAATCAAAAGAAGAAATGTAAAGGGGGTTACATGGTAGTGGATTAGGGAGGCGGGCTAAAGCAAAGCAGTCTCAAAATCTCTGAGACTGTATAAAAAATAAAACAGAGACATGTTTCTTTTACGTTGGTGGGCACAGTATAGTTATAATTAGCATTTACAGCACATAGAGGTGGTATGTGGGCAACAAGACAGCAATGTGGCCTCCCGCTGGGGTGCCTGTGGTTGTGCCTTCAAGAGACCTGGAAAAGAAGATTACTCTGACATTGGAAAGGTATGTTATCTTAGCCGCACAGTGACAGCAGACTGAAATTTCAAAGTTAAAGGTTGACCTTTGTCAAGGAAGCTGTAGGCCTAGGACATGATTACCCACCATGACCCTCTCTTAGTTAGGAATTTTTACATTTTTACCACTTGTGTGGTTAATTTGGTCTCTGGGTTTGTAAGGCCTGCCACGTGGGCACCCTCTGAGCTTCTCAGGTTTAGTATGTGGCCCCTTTTTTGTCCACAAGGCTACAGTTTATACACTGTCTATAAATCCTATTCTTCAATTTTTCATATGCTGGATACATATAAAACTAGAGCTTCTTGGTATGAGTTACAGAGTGTGACCAAAGGCAGAAAAAAAAATTCACATTAAGACAGTGATCATGCTGGAATCACACATGAGCAACACTTATTTTGCTTATTCTAAGCATAGTTGATCATCTTGAGCATATTTATGTTCCATGAGCACTTGTCTTACAAAATCTTTGTTTCTAGGTAACTGACAAGTCAACAGCAGTGAATTCAGTCATCGTAAGAAGTGAGGCAGCCCCCACTGCTCTACTATGTAAATGATGTTCAAGGCCACAAAACTTGTTTCAGAGTCAAGACAGGAACTAAGTTTCTTAATTCATGTTCTGGTGCTTTCAGCCTTATGATGATGATTAGTGCCTTTATAGTGAAGCAATAATGTTTACAGTGGCTAAGTGTATGGACATTCCCTTTAAGAGATTCCAGGGGATTGGGATTTTGCTTAAATAGGATTCTTAATTATATGGGGTGGGGGGGACAAAAGTAGATTTACAGTTCATATGGGAAAAATACAGTAATTAATAAAGAATACTACAAGAATGAACTCTGTTTTGTATACTAACAACTATAAAGCTACTTTCGCCCCCCATATATCATTGAGTTCATTCTAATTGCTGCCATCCTGCTAAGTGCATGCAAGCTACCTTTATGGGTGTGACATGAATATGTTTTATTCTAAAAGCTAAAATGACCACTGTTTTCATTGAGTTATATAGCTTTCTCTGCAAGTAGATTTAAGTGACTGCTAT
Source organism: Trachops cirrhosus (assembly GCA_028533065.1). Classification (NCBI taxonomy): domain Eukaryota; kingdom Metazoa; phylum Chordata; class Mammalia; order Chiroptera; family Phyllostomidae; genus Trachops; species Trachops cirrhosus. The sequence continues at coordinate 77,528,236 of CM052542.1, forward strand.
ATTAGAGTATGTAGAAACTGAAGGAATAGCAAGCTAGAATGAAGGTGAAAATCACACTGCTCTTCAGTCCTTCAAAGGGAAGAGTTAGAGAAAGTATTAAATGGATATATTTATAACTACTATCTATCCACCTATCTACTACCTATCTATATACTTTAGTAAAGTTTTTCCCTTCTAATTTTTACCAGCTGCTACCTAATGAGTCTCTTGCCGTAAGAGTTATATATTAATGAGACAACGGACATGAAGAAATGCTGAAAAAGAGCTTTTATTTTCCCACAATTCCTAGTTTGTCTAGTGAAACAAAGGAAGCCCTTCTATAAAGAATCAGTTTCTTAGTGGCTGTCCCAGAGATCTGTAATATTACACTTCATCCCCAAGTTCAGGATTAATGTATGAGTTGCCTTGCCCCTCCTGTTACAGCCAAGAAGGATCACAAAGGATTTCCTACCAAATGCTGCCCAGTTGTACCTTGGCAGCCCTGCACATTATCTGACCTTTTTGCTCAGCTTGCTCCTGGCCTTCAGAGCCATTTACATTTTCTACCATAGGGGTCTTTCAAAGTTATGCAATTGAGTTCGCTGACTGTCCTGTTAAAAAAAAATATTAACAAAAAAACTTAGTCTAGCTTCCCCTTCTTTAACTTTTCTAATATATTTAAATCCAACACATGTTTATTTTCATATAATCAGGCCAGTAAATTTTCATTAAGTCTACTCTGGAGACTAATTGTGGCCACAGTTTGAGAAACAACTGAAACTACTAATCAAGTGCAATCACTAACAACATGGAAGCTGGGCTCTCATAATTGTTGCAATTGCTCTTTCCACTGTGTCTTCCTGAAAACATCTGTATCAGATATCTTCCTAAAACTCAGGAGTGTTACCCCCCCCCACTCCTTCCCCTGCCTAGAGTCACTACCCATTAGTGTTAATCAATTTAGCCTTTCCGTTTTAGAGGCTGAGAGAGAAAACACTATAAACCATTTATAGTTGCATTAGCTATAGTAGTTAACATTTTCTATAATGATACAATTCTAAAAAGCTATATATAAAAGAAAAACCAAATCACCTTTGAGTGCTGAAAGGCTAAAACTAGGTGAATACTTCTGCCAGGAAAATATTTTTTAAAATCATGAGATCATGAAAAGAACAATTAGTGTACTTTGTGTATGGTTCTTTATTTTATAGAAGCCAACTAGTTTCTAATAGAATAGATTGAGGGGGGTGGATGGAGGTGGACGTATAAAGGGGATAAATGGAATTGGAAAAAGTACAATAAAAATAAATTTTAAAAAGTAGAAAAAAGAAAAGCATACCAAACATCTCATAACTGATCCGATAACCAGGGACTACCAGGTGACTGCCAGGCAGGGAGCATGCATGTGCTGTGTGGAGACGCTGGAGAGGGGGACATGCGTCCCAGGTGGGAAGGAGCAGGACAGAGCCAGATTTCACCATTCTACTCAAATCGATGCCCAGTTTATAACTTATGAATTGTTTATTTCTGGAGCTTTCCATTTAATATGTTTGGACCATGGATGCCTGCAGGTAACTTGAACTTCGAAAGCAAAACCACAGATAAGGGGGACTACTGTATTGTCAACATTAGGGAAAACGGGGAAACTGGCATGTTTTGGCCTTCATTTTCACATCACGTGATGTTACACTTGATGACCAAGTTAAATGAGAAAAAAAGAATAAACTGATGCACACACTTTTAAAAGAAAGTTTGGTAATATTCTCATAAATTATATGACAAAGTGGTTGTGCTCTCCACTTTAATTTTTATGATACATTTATAATTGTTTTAAATAGACATTCATTCACTTCAAAATGTTTCTTATAACCTGCTAAGGATTACACTGAAGATAAGCATTCAAAGAAGAACTTGCATGCATGCAGTTGAACTAAATTATTGAATGAATGAAATCATTGATGTAACTTAACTTACCAAATTACTGTGTTACTTTAAAAGGCTACACAGCTTCACTGATTTCAGTTCTATCTGCCCAGTTCATTTCCAAATTATGCATCAGTTCTACATACTTCAGATATTAGCACCATATATGAAGATTAAAATGTATTAATTTAGTTATCACTTTATTGTGTGTTTTATGTTCATTTCCAGTAGCTTAAAAATTAGTATATAGGCAAAGAATGGCATAGCTGTCTGGTTGGAAGCAGGGATGAGGGAGGAATGGCTTGAAGTCTATTATTTAGCACCTTAAAGAAAATGGACAGAGGAGGGCAAAGGGGGAAAAATTGGGACAACTGTAATAGAATAATAACTTAAAAAATTAAAAAAAAGAAAATTGAGAAAGCACAACAAAATGCTTCCTATTCTCCATTGAATTGAAATGATTTACCAATAAGAAAAAGGTAGTAATGTTTCATAAAAGTGCTCACATAGAATTCAAAACAGTAGCTCAAGAAGAACCCAGAGAGTAGATTGTGAGACACAATGCTAATAAAAAAATGGGGGTCTAACACTTAAATTTACATTAATCTCTTTATTTTGATGCGATATATTGGCAAAGGCAAATGGGCATAGTCACACAGGGTGTGTAATGGAAATAAATCATTTTGTCATGTGCTTCTTATCTGTAAAATATGTAACACTTGTCACCCCTATCATTTCACCCTCTCCATAAAGTTGTCTTTATCATTCCAGTGTTGTTTTTTTTTAAATTTTATTGTTGTTCAAGTACAGTTTTAGGACTCCTGCCCCCCCACCCCAGACATCTCCACTCTCTCCCCTGATTCCAACCCCCCCTTGGTTTTGTCCTGTTTATAGTTGTTCCTGAAAACACTTCCCCCTTCCCCCCCATTATCCCCTCCCATCTACCCTCTGGTTACTATCCCTTTCCTGTTAAAGGTGAGATCATATGGTATTTGTCTTTCACCGCCTGGCTTATTTCACTTAGTATAATGCTGTCCACTTCCATCCATGCTGTTGCAAAGGGTAGGAGCTCCTTCTTCCTCTCTTCTCTGTAGGATTCCATTGTGTAAATGTACCATAGTTTTTTGATCCATTCATTTACTGATGGTCTCTTAGGTTGCTTCCAGCACTTGGCTATTGTAAATTGTGCTGCTATGAACATTGGGGTGCATTGGTTCTTTTGGCTTGGTGTTTCAGGGTTCTTAGGGTATAATCCTAGCAGTGGAATTGCTGGGTCAAAAGGCAGATCCATTTGTAGTTTTCTGAGGGAATCCCATACTGTTTTCCATAGTGGTTGTACCAGTCTGCATTCCCACCAACAGTGCACTAGGGTTTCCTTTTCTCCACATCCTCCCCTATATTCGTTGTTTGTTGCTTTGTTTATGATGGCCATTCTGACTGGTGTGAAGTGGTATCTCATTGTGGTTTTAATTTGCATCTCTCTGATAGCTAGTGATGCTGAGCATATTTTCATATGCCTCTGGGCCTTCTGTATGTCCTCCTTGGAGAGGTGTCTGTTAAGTCCTTTGCCCATTTTTTAATTGGGTTGCTTGTCTTCTTAGAGTGGAGTCATGTGAGTTCTTTATATATTTTGGAGATAAAACCCTTGTCTGAGATATCATTGGCAAATGTTTTTTCCCATACAGTTGGTTCTCTTTTCATTTTAATGCTGTTTAGTCATGCAGATGCTTTTTATTTTGATGAGATCCCATTTGTTTATTCTTTCCTTTATGTCCCTTGCTCTAGGGGACATATCAGTAAAAATGTTGCTGCATGCAATATCTTGAGATTTTCCTGCCTATGTTCTCCTCTAGGACTTTTATGGTGTCACAACTAATAGTTAAGTCTTTTATCCACCTTGCATTTATTTTTGTGTATGGTGTAAGTTAGTGATTGTTTCATTTTTTTGCATGTATCTGTCCAGCTCTCCCAGCACCATTTGTTGAAGAGGCTATTTTTGCTCCATTTTATGCTTCTTCCCCCTTTGTCAAATATTAATTGACCATAGAGACTTGGGATTTCTGGGCTCTCTATTCTGTTCCGTTGGTCCATGTGTCTGTTTTTATGCTAGTACCAGGCCATTTTGATTATAGTGGCCTTGTAATACAGTTTGATATCAGGCATTGTGATCCCTCCTGCTTTGTTCTTCTTTCTCAAAATTGCTGCAGCTATTCGGGGTTGTTTATGGTTCCATATAAATTTTTGAAGTGTTTGTTCTATATCTGTGAAATACGCCATTGGTATTTTAATAGGATCTGCATTGAATTTATAGATTGCTTTGAGTAATACGCACATTGTGATGATGTTAATTCTTTTAATCCCTGAATGTGCTATATGCTTCCATTTGTTTGTGTGTTCCTTAATTTCTGTCTTCAGTGTTGTATAGTTTTCTGAGTACAGGTCTTTTACCTCCTCAGTTAGGTTTATTCCTAGGTATTTTATTTTTCTTGTTGCTGTATCAAATGGGGTTTTTTTCTTGATTCTGTTTCTGATATTTCATTGTTAGTGTACAAAAATGCCTTTGATTTCTGAATATTGACTTTGTATCCCGCTGTTTTGCCAAATTCATTGTTAGGTCAAGCAGTTTTTTTGGTGGAGTCTATAGTATTTTCTGTGTACACTATCATGTCATCTGCAAACAATGACAGTTTTGTTTCCTCCTTTCTGATTTGGATGCTTTTTATTTCTTTTTCTTTTCTGATCTCTGTGGCTAAGACTTCCAACATTATCGTGAATAGTAATGGTGAAAGTGGACAACCTTGTCTTGTTCTTGATCTTAGTGGGAAAGTTTTTAGTTTTTGCCCATTGAGTATGATGTTGGTTGTAGGTCTCTCATATATGGCCTTTATTATGTTGAAGAATGTTCCCTCTATTCCCACTTTGCTGAGTGTTTTAATCATAATGGGTGCTGTACCTTATCAAACGCTTTTTCCTCATTTATTGATATGATCATGTGATTTTTGTCTTTCCTTTTGTTTATGTGATGTATTACATTTACTGATTTGCAAATATTGAACCATCCTTGCATCCCTGGGATGAATCCCAATTGGTCATGGTGTATGATCTTTTTAATGTATTGTTGGATGCGGTTTGCCAATATTTTGTTGAGGATTTTAGCATCTATGTTCATCAGTAATATTGGCCTGAAGTTTTCTTTCTTTCTTATGTCTTTATCTGGTTTTGGGATTAGGATGATGCTGACTTTGTCAAAAGAGTTTGGGAGTTTTCCATTTTCTTGGGTTTTTTGGAATAATCTGTGAACAATAAGGGTTAGCTCATCCTTAAATGCTTTGTAGAATTCTGTGAAACTGTCTGATCCAGGGCTTTTGTGTATTGGGAGTTTTTTGATTACTGCTTCAATTTCATCAGCTGTTATTAGTCTGTTTGGGCTTTCTGTCCTTCTTCATTCAGTTTTGGAAGATTATATTTTTCTAGAAATTTGTCCATTTCACCTAGGTTTTCAAATTTCTTGGCATATAGTTGTTTTTAGTAATTTCTTACAAACCTTTGTATTTCTGTGGTATCAGTGGTAAATCTCTCCTCTTTCATTTCTGATTGTGTTTATTTGGGTCTTCTCTCTTTTTTTCTTGATGAGTCTGCTTAAAGGCTTGTTGATATTGTTTATCTTTTCAAAGAACCAGCTCCTGGATTTATTGATTCTTAGAATTGTGCCTTTAGTCTCTATGTTGTTTAATTCTGCTCTGATCTTTTTTATTTCCTTCCTTCTACTTGCTCTGGACTGTCTTTGTTGTTGTTCCTCCAGAACTTGTAGATGTAGGGTTAGGTTGTTTATTTGAAATGTTTCTATATTTTTTAGGCAGGCCTGTATTGCTGTAAACTTCCCTCTCAGGTTATTCCAGTGTTTTGGGAGATCATGTTATGCTGATGAGGGAATGTTGAATAGTTAATTACCATCAATTAAGATGATATTCCAGAAGATGTTCAAAATAACATGAGATTCAAATATCAAAATTTAGTTTTTAAAACTCTAACCATCATAAAAGTCAAGTGGTATTTTATTCACATACCACTCAGGCTGCATTTTGCCATTTGATGATTTATTTTCCTCTTAGAATCTGCTAATGATATTCAGTTTGATCTGACATTGTCTAGATTAATAGCTAGGGCAAAGGTATGATTTTCCTTTACCTCTTAATTGAATGCAGTGAAGTGTAGGTCAACTGTCACTTTAAGATAATGCACTGTCAAACAAAAAAGTATGTGATAAACCATTCATTTGTCAGGGAAATAATCTGAACTGCTCAGTAAATCCCTCTATTGGTTGGTTTAGCTCAAAAGAAGGAAAGTCTAAAATAATCTATTCATAGGACTCACAGCTTGTCTCTTGCTCTGTGTTAGCAGTAAAAGAATACATCTTTTGACTTTACCATAAATATACTAAGATACTGTAGGTATTGTAGAATAGATAGACTGGAATGTATAGAAATAGAATAGATTTGTATGCTTATTGCTTAACAAGTTAGAAATAAAACCTGACCCATGGTTTTTTCAAGAAATCATTAAAAGCTTTCCTTTGTTTTCCCACTGAAAAGGATGCCACTTGTACATGCAGAATAGCCAACCTGCTTCCCCTCTGCTCAGTACTTGATAACCAAAGCACATACAAACAGAATCGCCTTTCATCACTGTTGTTAATTGTGAAAGGGCTTTATTCTTCTCCATGTCCCCAAATTCAGAAACTGGTACAGTTCCAGTGTGTCCTGAATAGAGCTATCTGGCTTTGGATTAAATCTCCAAGGGGTTTTGTATTCACTCACTACTTCCTGTGGAAGTAGAAGTTGTAATGGTCATTACAAATAATCTTGAATTACAATCTTCACAGCATCGTTAGCGTTTTGTTCCTCAAATATTTAGTATTGAATCACAGAATGACTTTATTTTCAAATTGTGACATTTTCACATTTGTTTTTCTGTACAGCAGACTTCATTTTTACTCACTTGAAATTAAGGCAAGTTATTTAATCCCTTTTAATCAGACCAGAATGTTATAAATGAAATGTATTTGGGTTTCATTTCCATACTCTTGAAGAGAAGGTGGTAACTTGCAAAATTATTGGAAAGAAACTAAATATTAAGAATATGTATTTGGCCCTGAAGGGTATAGCTCAGGGGGTTGAGTGTCATCTTGGTAGGATTTTCAGTCAGATCACATGCCTGGGTTTCTGACCAGGTTCCCTGTTGGGGGCATGTGAGAGGTAACTGATTGATGTTTCTCTCACATATCAGTGTTTCTCTCCCTTTCTTTCTCCCTCCCTTTCGCTCCCTCTGATTCTCTCTCCGCCTCTTTCTCCCTTTCCCTCTCTCTAAAAATAAATAAATAAAATCTTTTTTAAAATGTGTATTTTTTAGCTAAATTTCAGTTTCCTTGAAGTTGTCAAATTTCTATGTAACTAATGAATTAATTCACAAATCATTAAAGCCATGTCAGTATATTTTTAAAGTGTTTAAAATCTATTTTTGAGACTTAACAAATCAGATATATTTATCTCATATTTTTTTTCTTTTTCTTCTTTAAGTATTTTTTATTAATTAGGCTATTACTGTTTTCCCAGCTTTTTTCCCTTTGCCCTGCTCCCCCAAACCCTCCAGCATTCTCCCCGCTTAGTCCATGAACACGGGTTGTACATATAAGTACTTTGAGTACTCTGTTTCCTTTACCATTTTTATCTCTCCCCATCTATTTTATGCCTACTAATTATGCTTTTTCTTCCTTGTACCATTTCCCCCCTATTCCTCCCTTCCCCCTCCCCACTGAAATCCCTCCATGTGATGTCCATTTCTCTGATTCTGTTCCTGTTCTGGTTGTTTGCTTAGTTTTTGTTTTTGTCATTTTTCTTTTCATTTAGGTTCATTTGTTGATAGTTGTGAGTTTGTTGTCATTTTATTGTTCATATTTTTTATCTTTTTCTTAGATAAGTCCCTTTAACATTTCATATAATAATGGCTTGGTGATGATGAACTCCTTTAACTTGACCTTATCTGGGAAGCACTTTATCTGCCCTCCATTCTAAATGAAAGCTTTGCTGAATAGTGTAT
>CM052542.1:77536333-77570193 GCA_028533065.1 Trachops cirrhosus
TCATGATTTCAAATACTTCTTTCCAGCCCCTTCTTGCCTGCAAGGTTTGTTTTGAGAAATCAGCTGACAGCCTTATGGGAACTCCTTTGTAGGTAACTACCTTCTTTTCTTCTGCTGCTTCTAGGATTCTCTCCTTCATTTTTACTTTGGCTAATGTAATTATGATGTGCCTTGGTGTGTTCCTCCTTGGGTCCAACTTCTTTGGGATTCTCTGGGCTTCTTGGACTTCCTGGAAGTCTGTTTCCTTCAGATTAGGGAAGTTTTCCTTCATTATTTGTTCAAATAATTTTTTAACTTCTTGATGTTGTTCTTCTTCTGGCACCCCTGTAATTTGGATATTGGAATGTTTCAGGTTGTCCCAGAGAATTCTCAGCCTCTCTTCATTTTTTGGAATTCTTATTTCTTCATTCTGATCAGGTTGGATGTTTATTTCTTCCTTTTATTTCAATTGTTGCTTTGAATCCTGGTTTCCTTCCTGCCACTGTTGGTTCCCTGAATATTTTGCTTTATTTCATTTTGGGTCTCTCTAATTTGTTCTTTCATTTTTTGACCAAGCTCAATCAGTTCTGTGAGCATTTTCATTACCAGGGCTTTAAATTCTCCATCAGATAGATTGTCTCTCTCATCACTTAGTTCTGAGATTTTGCTGTATTCTTTCATCTGGGCCATATTTCCTTGTCTTGGCATAGCTGATAAATTGTAAGAGGATGAGGCCTTAGGTATTCACCAGGGCAGGGAAACCCTCTTGGCTGCACTGCCTGTGGGGGAGGGGCCAGAGAGGGGACAGTGTGGCTCACCTGCTTGTCTGTAGCGCACTTTTCACATGTGAGACTGGGAGAAACTCCCACGGTGGCAACCCCAGCTGACGCCCACAGTCAGCTCTGAGTCTCAGTTTTCCCCTTAAGTCAGTCCCTCCTGCCCAGCCTGCCGAACTCAGCACCCAGCCCCACCCCTCAGCGCCTCCCTGCAGTTTTTCTGAGTTGGCCAGCATGGTCAGCCGCCTTACTGGTCTCATTGTTCTGGTTGATTTTTTCTTTAATTCCTTGGTTGTCGGGGTTCCATGCAGTTTGATTTTCTGGAGCTTTTAGTTGTTTATTGATTTTAGATTGGTTGTTGTCCTCCTTTTGGTTGTGCGAGGAAGTGAAGGATCTCTACCTATGCCTCCATCTTGGCCGGAACTCCTCTATCTCATATCTTTGTTAACCAGGGCCTATTCTGTGCTCCAGAGATACAGATGTGAGCAGTACCTCACAATACTTGGTATATATATGTTTTGTGCTGCACCAGTTTTTTCCCTACCTTCTCACAAATTCCCTGCAGTATCCTCTACTCATATAGCATACCCAGACATTTTTTCCAGGAATTCTTATGGGGTTGTTTATAAATAATTCTGTGCAGTTACTTCATAACATTCGTGTGGGTAGTTGGTCCTATTCTCTTGCTTAGATCCCCTTCTGCTGGATAAGACTGATGTCATATCCAGCAAACATCCATCACTACATCTGTGGAGTGCAGATCCTGCTGAGCACTGCTGCTTTGGGGAGGTTCACTGTTGCTTCTGTCAGGTATTGGTTGACTCTGCTGGGTACCACTGCTGATGCAGAGGAGCATACAGGTACCAGATTCCATGCAGTTTTCTGTGCAAAAGCTGAGGAGAATGCCTATCTCTTCTGTGTTACAGAGATCACACAAAGCACTCCCCTCTTGCAACCCCAGTCTCTTAGTATGTAAATTTAATTATGTCCCATTCCTTTTCATCACTACCCCTAGGGAACTGAGCCATGAAGAATGCCAAGCAACATAAAGGATAGAAACTGTACTGAATAAACTAAAATAAAAAAAAAATTAAAAAAAATTAAAATTAAAAAAAAAAAAAAAAGAATGCCAAGCAACAGACTTTTTACTCTACTGAACATTACTCCTCTCGTGTCAAAGCTTTGTTACTGAGATATCCTTGTTAGTATTCGACAAGTCCACCAGTGCATCTCCTTAGGGTGGGTTCCCCTTCCAAGATGTTGCTCAGGCTCTAAAGCAAAGTGTACAGCCCACCACTTTGCAGAGAATTTTGAAACCAAGAGGTGAGCCAGGAGCACCACCTCATGCTCTGAATATGTGTACTCCCTGTAGCATATTAGAAAACTATTTAAACTACATGATTGAAATTGGTCATTTTAAACAGTGGTATTTATCTCTTAAAAATCTACTAGTTGGTTCCCACTGAATCATGGCTCTCTTAATTTTTGGAATTACTGCTGTCACAGTAACTCTGCTTTAAAATACAGTCACATGTGATCAAAGCTTTTTTAGTGTCTTTCTTCTTTTCCTACTCCCTAGTACTCTTTACTTGCCTTGTATATATTTATGTATACATAATCCTGAAAGCTTTCTAAACCTGTCAAAGAAGAGTATTGTCAAAGGAAAAAGAGGTCAAAAGTGGATGCCTGAAGTTTCCTAGCCCAGTTCTTGGTATGATTTTGGCAAACTTATTTATTATTAAATGCATTCCACAGATGCTTTGTTGAGTGTCTTGTGTACCAGGTACAGAGGATCTTGACCAGTTTTGGAAGAGAGTGGTCAGGAAAAACCAAAAGATGATCCTGAGTCGTCCAGGTAAAAGGAAGAACATCCTCAGTGGTGCTGAGAGAGTGATACGTTGGGGGAGCTTCAGATAACTAGATATGCCTGGAGTACAGAGTGCACAGACGGCATCGTGAAGGGCAGGAGACTTAGAAAACTGGGTAGAAGTCATTGAATTTTGTCACAGTCAGCCAAAGAACTTACCAATTATTTGGTTTTCAAAAATTCTTCAGATTTTATGCCAAACAGAATGCAAATTCTTCCTGCAACATCCGATCGGATGCCAAGGAGATGTGGTTAAATGGATAGTGTCTATGTCTGGACTCTCTTAGTGCAATCAGCTGATGAGTTTGACTTTCCTTCCTCTGAGCTCTGTACTGCATTACTTACATTTGAGGTAATAACAGTAACAGCACTTGTAATGATAAAAATAATGAGGGTGTCACTGGATTAGGCTTGCTTGGTGGTTTTGTTTTTTTTATAATTTTAACCTACTAACAAAAAAATATTGTTTTTACTTTTAACAAAATGGTAATCTGACCAATAATGCAAGGAAAGACTGCTACAAATCCATTGAGGGTAGTCCTACATGGGTTTATTTTGATCGAAGAAAAATCCTTCTCTGTGTGGGAATGGGTGATTCTTTACCCAGACCTCTTATTCCTATGCTATGTATTAGTGGGTTAAGCAGATTGGAGTAACAAGGGGCTTGATTGACTCTTCTTTAATCCTGTAAGCATCTCTGAAAGACATATAGAGAAATTTTAGAGTAGACAGCTACTGGTGTTCCTCATCTTGTAAAGATCATTGGATTTTGGTTGCTTAGAATTATCAATATGTTATATGAAACTCAAGATTTAACCACTTACTGCCAATTACTTTTGAGAGTTTGGCTGATTACCATTTTTTTCCAGCTTTATTGAGATATAATTGCCATATGACATTGTCTAAGTTTAAGGTGTAGAATGTAATGATTTGATATGCTTATATATTGCAAAATGATTACCATCATCCATCATCTCACAATTACCTTTTGTGTGTGTGGTGAGAACATTTAAGATCTACTCTCAGCAAATTTTAAGTATATAATGCAGCATTGCCAGCTGTACTCACAGTGTTGTGTGTCAGATCCCCAGAACTTGTTCATCTTGTAACTGGAACTGTTTGCCCTCCGACCAGTGTCTCCCCACTTTCTCATTCCCCAGCCCATGGTCACCACTCTGTTCTCTGTTTCTCTGACTCGGACTTCTTTCCATTCCACATATTTGTCTTTCTCTGCCTTCACTTAGCATTTCACTTAGCATAATTCTCTCAAGGTTCATACAATTTGTTGTAAATTACAGGATTTCCTTCTCTTTTTTTGCTGAGCAACCTTCCATTGTATAGATATACTACAGTTTCTTTAGCCGTTCATCTGTCAGTGGGCACTAAGGCTGTTTCCATGCTTTCGCTGTTGTGAACAATGCCGCAGTGAACATGCAGTACAGATGTTGGTTCAAGATTTCATTTTCTCTGAATATATATCCAGAAGTGGAATTGCTCAATCATTTCACATAAATTTTAGAGTAAAAGTTGATCAAGTTACTTAAGAGGTTCACTGAAATTTTGATAGGGATTGTATTAAGTATATAGATCACAGGTGGCAAACCCAAGGCCCGAGGGCCAAATCCGGCCTTTCACCTTGATTTGTCCGGCCCAGCACCGAGCTCCTTGTCCCTAGTTAAGGAGCAGTTACATTATACAGTCCTAAAATTACATTCGGACTTTGAAGTCAACTGCAAGGCTGATGTGGCCCCTGGTGAAAATGAGTTTGATACCCCTGATATAGATTAACTTGAAGAGAATTGAGATCTTTAAAATATTCAGATAAGAATACAGAAAGTCTCCCCCTTTATTTATATCATTGTCTATGTCCTTTATAAAGTTTTAAAGTTTTCTTTATGAAGGGCTCTTGTATTATTGGTTGGTTTCTAGACATTTACGCATTTGTTACAATTGGTTTTTAATTGGTTATTGCTAAAGTAGAGAGATGCTGTGGGTTTTTTAGACTTGTGTCTGGTAATGTTTAATTCTTATTAAATATAATAGTTTATTTGTTGATTCTCTTGGTTGTTTTAAGTTGATGATTCAGTTATGAGCAGATGGTAATTTATTACCTCTCTGCTTTCAGTACCTGTATCTTTGGTTTTTTATTCTGCACAACATTGGCCAGTATCTTCAGTATACATTAGACATAGCAGTGAAAGTTAACATCTTTGCCTTATTTCCAGTTTTTTAGAGAATGCAGCTGAAGTTTCAACATTAAATAAAATGTTTGCTGTCAATTTTTGATATATTGTTAGTTAAAGACATTTAACTAAGCTAAAGACAAGTTAAAGACATTTCTTTCTATTTTGAATTTGCTCTGAGGGTTTTTTTTATTGAGATAAACATTATATTAGTTTCAGGAGTACGCCATAATGGTTCAACATTTTTATATATTATGACCCAATAACCACCATAAGTCTATATGGTGGTTATCTATAACCACACGTTTTCTTGTTAGTATAACTTTTAAGATTTTAGCAACTTTCAAATATACAGTATAGTATTATTAACTGTAATCACCATGCTGTACATTACATCCGCGGGACTTACTTATATTATAACTGGCACTTTATACCTTTTGACCTCCTTCACCTATTTTGCCCACGCCACAAACCCCCAATTCCCTGCCTCTGTCAACCACCGGTGTTTTTTCTGTCTATTTTTTTTCTCGTTTTGTTTTTTTAGATTTCACATATCAATGAGATCGTAAGAGTACTTTTCTTTCTCTGATTTACTGCATTTAGCATAATTTCCTCAAGGTCATCTATATTATTGCTAATGACAAGATTTACTTATTTTTATTTAGCTGAATAATGTTTTTATTTTACACAGACACACATTTCATCCCACATTTTCTTTATTCATTTATTCATTGATGGACAGTTAATGTTACTTCCAGTTTTGGCTATTATAAATAAAGATGAGATGAATATGGAGTGCATATATCTTCAAGAATTAGTGTTTTGCCCTAGCTAGTATGTCTCACTGGATTGAGTGCAGGCTTTGAAACCGAAAGGCTGCTGGTTTGATTCCCAGTCAGGGTACATGCCTGGGTTGCAGGCCGGGCCCCCAGTTGTCGGCATGTGAGAGGCAACCAGTTGATAGGGCTGTCACACATCATCATTTCTCTCCTCCTCCTTCTCCCTCCCTTCCCTCTCTCTAAAAATAAATACAACCTTAAAAAAATAATTAGTGTTTCTATTTGCTTTGAATAAATACCCAGAGTGGAATTGCTGGATCATATGATAGTTCTAGCTTTTTAATTAAATTTATTGGGTTGACATTGGTTAATACTATATGAGTTTCAAGTGTATAGTTCTTCAATACATCATCTGTATATTGCATTATGTGCCCACCACCTGAAGTCTAGTTTTCCATCACCATGTATTTGACTCCCTTTACCTTCTTCTATCTCCACCACACCCCTTTTCCTCTGGTAACCACCATACTGTTATCTGTGTCTATGAGTTTGTTTATTTGGTTTCTTTGTTGCTTTCTGTTTTATATCCTACATATGAGTAAAATCATATGATTCTTGTCCTTTTCTGTCTGACTTTTTTTGTTTAGCATGATACTTTCAAGATTCATCCATGTTATTGCAAATGGCAGTATTACATTTTTTTCTTACAGTTGAGTAGTATTTCATTGTGTATATATGTATGCCATCTTCTTTATCCAATGATCCATCAAAGGACACTTAGGTTGTTTTTATGTCTTGGCCACCATGAATAATGATGCATTGAACATAGGAATACACATATTTTTTGAATATGTGTTTTCAAATTGTTCAAGTAGATAACTAGAAGAGGGAGTTCTAGATCATAAGGTAGCTATTCTTAATTCTTTGAGGAACCTCTATACTATTTTCCATGGTGGCTGTTCCAGTTTACATTCCCACTAGTAGTGCATGAGGGTTCCTTTTTCTCCACATCCTCTCCAACACTTGTCATTTTTTGTCATATCGATAACAGCCATTTTAACAGATACGAGGTAGTATCTCATTGTAGTTTTTATTTGAATCTTCCTTATCACTAATCAAGTTGAACATCTTTTCATATATCTTGTATATGATGTACAAAATATCATTTGTATGTGTTCTTGGGAAACATATCTGTTCATTTCCTGTGTCCATTTTTTAAATTGAATTTTTGTTATTGTTATTGAGTTGTATGAGTTCTTTATATATTTTGGATATTAGCCCCTTCTTGGAAGTATTGTTTGCAAATATCTTCTCCCATCTTGGTTATTAATGGTTTCTTTTGCTGTTTATTGATGGAAACTTTTTAGTTTGATATAGTGCCATTCATTTATTTTTACTTTTACTTCCTTTGTCTTTGGGGGTCAAGTTCAAAAGCCTCTTTGAGACCAAGGTCCATAAATTTAGTACTTGTATTTTCTTCTATGTATTTCATTGTTTTAGGTCTTATTTTTAAATTTTTAATTCATTTTGAGTTAGTTTGTGTATATGGTGTCAAATAGCATTCTAATTTCATTCTTTTAATGTGGCTGTCCAATTTTCCTAACACCATGTATCAAAGAGGCTTCTTTTCTCCATTGTATATTTTTGGCTTTTTTCATTGAAAATATTTTGCCTGTATATGTGTGCATTTATTTCTGGGCTCCCAATTCTTTTCCATTGGTCAGTGTGTCTGTGTTTTTTTTTGTGCCAATACCATACTGTTTTATTTATTGTAGCTTTGTAGTACAATTTGAAGTCAGGGAGAGTGATCGGCAGTTCTATTTTTAATTTTTTGAGGAAATTTTGTATTGTTATCCATGGTGGCTGCACCAATTTACATCCCCACTAATAGGACACAAAGCTTCCCTTTCTTCTACAATCTACATCATTGCCAACACTTATTTCTTGTCTTTTTTATAATGCCCACTTTAACAGGCATGAGTTGATGTCTTACTGTGGTTTTGATTTGCATTTCCCTGATGATCAGTAATGAGGAATACCTTTTCATGTCCCTGTTGGACATCTGTATGTCCTCTTTGAAGAGTGTCCATTCAGATCTTCTGCCCATTTAAGATCAGATTGTGTGTTTACTTTCTCTTGAGTTGTATGAGTTCTTTATGTATTCTTGATGTTAACCCCTTAGCAGATATATGATTAGAAAATACTTTCTCCCATTCTGTTGATGGTTTCCTTTGCTTTGCAGGAGCTTTTATTCTCATGTAGCCCTGCCCCACTTGTTTATTTTTGCTTTTGTTGCCTTTGCTTTTGGTGTCAAATCCATAAAATCATCACCAAGACTAATGTTAAGGGGCCTTAATTCCTGTTTCTCTCTAGGAGTTTTATGGTTTAGGTCTTATGTTCAAACATTTAATTCATTTTGTTTGGTCTAATTTCACTCTTTTGCATGTGCTTATCCAGTTTTCTCATTTTATTGAGGAGATTGTTCTTTACCCACTGAGAATTCTTGGTTCCCATGTCAAATATTAGTTGATTCTAATATTTAGTTGTAAGGATTTATTCCTGGGGTCTCATTTCTGTTCCTTTGATACATGTGTCTATTTTTATACCAGTATCATACTGTTTTGATTACTATAGTTTTGTAGTATATGTCAGAAAGTGTGATAATTCCAGTTTTGTTCTTTGTTTCTTTCCTCTTTGGCTCTTAAGGATTTTATGGTTCTAAGTTTTTAGACTGTGTTTCTGTGAAAAGTGCCATTGGAATTTTGAAAAGGATTGCATTGAATCTACAGATGAATAGGTAATATGGACATTTTAACAGTATTCTGATGCATGAAAATGAGATAGCTTTACATTTGTTTGTGTCTTTTTCAGTTTCTTTAATCAAAGTCTTAGTTTTTAGTGTACAGATCTTTTGCTTCTGGTTTAATTTATTCTTATTTCATTGTTTAGAATGCTATTATGAATGGGATTATCTCCTTTATTTTTTCAGAGTTAAACCAGCCTTGCATCCCAGGAGTAAATCCCACTTGATTGTGCTGTATGATCCTTTTAATGTACTGTTGAGTTTGGTTTGATAATATTTTGTTGAGAATTTTTACACTATATTTATCAATTAACTATTGGGATATTGGTCTGCCCTTTTCTTGTGGTATCCATGTCTGCCTTTGGTATCAGGACAGTACCGGCCCCATAAAATAGGTTTGGAAGTGTTCTCTCTTCAGTTTTTTGGAAAAGTTTGAAAGGGATTGGCATTAATTCTTTAAATATTTGGTAGAATTCACTAGTGAAATTATCTGGTCCTGGCCTTTTCTGTGTTATGGTGGGGGGGTTGTTTTTTATTACTAATTCAATCTTCTTACTTGTAAGTCTATTCAGATTTCTGTTTCTTCATGATTCTGTCTTGGTAGGTTGTATATTTTTAGGAATTTACCTGTTTCTTCTAGGTTACTTAGTTTGTCAATGCATAATTGTTCATAGTAGTTTCTCATGATCTTTTGTATTTCTGTTGTAGTGTTTTTCTTTTCTGATTTTGAGTCCTTTTTCTGAGTCTATCCAGGTAAAAGTTTGTCAGTTTTGTTTATTTTTTAGTAAAAAACAGCTTTGGGCTGATTATTATAACCATTAATCTGTTTGTATCAGTACAAAATAATAGAAACATATTTGATGAAAACTTAAGTACTTATCACATACTTAGTCAAAAATTAGTTAAGTTCTCAAATAGAGTAAGGCTTTTTTAAAAACTTTATTTTAGAAAGAGGTGAAGGGAGGGGAGAAAGAAACATAATGTGAGAGAGAAAAAATGATTGATGGCTTTCCTTATACTCCCCAACTGGGGATGAACCTGCAACCCAGGCATATACCCTGACTGGGATTTTAACAGACGACCTTTTGGTTTCTGGGACAACAGCCAACCAACTGAGCCACACCATCCAGGGCCAATGTGGTAATGCTTTTTAGGCATTTTATATCATAATATCATCTACTTTATCTCATCTTTTATTTTAGGTGAATTGGAAGAAACCAACCTATTAAAAATTGTGATTATAAAAAAATTAAAATTGTGATAGTATTTTTAAGACTTATGGAGAAAATTGCACAAGTCATCCCATTAACAATATCTCTTAGTTTTAGTTGTAATATTTTAATTACATGATTAATATATTGACAGTGATTTACTAAAAACTAAAACATAAGACATATGCACAATAAAGACTTAGTCCCTCTTTCTCTTCTCTTGCTATTCCTCATTCTTCTCTTTTCTTCCCTAGAGATAATCATAGTTAACAGTTTGATATGTGCCTTTTCAAAAGTTTTCCTATACATGTAAATTATATGTACTTATACGTATACATGTATAGACAAATATATTGGAGTTTGTTAAACAATTTATCTAAACCAAATGTGATAACATAAACCTTATACTTTAGAGATTTTGAGTCATGATTTCCTTTTTTACAAAAGGAAATTTTAATTACATGATTAATTAAAATTATTAATTATTATTAATTACATGATTTCCTTTTATATGAAGGAAACCCATTTTTTGCACTCGCCAGGTGTCTCAGTTGGAGTGTTGTCCCATACAAAAAAGGTTGCAGGTTCAATTACCTGTAAGGGCACATACCTAGGTTGTGGGTTTAATCCCCAGTCAGGGTGCATATGGGAGGCAACTAATCCACGTTTCCCTCTCACACTGATCTCTCTCTCTTTCTCTCTCATCTTTTATTTTTTAATGTGATGTATCGTGTTGATTGATTTGCACATATTGAACCATCCTTGCATCCCTGGAATGAATCCCACTTGATTATGGTGTATGATCTATTTAATGTATTGTTTCATTTGATTTGCTAGTATTTTGTTGAGATTTTTTTACATCTATGTTTATCTTAGACAATGGCCTGTGACTTTCTTTTCTTGTGATGTCTTTGCCTGTTTGGTTTTGGTATCATCATAATGCTGATCTTATAAAATGAATTAGGAAGTATTCCCACATCTTTAGTTTTTTGGAAGAGTTTGAGAAGGATAGATATTAATTCTTCTTTGAATTTTTGTAGAATTCACCAGTGAAGCCATCTGGTCCTGGATTATGTTATTTGTGGTGCGGAAGGGATTTTGATTTCTATTTGAATTTCCTTACTAGTGATTGGTCTATTCAGATTTTACAGTTCTTCATGATTCAATCTAGGAAGGTTGTATGCTTCTAAGAATTTGTCCATTTCTTCTAGGTTGTCCAATTTGGTTGTGTGTAGTCTTTCAATGTATTTTTGTATAATCCTTTGTATTTTATTGGTATCCATTTAAGTTTCTCTTTTTTCATTTTTAATTTTATTTATTTGACTTTTCTCTCTTTTTTTCCTTTTTGAGTCTAGTAAGAGGTCTGCCAATTTTGTTTATCTTTTCAAAGAAGCAGCTCTTAGTTTTAATTTTATTCTATTTTCTTCTTATTCTCTATTCTATTTATTTCTGTTCTGATTTTTATTATTTCTTTTACTGACTTTGGGCTTTGTTTCTTCTTTTTCTAGTTGCTTCAAGTATAATGTTAGATTATTTGAAATTTTTCCTAGTTCTTTAGATAAGCCTGTATTACTATAAACTTCCCTTTTAGTGCTGCTTTTGTTGCTGCATCCCCAAAATTTTAGTATGTCATATTTGCATTTTTTAATTACCTCTAAGTATCTTATGATTTGTTAAATTTCTTATTTGACTCAACAGTTGTTAATCATGTTATTTAATCTCCAGAAAATTGTGATTTTTGTAGATTTTTTACTTGCATTTGATTTCTAGTTTCATAACTTCGTGGTTAAAAGATGCTTTGTGTGATTTTAATTTTTTAAAAAATAATTGAGACTTCTTTTGTGTTTTAACATATGCTCCATCCTTAATAATATTTCCTATGTACTTCATAAGAATGTGCATTCTGTCATTTTGGAGGTGGAAAGTTATACAAAGTCTATTAAGTTCATTTGATCTAGTGTCATTTAAGGCTGCTGTTTTCTTGTGGATTTTCTTTCTGGATGAATTATCCATTGGTGTAAGAGGAATAGTAAAGTTTCGTACTATTATTTTCCCCTTTAGGTCTATTAATAATTACTTTATATATTTTGCTGCTCTTAGATTGCATGCTTATGTATTGTATGTGTTATGTTTTCTGGATGGATTGTCCTTTTTATCATTATGAAGTGTCCATCTTTGTCTCTTGTTACCTTTTTTGTCTTGAAATCTATTTTATCTAAGTATTTCTCTTACTGCTTTTCTCTGGATACCGTTTGCCCATAGTATCATCTTTCATTTCTTCACTTTGAGCTTATGTTTGTCCTTGGAGCTGAGATAGGTCTCCAAAAGGCAGCATATAGCTGAATTTTTTTAAAAAGCCCACCTAGCTATTCTGTGCCTTTTGATTGGTTAGTTCAGGCCATTTACTGTATTTTGCCATGTATAATGTGCACCCATGTATAATTTGCACCCACTGTTTTGTGCACATTATACACAGGACTATTATATCTATTATTATACCCATGAAATGTAGTCATTATACCCATATATAACACACACATTTATTTTTCCCTCAAAAATTAGGGCAAAAAAGTGCACATTATACATGATAAAATGTACATTTAAAGTGATTATTAATTTGATATACAAGGACTGTCTGGAAAAAGTCCATCCATTGTTAATATAATGAGAATGGTTTGCACAACATCCATATTACCTGGCAGCCAAGGATAGTGGACTGGCATGAGCATGCATGAACAACTTTACCTAGTCTGTGGGGGCAGTAGATGCCATTGAGTGAGCATGTGTACTGTGTGGCTGTGAATCTGCATCACATTTTGCGTTAAGTTTGAACATTCCTCCACGAAAACTATTCAGATGATTCAGGAGGCTGCAGTTATGGGCAACTGGTGATTAGCAGCTTCATCACTACAATGTGCCTGCTTCATGCATTACATCTCCTACAGAGATTTTTGGTGAAACATCAAATCACCCAAGTGACTCAGCACCCCTACAGCCTTTTGTCATCTGAAACTTCTGGCTTTTCCCAAAACTAAAATCACCTTTAAAAGGGAAGAGATTTCAGGCCATCAGTGAGATTTAGGAAAATATGACAGGGCAGCTGATGGTGACTGAGAGAATTGTGTGAGGTCCCAAAGTGATTAATTGGAAGGGGACTGAAGTGTCATTATCCTATATATAGAGTTTCTTGTATCTTGTTCAATAAATGTCTCTTTTTCATATTACATGGCTAGATACCTCTTGGATAGACCTCGTGTGATTACTACAGCTATTTTATCTTTTGCTTTCTGGTTACTCTCCCCTTGTGTTTCTGTCTGCTATTTTAGTTTGGTGGTTTTCTATGATATTTTCCTCTGTTTTCTCTCTTTTTTTAATGTTTTGTTTCTCAGGCCTAGATTTATTTTCATGGTTCCATAAGGTTTTTATAAAATGTCTTATAAGTAAAATAGTCCTTTTTCTTATCTTCATTCACCCATACAATTTCAGTGCTTTTTCTCCTCCTCTTTTATGTTTTCATTGTCACAAATTATTTTTTGTTTTGCATTCATTACAAAATTATAATAGCTATAGTTATTTTTAATGCTTTTTCCCTTTAAGCTTTATGTTATAATTAAGTGTATAACACCCTCTTCTGACATAGAGTTGCAGTTTCATGTTTCTGTATGTCTGTTTGTCACCTTACTCAAAGTTTTTGTATACTTTTGGTTTTTTGCTTAGATGGAAGAACTCCTTTAAACATTTCCTGTAATACAGATCTTATGGTGGCATATTTTATCAGCTTTTGTCTGTCTTGGAAATCCTTTATTTTGCTTTTTTATCTAAAGAATAACTTTGTTGGATATGTTATTTTTGACTGGTGGTTTCTCTCATGTAATATTTGAATATGTTATTCTACTCTCTCCTGGCCTATAGGGTTTCTACTGAGAAATCTGAATATAATGTGATGTGATTTCTTTTGTTGGTTATTGTCTTTTTTCCCTGGCTGCCTTGATAATTATTTATCACTGACTTTTGACAGTTTCCATATAATGTGTCTTGGAGAAGGTCTTTTTGTGTTGAAACAATTATATGTTTTGTTATTGTCTTACACTTAAATGTTTTTAAGTCCTTCCCCAGGTATGGGAAGTTCTCATCAATTATTTCTTTCAATAGGCTTTCAGTTCCCGTCTTCCTCTTTTCTCCTTCTGTGATACCCATCATCTTTATGTTGCTCTTTTTAACATAGTCAAATAGTTTTTGTAGAGTTCTGTCATTTTTTAACTCTTAGTTGTCTTTCTTCTTTCACCTGAATTTCTGTATTTCTATCATTGAACTCATTAATTCTCTCTTCTATCTGGTCTTTTTCTAATACTTTCTGATGCATTCTTTATTTCATTTATTGATATTGAATCTGTCAGTTTCTTTTTGAAAATTTCAACCTCTTTGGTAAAGTACTTCTTTTGTTCATTAATTTTATTCCTGAATTCACTGAAGTGCTTTTCTGTTTTGTTTTTTTTTTTCCTTTTTTTTAACCCATATCTGAGGACATTTTTTCATTGCTGTTTAGAGAGGAAGGGAGAGACAGAAACATCGATTGGTTGTCTCCTGTGTGTGCCCAGACTGGAGATCAAACCCACAACCCGGGTGTGCACACTGACCAGGATTTAAACCCACAACCTTTTGGTTGCGGGACGATGCTCCAACCAACTGAGCTGCACCAGCCAGGGCTGGGTTTTCTTGTATTGAGTTTCTTCATGTCTGCCAGCTTGAATTCCATCATTTAAATTACATTTTTCCAAGATTTTGAGGTTAGTGTCTGGAGACTTGTCATTTCTTTCTGTGTTACCATATTATCTTGGTTGTTTATGGTACTTAATGAATTGTTCTTCTGCCTGAACATTTTAGATAGTGGACTCTTGTTTAGATACCATTTTGTTCTTAATAGTTTAGTAAGTCTTTCTTTTGTTTTCCAGTAACTGGTGCTATATATAGCACAAGTTTTGTTTTCTTTTACCTACCACTTGTGGCCCCAGGGTTGAAATGGGGAAGAGGGGTAGTCGCCATTTTGGAAATTGAATTCTGGAAGACTGGAGTGGTGGGTGTCCCCACTGTATCTAGGTCACCTCAGTCTCAGGGCACCACTGTCACGTGGGAGGATATGGCAGGTGGGGGAGAGGTTGGTTTGCAAGTCTGTGACACTGCCTCCTTGTTACTAATGGCCACCATCACTCCTATGCTGTTAGAGGCACCTCTTCTGATGCTACTGGGTTTTGCCGCAATGCAGGGGGCAGGGAACCAGCTTCTCAGACACCATTGCTTCTTCTGCCCCTTCACCCTCTACTGGGCTGTAGTGCAGGGGCCACACGCTGACTCCTTTACCACTACCACGACGGCCACCCAACTGCACCTGCAGTCACCAATCGCTGTCCTTTCCCCAGTCCCACCTCCATGCAGGTTCAAGTATGTCCATCTTCACATGTACTGATGAGTGGATCTCTCAGAGGATTCTTTGTGTGTTGAGCAGAGGAACTTTTCCCAGATTATATAGATGTCTGACTTATAAACCTAAGGGGAGACACATAGAGTCCTCTCATTCCATCATGATGCCGAGGTCACTCTAGTGTCTCTTCGTATAAAGCCACTAATTTCATCATAAGGGCCCCACCCTCAAGACCTCATATAAACCTAAATATCTCCTAAAACTTGTATCTCCAAATACCATCACATTGGTGGTTAGGGCTTTATCATATGAATTTTGGCACATAGACATTTAGTCCATAACACCCAGGTTATGTAACTTGTTTTAATTAGTAGTTTGAATATAGGTACCAAAAGGGTTAAATATAGGAAACCTAAAGGGAAAATACATATATGCTTAGCAATTTGGAAAATCTTATCAGAGGGCAAAGGTGGGCTGAAATAAAGAAGACAGACTCAAAAGTGGTAACAGTTTAAAAATCAGTTGTGTAGCTTGGGTAGAGCTTGAATTTGACAGCAGCTAATGTGAAAAGTACTGGGTAATGTTTGTGGACAAGGACTAACTGATGGAATGGGCAAGTGCAGTCCTATGAAACTTTAGTAGAGATGTAATACCCTGATCAAGATAGGACACCAGTCTTTCTGCACTCTTCTTGAGACTGTGTTTAAGAAACTATTTGAAGTACAGCAAATGTAGAAAATTACAGCCAAATGAGTGATTTCATTTCTGTTGAGAGTAATGTAGATAGTATGTAAGGTTTGCATAAACAGTTCATTATTAAAATGCCTGTGAAATGAATGGTGATATAATTAACATAACAAACTTGAATTTTATGTAGAAGAATATGTAATAAAATACTTGGTAGGTTTTTAAAAAGTAATCAAGAAAGTAGTATTTTTATGATAAGAGTACATCAGAAAACTACTAGTTTGATGAAAACCTGAACAGATTTCAAGAGACCCTCATCTAAATTATTGCTACTCACAGTGTGCTCTTTAGTCCAGTAGCATTTACGTTGCCTGGGAGACTTCCAGCCTCAGCTGAGACCAGTGGCTTTCAACTGGTGTGCCACAGGAATTTTTAAAACATGTAATACCTGACTATTTAGTTGGAGGCACTGACCTCTTTTCCCTTAGATTGTCAAGTAAAAAAATGACAACAGCCCACATAACAATAGCTCTCTGGTATGAATGAATTTTTATTCATAATATCTTTTTTTTGTCAGATCAGGAAAAACACACTTTTTGGTGTGCTGCAGAATTTTAGTAATTTGTTTGTGTGTGCCATGAGATTAAAAAGGTTGAAAATTGCTGTCCTAAACAATGGAATGATAATTTGTACTTTAGCAAGATCCTCAGGTATTTATTTGTATGATCACTGAAGTTTAAGAACATAAAAAGTTCTGACCTTTAAGTGTGCTCAATGAAAGCTTTAAAAAGTTGCAGACTGGTGCAACTACTATGGAAAACAGTATGAAATTTCCTCAGAAAACTAAAAATGGAAATGCCTTTTGACCCAGCAGTTACACTACTAGGATTATATCCTAAGAACTTTGGAACACCAATCCAAAAGACCCTATGCACCCCAATGTTCATAGCAGCACAATTTACAATAGCCAAGTGTTAGAAGCGACCTAGGTGCCCATCAGTAAATGAATGGATCAAAAAACCATGGTACATTTACACAATGGAATTCTATGCAGCAGAAAGAAAGAAGGAGCTCCTACCCTTTGTGGCAGCATGGATGGAACTGGACAGCATTATGCTAAGTGAAGTAAGCCAGGTGGTGAAAGACAAATACCATATGATCTCACCATTAACAGAAACCTAATCAACAAAACAAATAAGCAAGCAAATTATAGACAAAGACATTGAAATTGAGAACAGACTGGCAGTGATCAGAGGGGAGAGGGGAGGGGATAATGGGGGGAAAGGGTGAAGGTTGTACAGGAACAATTATAAAGGACATATGGACAATAACAAGGGCGGGTGAAAATGGGGGAGGGAGGCGGGGAGGGCTGGAGCGGTGGGAGGGAAAAGGCAGAAAACTGTACTTGAACAACAATAAAAAAAAAAGAAAAAAGTTACTTTTGTATCTTCTATATCTTTTAAAGCACAATGTAATACTTTGGGTAAAGTAAGAAAAATGAAGGATGATGCAGTTGTGATTGCTTATTTGAATATTGCCGCCATGTTCCACCTTTTTCATCTCACAGCACAAATAAACTACTAAATTTATGCGGCACACCAAAAAATATATTTTGACTGATGTGAAAAAATTGCTATAATTTTGATTCATTTACACTGGACAGCTATTGTTGTGTTGGCTGCTGTCATTTCTTTCTTTTTAATTGCACACTCTAAGGGAAAAGAGGTCAGTGCCCCTGACTAAATAGTCAGGTATTGCATGCTTTAAAAACTCTTGTGGTACACTGGCTGAAAATCATTGGACTGTTGCATTGTCCTTCTAGGCAATTACATCATTCTTACATTTTCCTATATTTTTTATTAGCATAAATTAAAGTGGTTGATGAATATTAATGATGTAATTACTAGGTTGGTTAAATAGCAAATGTTTTAAGATACAGAAAATAATAAGATCACTAACATGTATAGTGTATCTTAGATTTACAGAAGAGCTCATTGGACTCAGTGTTAATTGCAAGATAGAATGAGTTTTATTCTACTTTAAAAACACATAAACAAATTTTTTTCTTTGTTCTTTGGAAGGATGAAACTTCTAAAACAGAAACGGAAAAAATAAAATTGGGTCCAGTAGATCCTGATGATATACTGAGTGTTAAGTGTTAAGGATCTTTAAAAATATATTTAAAGCCAGATCACATATATTAAAATATAGCTAGGGATGCAATAAATATGAAATAAGTATCGAGTGAGTACTGTGAAGAATTACAATGAGTTTCATTAATCAATACAATAAATACTAAGCCCCCATTATGTGCCAGGCATTGTTCTCTGAACTGAAGATAAAATGGCCTATTAGAGCTGTTGTTTTAGTAGAAGACCCAGACAATAAATTAATTAGCCAGTGAGAAATTGTGTAATGATAAGTGCTATAAGGAAGATACAGGGTATATGAGGAAACGGAGAATGATTCTGCACCACAGACCAAGATACCATGAAGCAGATATTTCTTCTCCTTTATAATTAGGCCCATGAGAGGTTAATCAGGGAAACATGTAAGCAGTTGCCATTTGACCAGACACTGAATGAAATGAGATAGAGAGCCATGTGGGAGAATTGGAACATAAACAAAACTGCAGTATTATTTTCTGTTCTAAAACAAACCTTTCACCACCTTGAGTGAAACTGTCCTATAGTGCCAGTGTTATCCAGAATGCAAATAAAATCAGCCCCTATTTTCTTTGTCAGCTTAGTGTCTTGACATGTACTACAGCACAAGAAGTATGAGCATGAGCTCTCCAGAGGCCCTTTTTCTGGTATCCCAGCTCTGAAACCTTTCAATCTGAAGGTATAAAAAACACTGATTAACTTGCTGTTGAACTTAGTTCAAGTTTCACACAACAGTGCCACTGGAGTTTGCAGCCCCAATTGTCACATATGTAAACTGGGAACAAATCTAACTTACCAAGCAATTGTAAAAATCATAGCAAATGTATATTAAATGCCTGGCACATATTATTTTGATAAACAGGAACTATTCATTTTGTAGGAGCAGAAAACTTTTTCCTCCTTCCTTTCTAGGTTCTTTGTCTGTCCTAATAATTAAATTGACATATGACAGGTTAACATGAGAAAAACAAATTGAATTTTCCATGGGAGCACCATAAAAATACGAGACTCAAAGTCAGGTATCCAAAGCAGGCAGCTTTTATACGTTTTAGACAAGAAAACAATACATTTGTGAAGACCTGACAAGACAAAGGGGGTTTGGGCTTGTAGTAATAAATTGGTGAAGAAGTAACAAGGTTTATTTATAGTCCTCTTGGCCCTAAATTCCCCATCTCTGGTGATAAGGTTGCCTTCTACCCTTCTAGTAGTATAGGAAGAGATTTATTTCCTGCTTTCAGGGGGAGAAAGGAGCATCAGAGTGTCCTTTGTCTAACTACTGCTTCTTAAGTGATTATAACTCCAAAAGTGGCATATTCTGTTTGTCAATTTATATGTCTTAAGATGTGGTAGCCAAGTATAAGTGTTCCCACAGATTCTTCAATACCTTAGTTTCAGTCTTATGAAAAGTACTCCCTAAAACATAACAATTTAGAGTTTCTATAAATAAATAAGAATTTCTACCTATTCCTTACCCTCTAACTTAGTTGATTGATCCCTCCAGAGTACAGCAGTTGGAGGCTGAGATGTTGAGTGGGTAGACCTCTCAAAGGCAGTTACGGTTATCAGTGTAAAATATGCATAAGTACACATTGTGTGGTCAGCTTCAAGAAAGCCAAAGAATTTTTTTATGTCCACTTTCAGCCATCCTCTATCTAAACCTAGTTGTGTTCACACAGCTGGGAAAAGCCCCTCGGGAGTCTCCCAAAAGAGCTTTAAATAGCAGACATGCATCCTGAGCCCTGGTAATAGCTTGGAAGACTCATTGTGGGATGGCACTCTAGCTAGTCTGTGGCCCTTGCCCCTGATAGGAGATTCTGTGCTGAGAGTTGTCTCTCAGTCTGTACAACTCAGCCTTCACCCTGAGGTTCCTGTGAAATTTTAAGAGTTGATATCTGGTTAGTCTGAAATATGATGTATTCCAGAGCTGGTCAGATCCTATTTCCTGACCTGCTGTCATTGAGCACTTCAGATTTAGTTTACTCTGAAACATAATTTTTAAAAATAAAGTTAAGGATTTGGATACTATGTCTTCTTCCAAACTTAACAATTGTGTCATCTTAAAGGCTTTTTATCATTTTAAAAAGCAGTGAAGAACAGAGTTGGTGGTGGGAAATAACTTCTGATTGAATAAGTATTTTTAAAATGGTCTATAAAACTATACCAACAAAATAAGACAAACACTAAGATACTGAGTCACTGAATTTTATTTCTTTTTAAAAAAATAATTTCTTTTTTTAAAAATTATTGTTGTTCAAGTACAGTTATCTCCATTTTCCCCATACGATTCTCCGCCCCCCCATCCCTACTTCCTACCCTCAATCCTAACCCCCTTTGACTTTGTCCTTTATGCATGTTCCTTGACTACCCTCCTTTTTCCCCCTCATTATCTACCCCCTCTTCCCTCCCCTCTGGTTACTGTCGGTTTGTTCTGTATTTCAATGTCTTTCGTTATATTTTGCTTGCTTGTCTTGTTGATTAGGTCCTGTTAAAGGTGAGATCATATGGTATTTGTCTTTCACCACCTGGCTTACTTCACTTAGCATAATGCTGTCCAGTTCCATCCATGCTGCCACAAAGGGTAGGAGCTCCTTCTTTCTTTCTGCTGCATAGAATTCCATTATGTAAATGTACCATAGTTTTTTGATCCATTCATTTACTGATGGACACTTAGGTTGCTTCCAGCACTTGGCTATTGTAAATTGTGCTGCTGTGAACATTGAGGTGTACAGGTTCTTTAGAACTGGTGCTTCAGGGTTCTTAATTCTAGCAGTGTAATTGCTGGGTCAAAAGGCATTTCCATTTTTAGTTTTCTGAGGAAATTTCATACTGTTTTCCACAGTGGCTGCACCAGTCTGCATTCCCACCAACAGAGCACTAGGGTCCCCTTTTCTCTGCATCCTCTCTAGCACTTGTTTGTTGCTTTGTTTATGATGGCCATTCTCACCATTATGAAGTAGTATCTCATTGTGCTTTGAATTTGAATCTGTCTGATGGGTAGCAATGCTGAGCATCTTTTCATATGTCTCTGGGCCCTCTGTATGTCCTCCTTGGAGAAGTGTCTGTTCAGGTCCTTTGCCTATTTTTTAATTGGGTTGTTGATCTTCCTAGAGTGGAGTCATGTAAGTTCTTTATATATTTTGGAGATCAAACCCTTGTCTGAGGTATCATTGCAAATATACATTGCCACACGGTTGGTTTTCTTTTCATTTTGCTAATCTTTTCTTTAGCCATGCAGAAGCTTTTCATTCCAATGAAGTCCCATTTGTTTATTTTTTCCTTTATGTCCCTTGCTCTAGGGGACATATTAGTGAAAATATTGCTGCATGGGATAGTTAAGATTTTCCTGCCTGTGTTCTCCTCTAGGACTTTTATGCCATTTCAACTTACATTTCAGTATTTTATCCATCTTCAGTTTATTTTTATGTATGGTGTAAGTTGGTGGTCGAGTTTCATGTAGCTATCCAGATCTCCCAACACCATTTGTTGAAGAAGATATTTTTACTCCATTTTATGCTCCTGCACCCTTTGTCAAATATTAATTGCCAAAGAGACTTGGGTTTACACCTGGGCTTTCTATTCTGTTCCACTGATCTATGTGTCTGTTCTTAAGCCAGTACCAGACTGTTTTGATTATGTGGCCTTGCAATATAGTTTGATATCAGGTATTGTGATCCTTCCTAATTTGTTCTTTCTCAAAATTGCTACAACTATTCAGGGTCATTTGTGGTTCCATATTAATTTTTTAAAAGTTTCTTCTATATCTGTGAAATATATCATTAATATTTTAATAGGGATTGCATTCAATCTATAAATTGCTTTGGTTAGTATGACATGTTGGTGATGTTAAATACTCAAATTCATGAACACACAATATGTTTCCATTTGTTTGTGTCCTCCTTAATTTCTTTCTTCAGTGTTGTGTAGCTTTCTGAGTGCAGGTCTTTTACCTCCTAGGTTAAGTTTATTCCTAGGTACTTTACTTTTCTTGTTGCGCTATCAAATGGGATTTTTTTTTCTTGATTCTGTTTCTGATATTTCGTTTTTGGTGTAAAAAGGTGCCTTTGATTTCTGAATATTGACTTTGTATCCACTGTTTTGCCAGTTCATTTATTAGGTGAAGCAGTTTTTTGGTGGAGTCTATAGTATTTTCTGTGGATACTATCCTGTCATCTATAAAGAATGGCAGTTTTGCTTCCTCCTTTCCAATTTGGATGTCTTTTATTTCTTTTTCTTTTCTGATCTCTGTGGCTAGGACTTCCAGTACTATGTTGAATAGAAGTGGTAAAAGCGGACATCTTTGTCTTGTTCCTGATCTTAGTGAGGAAGCTTTTAGTTTTTGCCCATTGAGTATGATGTTAGCTGTAGGTCTCTTGTATACGGCCTTTACTATGTTGAAGAATGCTCCCTCTATTCCCACTTTACTAAGTGTTTTTTTATCATAAATAGGTGCTCTACCTTATCAAATGCTTTTTCTACATCTGTGATCATGTGATTTTTGTCTTTCATTTTGTTTATGTGATGTATTACATTTATTGATTTGCGAATATTGTACCATCCTTGCATCCCTGGGATGAATCCCACTTGATCATGGTGTATGATCTCTAATGTATTGCTGGGTTCAGTTTGCCACTATTTTATTGAGGATTTGGCATCTATGTTCATCAGTAATATTGGCCTAAAGCTTTCGTACTTTGTTGTGTCTTTTATCTGGTTTTGGGATTAGGATGATGCTGACTTCATCAAAAGAGTTTTGGAGTCTTCCATCTTCTTGGATTGTTTGGAATACTCTTTGAAGGATAGGGGTTAGTTATTCCTTAAATATTTTGTAAAATTCTCCTGTCAAACCATCCAGTCCAGGGCTGTTATGTGTTGGGAGTTTTTTGATTACTGCTTCAATTTCATCAGCTGTTATTGGTCTGTTTGGGCTTTCTGTCCTTCTTCATTCAGTTTTGGAAGATTATATTTTTCTAGAAATTTGTCCATTTCACCTAGGTTTTCAAATTTCTTGGTATATAGTTGTTTTTAGTAATTTCTTACAAACCTTTGTATTTCTGTGGTATCAGTGGTAATCTCTCCTCTTTCATTTCTGATTGTGTTTGTTTGAGTCCTCTCTCTTTTTTTCTTGATGAGTCTGCTTAAAGGCTTGTCGATATTGTTTATCTTTTCAAAGACCCAGCTCCTGAATTTATTGATCCTTTGAATTATTCTTTCAGTCTCTGTGTCTTTTAATTCTGCTCTGATTTTGGTTATTCCCTTCCTTCTACCTACTTTGGTCTTGCTTTGTTGTTCCTCCAGTCTGTAGATGTAGGGAGATTGTTTATTTGAAATGTTTCTATCTTTTTTAGGTAGGCCTTTTTCGCTATGAACTTTCTTCTCAGGACTGCCTTCTCTCTGTCCTATAAGTTTTGGACTGTTATGTGTTCATTTTCATTTGTTTCCAGAAACTTTTTTAGTTCTTCCTTGATTTCATTATTAACCCATTCATTGTTTAATAGCATGCTATTTAATCTCCATGATCTTGAGGGTTTTGGGTTTTTTTCATTGGGGTTGGTTTCTAGCTTCAGACCCTTGTGATCCGAGAATATGCTCAGTATGATTTCAATTTTCTTGAATTTGTTGAGGCTTCTTTTGTGTCCTGTCATGTGATCTATCTTTGAAAATGTTCTATGTGCATTTGAAAAGAATGTGTATTTTACTTCTTTGGGGTGAAAGGTTCTATATATATCAGTTAAGTCCATTTTATCTAGGGCATTGTTCAATGCCACAATATCCTTGTAGATATTTTGTTTGGAAGATCTGTCCATTTTTGACAGTGGGTTATTAAAATCCCCTACTATAAGTATCTTGCTGTCTGTATCTTTCTTGAAATCCTCCAAGATTTTCCTTCTATATTTGGGTGTTCCTTTGTTGGGTTCATATGTTTATAATGTTTATGTCTTCTTGATAGATTCTTCCCTTGAGTATTATGAAGTGTTCTTCTGTGTCTCTTTTTATGACATTCTTTTGAAATCTATTTTGTCTGATATAAGTATTGCTACCCTGTTTTTTTTTTTTCCTTTCCATTTGCTTGGAATTTTTTTTTCCAGGACTTCACTTTCAGTCTGTGTAGGTCTTTTGTTCTGAGGTGGGTCTCTTGTAGGCAGCATATGTGTGAGTCATGGTCTTATCCATTCCGCTATTCTCTATCTTTTGATTGGAGCATTTAATTCATTTACATTTAAGGTTATTACTGATAGGTACTTATCATTGTCATTTTACCCCCTTTCTACCTGTGTTCCTCTCTCTTTTTCTTCTTGTTCTTAAAGCAGTCTCTTTAGCATCTCTTGTAGAGCTCGTTTGGAGGAGGTGTATTATTTGAGCCTTCTTTTGACCAGGAAGCTCCTTATTTGGCCTTCCATTTTAATTGAGAGCCTTGCTAGATAGAGTAGTCTTAGTTGCAGGCCTTTGGTTTCAATTATTTGGAATATTTCTTGCTATTCTCTTCTGGCTTGGAGTGTTTACATTGAGAAGTCAGCTGCTAGCCTTATCAGGGCTCCCTTGTGTGTCACTTCCTGTTTTTCCCTTGTTGCCTTTAAGATTCTCTCTTTGCCTTTGAATTTTGCCACTTTAATTACAATGTGTCTTGGAGTGGGCCTCTTTGGGTTCCTCTTGTTTGGGACCCTCTGTGCTTCCTGGATTTATGTGACTTTTTCTCTCATCAAATTAGGGAAGTTTTCCATCGTTGCTTTTTTCAAACAGGTTTTCTATCCCTTGCTCCTCTTCTTCTCCTTCTGGTATCCCTATTATATGGATATTATTCTGTTTCATGTTGTCCTGCAGTTCCCTTAACACCTCTTCATTCTTTCTGAGTCTCTTCCTTTTCTTGTTCTTTCTGGGTGTTTTTTTCTACCTTGTTGTCCAGCTCACTGATTCGATCCTCTGCTTCATCTAGTCTGCTTTTGATTCCTTGTACTGTGTTCTTCAATTCAGAAATTGTATTCTTCATTTCCTCTTGGCGCTTATGGTTAGTTTCTATGTCCTTTATCATGTTGATATAGTTTGCAGTAAGTTCCTCATAGTTTCCCTGTAGCTTTTAGTATTCTCACTGAGCTCATTGAGTTTCCTTATAAGCATGTTTGAACTCAATATCTGATAGCTTAGTTGCCTCTATTTCATTTTGCACACTCTCTGAGGATTCTTCCTTTCCTTTAGATTGGCAGGAGGGTTGTTTCTTTGTCTTGCCATTATTTGTGAGACTCTTCTTGTTTGCTCCTGCTTCTTAAATTGATATGTTTTGATACCCTGAGTTTGTGGTGTGAACTTCTATGGTAGGAGACCTGAGATTCAGTGGAGCATCAAGTTCAGTGGAGCATCAAGTGGATCTGAATCCTTGAACTCCTGAATCTTCTCCTGAATTTGATGCTCGTGGGGTCCCCTTTATGCTGTTTATGTTGGCTCCCTGGATGTAATTGGGTTTTTGTTGTTGTTGGGTCATTTTTTGTTGGGGGCACTTCCCTCCAGCTGGTTGACTGAGGATCACTCCACCCACCATAACTTGTATGCTGCCAGAAGAAAACCATAAAGCCCAGGAAACAAACCCACATCTGCAAATTAGGTCTCTCCCCGCAATCCCACTATCAACAGCAAATGAACCAGTATTAATAAGGCTATAAAGAGATTAAGGCTATAGAAGAAAAGAGAGAAATAAACTATAGTATAAAATCTAGTAACTTAATATGCACAAACTAGATGGACAAGAACCAAATGTTAAAGAGCTATGCAGGAAAAAAAATATCGCAAATCATGGAGAAGACCACAGTGGATTTCATCTCAGTAACCTCTAGTATTTACCACTGTTTTTTCTTTGTGGATCTGCCTCTGGTGATGTCAGATGTTCACCCTGTCTGACCTTAGGGAGCCTGCTCCAAGACTATAAGGGATCTACTGTCTCTGGCTGTCTCCTTCAGTTCTTAATCTAGTCACTCTGCACTCAGCAGTGAGGCCTAAGCCCCATAGGATGGGGTAGAGTCCCTCCTGGGGTTGGGGCTATTGTTTCCCCTCAGGCTGCTACTGCTTGGAGGGGAGTGGTCTGCCTGAGCTGCTCCCACATGGGTCATGATGCAGCACCCAGATCCCAGCAGCTACCCTCTCAGTTCTCTCCCCAAAGCCTCTATCCCCAGTCTCTCCTCAAGTGTCTCTAGTCCACTCTGCCCCCACTTTAACAGGGATCTAGTATCTGTGGCTGACTTCTTCAGTTGTTACTCTAGTCACTCTGCACTCAGCAGTCAGGCTTAAGCACCACAGAGCTGGGACAGAGTCTCTCCTGGGATCAGTGCTATTGTTTCCCCTCAGGCTGCTCCTGCTCTGAGGGGAGTGGTCTGTCTGAGCAGAATGGCTACTTCCATATGGGGGATGACTTAGCACTGGGTTCCCAGTATCTACTCTCTCAGCTCTCTCCCCAAAGCTTCTGTCCTCAATCTTTCCTCAGGCATCTCTAGCCCATTCTGCCCCCACCTTTGCTGGAGCCCAGGGTAAGTGGCTGTAGCTGAAAATTTGTGTGTTGGCCCTTTAAACAGCTCTTTGCATCTTCAGCCATCTGTCTCTGGCAGAGAGCAACCCTGTCACTTTCTGCTGCTGGTTGTTATCTGTGTACTTTTTGGGCTCTTATGCTCTAGGCTGGGGCTCCCAGATTAGGCTTTAGACCCCATACTTCTCAGGGAATCCAGCTGGTTGCTTAATTATCCTTCCGGCCTTATTGAGTCTCCACCATACTCCTTACCAGTCAGTTAGTCCTGAAGCTGATTCTTCTGTCTGTCTGAGGTTATAAGTCTTCTCTCTCGCTATTGTTCAATTGTTTGTTCTGGATGATTTCCCCACAATTTAGTTGTAATTCCAGATTGGCCCTGGGAGGAAGTTAGAGTGGCTTCCGTTCACTCCTCTGGCATTTTGCCATCTCCTCAAGCCACTGGATTTTTTAATACCCATGGTAGATAAATACTAAAAACCATAAAATGCTTAACACATAAATAAAGGAAGAAATGCTAAAGAGGAATGAGGGAATGAGAGAGGAAAGGAAGGATGCAGGGAAAGTGAAAAGAAGAAGGGAATGTGGAATGAAGGAAGAAAATGGAGGGAGGAAGGAAAGAAAGAAATGGAAGAAGGCAAGAAAGGAAATAAGGAAAGTAACAGAGGAGAAAGAGGAGAGTAAGGAAAAAGGGGAAAGGGGGAAAAAGGAAATCAGGAGTCCTGTCAATTAAAGATCAGAGAAAGCATAGTCAGAGTTTTTGTGGTGGGGTTTATTTAATCATGGTGCCAAGTTTCTGAATGCAAGACCACCCTTGCTAAAGAAAATCTTGAGTTATCAAGGTGTTCAGGATGAGGCCATCCCCACAATGATCATGAGTTTGTACCTTGAAGAATAGACCAGGAAATGCCCTCCCAGTAGATACCTCTGCTTGATGTTCAACTCAATCTAGTGCAGTTAGAGCTGGGTGGAAGTCCCAATCAGCATCATGGTGGCAAAAGCCTAGGTGTGTACTTCATAGCTATTTCCCAGGTATTCTCTGAGGCAGCAGTGCATGGTGATCCAGTCTACCAATGTTGTAAGTTGCCTGTTACATAGCCAAGTAGAAGGGGGAGCAGGTGCAAGACATCACCTAGGTATTATGAATCACTGCTCCTTGGTAAGGATGAACATGCTGTGAGAGGTGATGATCCCAGTTACAGCTGATGTGATGAGGTGGGTGAAGGCCAGCTTGCTCTGAGTTACGACTCTTCAATTAGTTAGATCTATTTCTGGTGCTCTTGATTCTTTTCTGTAAACACTACTTTTCATGTGGAATTATTTCCCTTTGGCATGAAAACCATCTTTATCATACTTTGTAGTGTAGTTCTGCTAGCTACAAGTCCTTTCATTATGCATATATGAAAATACCCTTATTTCACCCTCATTTTTTAAGGATATTCTGTTCCCCTCCCCTGAAGACACCAAGCAACCATGATTTGCTTTCTGTCACATAGGCAGGTTTACATTTTTTGGAATTTTATGTAAATGGAAACATATGGTGTGTATTCCTTTTTTTGCTGTTTAGCTTCTTTAATGCGGCATCATAATTTTGACATTCATTCATGTGGATAAATAATTCACTCCATTATATTGCTGAGTAGTATTTCATTGTGTGGCTATACCACAACTTGTTTATCCATTCACTTTTCTTTTAGAGAGAGAGAGAGGATGGGAGAGAGAAAGAGAGGGAGATAAACATCAATTGGTTGCCTCTTGTATGCACCCCAGACCGAACCCTCAGCCTAGGCACATGTCCTGACAGGGAATCAAACCAGCACCTTTTGCTTTTCGGGATGATGCCCAGCCAACTGAGCCACACTGCTCATGGCTGTCCATTCACCTTTTGATGGGTAATTAGGAGGTTCCCATTTTTAGCTATTATACATAAAGCTGCCATGAATATTTGTGTACAAGTCTTTGCATGAGTAGAAGCTTTATTTTCTCTGTGGTGAATATGTGGAAGTAGCATGCTAGATCATAGTTGAATGTTTGTTTTTACTAAACTGCTGAACTGTTTTCCAGTGTGATTATACATTTTACATTATCACCAGATGTGGTAGGCATTCAGGGATACACAACTAAATAAGGCCCAACTTGCTCACAATATTTCTGTCCTTCAGCTATTGCTATAAATAGTCGCAAATTGAATTCAAAGTCATGGAATGTGGACTTACACTAAGTGGGCAAGGAGAAATCACTTATGTTGTTCCAGAAGTGGGCTCAGAGAATTGTTGTTTGGCAGAGAATTCTTTAGCCTGTGATACTTGGAACATGGTCTGGAATGGGGAAGACCATGGGGAAGGATAGGCAGGCATTTCCCTTGGCTCAAAGGATTTTTTGCCCTGGGTGGAGGGATATGGCCAAAGGATGACCAGAGTAGGGCCTTCTTCTGTACAGAGTTGAGAAAAGCATCCAGCCCAGGTGTAAGGGCAGTACTGCTCCCCTGTCTTCTAATCTGTCCAAATTCTAACCACCTTAACCATCTGAAAAACTCATGTTAAGTCATCACTCCTACTGTATGACTTCCATCATTGTGGCAGTTGTGTGTATCTCTTTCTTCCCAATTGTTTTCTCTTTACCTTTGTATCTATCACTTTCCTGGTTTGTCTGTAAGCTTTTGAGTCAACCACTGCATCCCTTTTTTTCTTCATATGTCTAATAAAGTACTATGTACAAAATAGCTGTTCAAAGATGCTGGTTGAATGAAGTACCAGAGGTCATTTGTTGGTTTCCATAGCTCCTAGGTTATGGTATTAGTCTGAGAAATTGTCCAGTGCACTTTTGCATTTACACATATACTACCCAGTGTACAGTTATAACTCATTACCCAAGCTCTTCTCCGTCACTTTTTCTTAAGCATTCATCCTTAGTTGACTAACACTACCCAAACTCTGTACTTAATGTTTTACTAATCCAGGGTAAATTTTGATCTTATGATCTCATCCTGTCATTGTCTTTTTAGGTTATATCCTTACTAACTGTATTAAATAACCCAGAAACAAAAAAGTAATTTTTTCCAGGTTTCTGATTTTCTTAGCATTGGCTTTATTTCTGTCATGTAGGTCACTAGACACCCTGTCCATAAACATTTCCCAGGTCATGTCCCAGCATATTTGTATATGTTGATCTTCTTCCTCAAATGCTCTTTTCTTTTCTTTTCGCTTCGCTTCACTTCTCTTCTCTTCTGTCTGCCCTAGAATCTTTGAAAACTCAGCAACAGCAGCAGTTCTTCCTGGGAGGCTTCTCTTTTTAAGAGATCTAAATTAAATTTCCTACCTCTATGTTCTTTTTATTTGTTTCATGTGTACCAAATAATGATTTAATATTTTTACACATTGCAAAATGATCACTACAATAAATCTAGGTATATACAGTTATAATTTTTGTGTGTATGATGAGAACTTTTAGGATCTACTCTTAGCAACTTCCAAATATTCCATGCAATATTATCTATTGTCACCCTACTATAGATCTTCATGACTTAGTTATTTTATAACTGGAAGTTTGTACTTTTAGGGCCACCTTCACCCACTACGCCCACCCCCACCCTCCCCCTCTGGTAACTACTAACCTGTTCTCTGCAGCTGAGTTAGTTTGTGCCTTTTTTGATTCCATATAAAATAAGATCATATGATGTTTTTTTCTCTGATTTACTTATTCACTTAGCATAATGCCCTCAAGGTTTATTCATGTTGTCGAAGTGGCAACATTTCCTCTTTTTTTAATGGCTGAATGATAGTTCCTTCCTCTGTGTTTTTACAGCACATCCCTGTAAACCTCTCTCTCATCATTTTTAAGATACTACGTAATTATCAATTTACTTCTCTATATCCTATGTGAAGATAAGGACATGTCTCATTTGACTTAGTATTTCAGAATCTAACTTGGTGCTGGCACACAGTAATACTTTGATAATTGGTCAATGAATCAGTACTTAATGACTGAAATAATGAAACATCCCT
Organism: Trachops cirrhosus; assembly: GCA_028533065.1. NCBI lineage: Eukaryota > Metazoa > Chordata > Mammalia > Chiroptera > Phyllostomidae > Trachops > Trachops cirrhosus. The sequence goes on from CM052542.1 coordinate 77,566,710, forward strand.
TCTCATTCATTTCTTTCATTCTCTGCTTTCTCTTCATGTCTTTCCCTTACTTACTTTAGTTTCTGCTCTTCCACTGTGACTTCATTTTTACAAGATTATAGAAATAATACAATGTCTGTGACCTTTAATTAGTGTTCTTAGATCTACAAATGTTGGAAAATGGATTTTGAACCTTAGCAAATGAACTGGAAAAGTTTAAACATTTGTGAGGGGGTGTGGCAATGAAAGAGAGATTTCATTGATATTTGTTTTGAGGGTAGGTACATCAGTAACTAACATATTTTGTTCAAAAATGAGAGATCTAGACAGACCTGCTGTATTCTAATGGCAACAAAAACCACAGTCTGTCACACTGAGATGTTAGGTAACTGACCTTTCTCAAGTCTGGAGGTCTCCTGAGATGCCCTTCATAGAAACCAAAGATTAAAACACTGTTTAAAAACTTCCAAGCTTTGTTTATCCCAGATACCTTTTATAGCAATACTGTGAAATAATAAAGTTCCTAATACACTGGACAGCAGTGATAGCTACTGATTAAGTGTTAGTCTCTGATCCTCTTCCTCCTTCTTAAAGTTCCCAAAGATCTAAGTTGCTTTGAAATTTCTCTCAGGATCAAAGTCACCAATAAGTAATAGGTCTAAACAGTGTGCCAGCCAGTCACCAAAGATGATGTAGACCTTCTCTTCAAATGCCAGTGAATTAATTCTCCTCTTTGGCACTTAACCTTTTCTTTGAGAATAAGATGCTTTGACTGTACTCCAGGTATTGACTGTAGAGAAGGCTCTATATGAACTTCTGAGAGCCATCATACTCAACTCACACCTAGGCAGGGACCAGTCCAGGGGCCCCAAATCCTCACCAAAGATCCCCTTCCTTGGAACATTGGGGGGTGCTGTCTTTGCTTTGCTTTGCTTGAGAAGGTATTCTAGACCTTTTTAGAGGAGTAGGGATACCTTAGCAGGTATTTTGAAAAGTATAATAGCAGACCAGCATGAATAGGAGCTAAATCAAGAGCCAGAAACCAGTTTATCAGCCTTAAGATTCTTAGCAGAAATTCTCCATTCCCAATCTGAATTCAATTAAAGTGGCAATATTAATCTGACGTTCCTTGTGATGCTATTTACTGTACTATTAAATAGATGTTAGTATATAAAAACGTTTTGAAAGAAACAATATAAAGATGGTGGAAAATAGCTATAATGCTTAATTTCCTTCATTGAAAAACAAGTCCCCTTTAAATCTTTAGATTTGGTTAAGTGAAATACAGTTCAGCTGTATTTTCATTTAATAATTACATTACATCCTGTAGATATAGACATCCCTGTTGCTTGCACACTTCTGTTAACTGCAACAATAGAAGTTACTTATGGAAATGCTTATACCTCTAAGCATTTTAGAAGGAAATGGAAATGAGGTCAATATAACCCTTTGATGTTTAAATGTACCAACCCTGTTTTTCTGAACTACTGTTGCCTAAGGAAATGAAAAAGGAATTGTTTGCTTTCAATCTTCAGAAACTTGTGAGAAAGAGGCTACATTTACCAGCTCTGTCAAAACTCCTTGAACCTCGGATCCTTAGAGACTCTATCAACTGCATATTGTAGATAGTGGTTTGTTCTGAGAATTTTCCCCCCAAAAAACCCATTAATCATTTTTTCTTTGTCTTTTCAGGAACATCTAAAGGCTTTTGACAATGAAATCAATGTTTTTTTGGACAGTATGTTTGGACCTCGAGGTAAGTGAACTACTTGAGAACTTAATATGGAAGGAACACAGTATTTTTTTTAATAAAAGAGAATTATGTCACTTCCGGTGTCCTGAAAATAGTGTGGTACTTAACATTTAGAGTCTTAACTTTCCTGTCCCTTTTTATCCTTCTCCCAGAGCATCTAGAAGGCCTCATTTCTCCTGCTCAACCTCTCCTGGGACTAAAAGTTCTGGGAGCAGAAAACAGGAATAGAATGCAGTGCAACACTTTCCTTTGGTCTCTCTCTAGCTACCAAAGTTACCAAAAACTGGCTACCAAAGTAGGCTGTAGCTTTCCTTCTAAATTTATGCTACTTCTCTCCTCTTTCCACTGACCATTCACTGTCTGTCTACCTTCCTCACATGCGTAGTCGTATACATTCTTTCTGCCCTGACATGATTTTAATAAATTCTCTTTAAAGATGTGTGATCTTTCTCTGCCCAAGTCTGTTAGATGGAATTTCTAAACTCTCAGTCGTTCTGAGTCTCTCAGTCATTCCTCCATCACCAGTCACTTAAGACTACAGCAATGTGCCAATTGACTCAATGTGCCAGTTGATATATTTTAATAACTCAACTCAGCACGAAGTGGTTGTAAGTTATCCTAACTAGTCTCCCTTCCTCCAACCTTTTATTATGAGTTGGAATAATACTTTGAAAGCCTAAGTCATAATATATGATACTCTAGCTTAATACTCAATGTCCTTCAGATAAAAACCAAATTTCTTAGTGTGTACTACATACCCTTGTATTATCTAGCCCCTGCTGCCTCTCCAACAGGCAGTACCACTCTTCCCCACTCACTTTGACATCCAACATCTTTTATCTCCCCAAATATATAAAATTCTTCCATATGCTATTCCTTGAGCCTAGAATTCCTGCCTGCTATCTCCTACTCCATCCCCCAGTGTGGTGAGCCCCTTCTCACACTTCAGGTATCAGCTTAGATGCTGCCTTTTCCCTGACAAAGCTTTCAGGGAGTTTGCCCCTCTTCCTCCCATGAGAACAGGAACCGTGACTGTTCTCTCCAGGGTTTAGTACAGTTCCAGGAACATGTTGGGCACTATGCATTTTGCAGATAAATGAATAAATTCTAAACAGCATGTTTTGTTTCACTTGAGCATTGCTGGATCACAGAGCCATGGAAAATCTACAACGTATTCCTTCAGCACTATTGGGAGTGGGGTGGGGTGAGGTATGAGGAGGTTTTTTTGTTTGTTTCTCAAAATCTTTAAACAGAATTACTTAGAGATTATTTAGAGCACTCTCCAGTTTCTAAGTGAATGACTATATATAATTTTAATAAAATGATACCCTGTGATTATATAGAACTTCTTAAAAATACTTTCACATAGTCTTTGGTTTGGTTTGGTTTTCCATTTTATCCTTGAGGTGATCCTGTGGGATAGGCAGGTGGGATACCTGTAACCTACTTTACTTAATATGTTCTCTGCCTTACAGTTTCAGTGGGTAGTGTAGAGGGCATGACGCTCTAACTTAAGCAAGCAGGGTTTCTTGGTAATTATGGCTTTCTGACCCTCCTACTAGAGAGTTAAATAATACTCTCTGAGCCAACTTCACATTGAATTTTGCCATCAGTAAGATCATCATGACCTGGGATTACATGAATATGGGATCAATTAAGGATAGGATTATTGTTGTTTACTTAGCTGTGGTCATTTTAATGGAAGTTTCCTTTGTGGCAAAGATATAACTAAGCAAACTGAGGCCCGTCCAT
>CM052542.1:77577784-77628221 GCA_028533065.1 Trachops cirrhosus
CCCTTATCATTTAATTGAGAGCATTCTAAACAAAGCAGGTTTCACAGGATTTTACATATTCTTTCTTAGGCCTGATCACCTGGGGAACCCACCCTTTCTAGCACAGGCTGCACCTCTGTCATTGTTTCAGGCTTAAGTCAGGCAGGGGAAGTAAGGCAGCCAAGAGATTAGGAGACTTCTCCCAGGCAGAATGAGGACTTGGGCTTTGTCAAAGCCAAGGGGTGAGGGTCCATCACCTCCTTTTGCTGTACCCCCCAAATTCCTTCCTTGGGGACCTCCCATGTGAGCACGCCTGTCTTAGGTTGTTCCCCCCTTGGGGAATCTTACTCATCATTGGCTAACTAACCAAGCATTGGGGGTCAGTTATGGAAAGAGGAGCAGAAGCAGTGCTCTTGCCAGGGAGATAAGCTTTTGTCTCCTTGGTGGCTTACGTTCCAAGGTCAGTCCCTCAGCCTTAGCCTTGGCGGGGGTTACAACTTCTGAAACCAGGCAGGGCGGTTCCCAACAGATAAGTTCCTTTAACATTTCATGTAATAAGGGCTTGGTGATGATGAACTCCTTTAACTTGACCTTATCTGGGAAGCACTTTATCTGCCCTTCCATTTAAATGATAGCTTTGCTAGATAGAGCAATCTTGGATGGAGGTCCTTTCATGACTTCAAATGCTTCTTTCCAACCCCTTCTTGCCTGCAGGGTTTCTTTTGAGAAATCAGATGATAGTCTAATGGGATAATGTAATATCTTCTTTGTAGATAACTGTCTCCTTTTCTCTTGCTACTTTAAGATTCTCTCCTTATCTTTAATCTTGGGTAATGTAATTATGATGTGCCTTGGTGTGTACTTCCTTGGGTCCAACTTCTTTGGGACTCTCTGAACTTCATAGAAGTCAATTTCCTTTGCCTTAGTTGTATTTTTTCTGGAGCTTTGATCTGTTCTTTCATTTTGGCCACATTTATTTTGTCTCCATGCACCTGTTACATAGTAAGGGGTGTAGCCTTAAATATTTCCCAGGGCAGAGCAACACACATTACTGCCTTCTGGCACTGTATGTGGGGGAGGGGTCTAAGAGGGAACAGTGCCACTTGCTCAGCTCTCCCTTGGCTTTCAGTCACTTCCTCCTGTACCCACAGGAAAATTGGGCACTTCTGGTGCTGATATCTGGGTGGGCATGTTTGTGTACATTCTAGGACCCTGTGGGTCTCTTCAACAAACTCTCCTGTGAGGCTGGGAGTTTCTCCTGCTACCTCAACCCCCACTGGTTTTTTAGTCAGAGGTTTAGAGGCTTTATTTCCCCAAACTGGAACCCTGGGTTGGGTGGTCTGTCTTGCTCCCCAGTTAGTTGTTACCCCTGGTTTATCCACATGCAAATGTGGGACCACCCACTCCGCTAGCCACCACCTCTCCTGCCCCAAGTCCTCCAGCCACAGCCTTGCCAAGCGTCCTTTCCACCCCAGCTACCCGTCTCCACCCCTACCAGTCTGGATGAATGTTTCTTCTTTAACTCCTTGGTTGTCGGACTTCCATACAATTCAATTTTCTGGCAGTTCTGGTTGTTTTCTATTTTTAAATTTGTTTTTGTCCTTCTTTTGGTTGTGTGGGGAGGTAAAGTATATCTCCCTGTGCCTCCATCTTGCCCAGAAGTTCCCCTTTACACATTTCTGATATGTAGGAGAAAATGATAGACTTTTGCATATAATAACATGTACAGTAAAGTCAAATGCCCTGTATTTTAGAATGCCAGGTTTCTTCAGTAATAGTGGGAAAGAAGAGAGAAAACCTCTTTTGCCATAATTTCCACAAAGAATTAAAAAGCTCATTTTGTGGAAAGAATACTAGATAAAGAATTAAAATGTATGAATTCCAATCATTGTTCTGTTGCTTTCAATCCACATAATGTTGAAGAAATGATTTACTTATATATTTATTGAGTACTTTTTATGTGCTAGGCACTGAGCAGGGAACTGGATAAAAAGATGAACAAAAAAAGCTTAGATTTTATGCAGATTTTTGTTTTTGAGCAAGAGGAATATAGACATTAATCAGTTATAATCTCACAAATGATTAATCACCACATAGCATAAATTAATGAAGAAATGACATAAGAATCTTTCTGAGCCCTGGTTTTATATCTGTAAAATAATACTAAGTATGCTCTTAAAGTTATTGAGATGATTAACTAAGATATTTATGTATAAGCCAATATAGAGTACTATTAAAATTTTAGAGTAGTTTCCTCACATTTGTTTATATATAATTCTGCATTTTACTTGTGGAAACATATGACTATGTAATTCCTTACGCAAAATATTTTGTCACTCAAATCATAGCTAAATTTTGTTTCATTTTAGATTTAATTTAAAAAGAAAAAATGTTAGAAGTAAATTACATTAAGGAATATAACCATTGATATCAGTTCACAGCAAGAATTAAATCCTTTGATAATAAGTGTTTGAGGACAGGATTGAATCAAAGTCAAATTCTGGGAAGTTTCTACTCCAACCTTGAATTGATGCCAATTAGAAACATGAATGGGAAATTGTTTTTATCCAAATTCTTGTGGTGATCCCTTTGCCTTTTTTGTTTCCTTGGCAGCTTATTCTCTCCAGTTGGGAAGGAGGCTACAACTTACAATGTCAGAATCTTGCCAGTGCAGGGGAAGCAGATATCCGGGTGAGTCATGGGAAGAAGCAAATCAGCCTTCTGCAACCATTTCTCATGGAGAAGAAGGAAGGCTTTCTCCTGGTAGATAAGAGGATGGGGTCTGGGATTAGATAAGAAAGGAACCCGTGTTCTAATAGAAATGTTTGATAACAAAAATGTTTTCCAAACATGCAGCTATGGCAGACTGACTAAATAAGCCATGGTACATCTATGTGATGGATCCCTTTCTACATGAAATGAGGAAGATCTCTACCTATACTGTCACAGAATCATCTCCAGGATATGTTCAAGTGAAAAAAACACAACCTGTGTAACCCATGTTTATAGTATAGTACCTTTTGTGCAAGAAATTATGTGTATTGTTTATATTTTTAAAAAGAAACAATGCTAGAATAACCCCAAAGCTAACAAAGTGGTTTCCTTTTAGGGTAGGGGACAGGGCAGGGGAGACAGGATAGAAGCTAGACATCTCTGAACATGCATTGTAATACATTTGACTCTGAAACCATTAAGTGTTTTACATAATTATAAAGCAAAATTAAATCTAAAAAGAAAGCAGGGCAGATTCTCCCAAAAAACTTGGAAATACACTAAAATACATGAATACACCCATATATTAAGTTATATAACATAACCACCCAAAGAATAATTATTTCAAGTAACATTAAAACACAGTGTTTTGACTGGACATCCCTAGTGAGATATATCTTAACAGTATTCAGGAATATTTTTGTTATTAATAAAAATATGTGTATTGCTTTTTTGAGATTGTTATAGGTATACTGTGGGATAAAATAAGTATATAGTAATGTTAATATCATTACAATTAATATTTAAACAAAAGAAAGGAGACATCAATAAAAATGTTAAATGAAACCCATTAATGATGGATTCAAATTGGAAATATCAGAACTGACTTTATTCTTTCTAAAACAAACATGTTTTTAGCTCTCTGTACAGAAAAGACCTAGTTAGTCTGTGACAACTCAGCATAATGATCAATGAATCCCCAGATTGCTCCCTCAATACTATAATTTTCCAACAGAAGGGAGAGGGTTCTTAAAGAATTGGCCGATTTTTGGTCTGGGTGGGAAATGTATATAGGAAGAATCCAGAACCTCCTATGACAGAAAACAAGGGAAATATCCAGGACTGCTAGAGTCTTGACAGAAAGACACAGGAGCCACCTTGAAAGGACTCCCACTGCTGGGGGACTGTTTGAGTATCAAAAAGAATACTGACTGGTGAATTGAAACATACTACATTTACTTTTAAAACCATGAGTTTAAAATGATGCTAAAAACCCTCATTTTTTGAAGGTTGGTAAGAGATCAACTCATTGTAGAAAAAAATTAAAGGGAAAGAATCAAATGTTTTCTTGCCTTTCATATATGAATCTCCAAACAAAGAGGAAGTGTTCTTCTCTATAGAAGAAAATATAGGCATAAGTCACAAGAGAATTAAAATTACTGTTTTGCAACTCCTAGTGAAGTTTTGGTCTAGACAGCAATGATCTGTAAATGATAAAACTGTTGGGTGAAAGTTGAATGGAAACTTCATAATGATTGGATTAGGCTGTTAACACCTGAACTCACTTTACATCAATATCAGAAATTATGCCCCTCTTTTTTCATGGAATCTCAGAGGTGGTTGGCTTCTTCAGGGTGAAGCTGAACACTTCTTTCCCAGCCACAAATTCTGTACCTTTTATGAGAAGCGTATGGCCACATAAGTTGCTGCTGACATTCTGGGAGAAGAACGGAATGATTATATGGTTCGAATCAGTGGTGGGAATGAGGCTGCCCCATGAAGCAGGATGTCTTGAACCTTGGCCGTGTGTGTTGGCTGCTGAGTAAGGAACATTCCTGTTGTAGACCAAGGAGGCATGGAGAAAGAAAGTGCAAATTTCTGTAGGGTTGAATTGTGGACACTAATCTGAGTGTTTTTCTATTTGGTCATTGTGAAAATTGACCAAGAAAGATATTCCCGGTCTCATTGATAGTACTGTCATTGCCTGGGTCCCAAAAGAGGTAGCAGCATCTGCAAACTTTTCAGTCTCTCTAGAGAAGATATGTCCACAAAGATGTTGTTTTTGGAAAAGCCCCTAAAAAAAGAAGGCAAGATACATAGAATCAAAACACCCAAGATTCAGCATCTTCTTTCTCCACATGTCCTGCAACACAGACATCAGCATACTGCTCTGAAGAAACAATGTGCTAATAAAAATAAGGAAGAGGCCACAGAATATGCTAAACTTTTGGCTAAAACAACTAAGATGGTCAAAGAAAAACTCTAGGAATAGGTTGCCAAGAGATGTAGGCTGCCATCTCTGAGAGTTTCTACCTCTTAAGTCTGACTCCATGCAAAAATGAGATTTTCTAGAATAACAAATAAGATCAGATGGAAGGAAGGAGAAAGGGAAGGGAAGGGAGAAAAAAAAGAAAGGAAAGAGAGAAGGGGGGAGGGGTGAGGAAGGGAAATTATGTCCCTCTTGATGTGATAGGATAGGGAGTACACTGAACCACCTATGAAGTCTTCTTGCCCAAACTTTTAACCTGAATTCAATCAAGCCTGTAAGTCTAAGTGCTTACAGAAAAAGTGGGGGATAGAGAATCAAGTTAAATAACACTAGGAAAACACAAATCCATAATATTAGTCCAAATCCATAATATTAATAATAATGGAATTCTGTACAACTGACCTAGCTTTTTTAAGAATAAAAGACATGAAAGAAAAGGGGGGAGCAAGGCGAAGGAGAGTTATTGATTAGAAGAGACTTAAGAACTATATCAGAGAAATGGAAGCTGGATTTTGATTGGATCCTGATTTAAACAAATTATAAGAAGACATTTTTGAGATAGATTTGAATGTTGACTAGGCTATTAGAAGATATTAAGCAATTGTTAATTTCATAAGATAATGTCATGGTGATTATATCAAAACAAAAGAAACCTTATTAGTAGTTTTTATAGATAAAATTATATACTTTGGATTTGCTTATGTGCTACACTCCCCCACCCCAGCCCCCACTAAAAAAATGGTGGTGGGAAATAGAATTGATTCAACAAATTTGAAATCATATTGAAAATTTTGAAATTCAGTGATAGATACCAGAAGGTTCATTATACTTATTTTCCCTGTATTTGTGACTATTTGAAAATTTCCACAATAAAAAGCATAGGTTATCAATAAGGGACATGGTAGAAAACCTTTTAATTAAAATCTTTAAGATGTACATTTTTAAAGCATCTTCAAAGCTATAATACTACAAAGGAAGATATATAAATTTCTCTACACCCACTTTATTTCTAATATATTGGATTGGCCAAAAAGTTTGTTTTTTTTCCATAAGATGGCTCTAGTAACACTTAGTTGTCTTTAACTTTATTCAAAACAGTTTTGTTAGATTATACTGTGACAGCTGTCTATCAGTGTGCATTTTTAAAAAACTTATCAAAATTGGTTAGTATTTGTGTAGCAATTTTAATATTGAAGATGGGAGAAAATATGTAACATTTTCTGTATATTATGGTTAATATTTCAAGAAAGGTAAAAAGGGAACTAAAATGCAGGAAAAAAGAAGATCTGTGCACTGATCAAACGTGTTAAAAGTGGTTTGTGAAGTTTCATGCTGGAGATTTCTTACTAGATGATGCTGCATGGTTGCGTAGACCATTTGAAGTTGATAGCAATCAAATTGAGACATTAATTGAGAGCAATCAATATTATACAACTCAAGAGATAGCCAAAAATACTCAAAATATCCAAATCAATAAAGTTATTTGTGAAAATGAAAAATGCGGTTTTTTATTTTACAGAAAAATCTATAGATTTTTTTAGGCAACCCTAAAGTATTATCACATATCAGTACACTTTGGGATACCATACAGTTCTCTAGAGGTCATTGCTGCATATATGTATTGTATGTACTTATGGTTTAATGTATTTGAGGGTTTATTGTTGCCTCAAACGTTAAGATGGAAGCTACCACACCTTATCTTGAGAAGTAGACTATACAGCATGTACCCTAATCTCAAAGTTCCTGTTGTATAGTGTGTCCTGTTTATATATGTTAGTGCTAGCCGACTCAGGAGGGAAAGGAAGTGGTAATCGTGACATATTACTGTCAGTGAGGAAGAAAAGCATCTGGATTTTTAATCTTTTCTTCTAAGGAAGAGACATGAAAGAAGTAGTCAGAGACTGCTCCTGGGTAATACAATTTTAGAGATGAAACACGTACATTAGAGGAGTGGATAAACAGTTAAATCTCGTGTAACAGCAGTGGTGATCTGTTGAGTGCTGGGCTCTAAACAAAGGCAAGACAGTCTCTGCCTTCAAGTGATTTACATTCTGTTGGAAAAGATAGATTCATAACACTAACTGTGCTTTGTCATGGTTATTGAAATAAAGGTATAAAGTAATTTGGGAATATAAATGAAGAAGCAGTTGATTCAGCCTGAGAAGAGAAAAAAGAGAGGTCAAGTTCTAGAGAAAAGGTGGTTTTTAAGAGGAATATGAATTGGTTCTGTTGGTGTAGGGAAGTAATTTGATCAGACATGTATTTTGGAAAGATAATAATACTAGACTAGGTTGGATTGCTGGGAATAAGGAAAAACTGGAGTCAAAGATGCCTGGTAGGTGCTTTTTCAACAGTCTGAGAGAGATGTACGCCAGGAAAGCACAGGACACACAGGAGGCTGAGAGGGAAGGCAGCACAAGGGGCCTTTTTATTGCTCGCCTTTTATTTTTTCCCTTTTAAAAATTTTTACAGGTAGCCAAGGTGTTATGGTGGTACTACTTCTCCAAATTAATAGAGTTCCTGGACACGATATTCTTTGTCTTGCGGAAAAAAACCAGTCAGATTACTTTTCTTCATGTATATCATCATGCCTCTATGTTTAACATCTGGTGGTGTGTTTTGAACTGGATACCTTGTGGGCAAAGTAAGTTATTTTGTCAATTTTTAGTTCTGTGTAGTGGATCTTGCAAGACCTCTAGTGTGTCTTTTGTGTTGAGAATTGCGTGCAGATCAGGAGAGAGGGAAGAGAGGCCGTAGGGAACATTTTTTCATGGTCTTTGATACTGGCAAAGTCTGAGTATTACCTTAAATTTAAAAAATATTTTCTTTTCCATGTACCAAATGCTCAGTGACCAAAAGCACGTATCCTACCTGGAGCAGTTTTACTCCAATACTTGGGGTTGAATGACCAAGGGTAGTACCTTCCTTAATCACCACTTGGCAGTGGTGTAGATTCAGTCATTTCAAATTTTAGGGCCTGTGTTTCCATTCTGGAAAATTAAAGCCGCATTGCTAACCCATCAGAGTACTGACTTTTTTTTTTAATTAAGAACTACAATACGTTTCACATCACAACCCATTCATTCATGTATATATTTTGAATGAAACAAAACTTTTCATGAGACAATATTTATCCTGGTTCTGTATATTTTTTTTTCAAATTCTATTTTACTTTTTTAAAAAAACTGATGACAATTCTCACTGCATTGATTTAGTAATGGGGAAACCAAAAAAGCCGGCGTTCGTGCCACCTGTCACCTACCAGACCCAATAAGCAGAGACAGGGATTGAATCTTCATGGGTGCTTTATTCAGATGGCTGTCGATCTGAGAAGACGGTGGGTTTGTACCCTAATGGACCGTCTTACATTTCCTTTGAAGCCAGCCTTTTTTATAAAGGGGCAACAGTGTAGGTAAAGGGTTTGGAATTCAAGGGGAAAAAGCATAGGTAAGGGAGTTGGAATTCAGGAAAGAGGTTAATCAGATAAAAACTGCAGTCCAGCAATTTCCCTAACATCCTTTCATCTGCTGACCGGTCATTCTCTTTATCTGTGTCCTGGGCAGCGGAATGTCTCTTCCTGGAGCACAATGGCTCAGACGCCACCTTGACTGCTTATGGTCTCTTCTAGAGCACAAAGGTCAATTGCTTGTGGTCTCCTGGAGTCAGGGTGGACCATACATACTTGCAGTTCCTGAAACAATAGCTTTTTATATGCATTAACTGCTAGGTTTATTAACTATTACCTTAAACTAAAATTGTCCAATTCTCGAGTCCTCCCTCAGTGGGTACTTTATGACCCGCAGTTGGAGAAGCCTGGAGCTAAAGAGAACAGTATTTCTATCCAATTGTCTTATACATAAGAATTAAAAAATATTCAGTGAAAAATCAGAACAGTAAAACTCAAGTCCAAATGATTTTTTTCTAGGATTCAGGATCTTATAGACATGAGGTTTTTTGTTTTTTTGGTTTTTTGTTTTTTTTTTTAAACCAAGGATATTTGGATATATCAGTGACCGTAAAGATGCAAACTTACACCCCAGTGTGAAGAAGGAAATTTCTGGGGGTGCAGTGGGCAGAAAGAGGTGCTTTCCACACCTCTCCTAGCCTGACAGAATCTAGTTTCTTGAGTTTAGTTATTAAGACTGTAATAGACTTATACTATAATCAACACCAAACAACAATATTAAGGTTAAGTATTTTTATGATTGTCAACATTTTCATTACAAATCACTAAGCATATAAAAGTCAGTCTCAAATATCATTGTGTGAAGACATAGAATTCCTATGAATTCTATTCTATATTCCTAGAATATTACTAGTATTCAGTCTAGAATATTATTAAAATTATAAGCAATTACTTATTTTTAATTAATTGATGGAAATGAAAACTCTGGTGGGTGAAAAAAAATATCACTAATATGTGCTTCCTGGTACTCTGAAATTGTATTTGTGTTTTTACAAATTCAAGTGCCTTAGCAAGTTATTCCAGCCAGTGTTTATTAACACTGTGTTTATCAAGGACTTGCTAAATGCATGGTGTTACTCCTTTTGTTCCTTACTCATTAATTTGCATTTATCCAGATCTCTATCCCAGGATTGGGAAACCAGGCTAGAGAAATTCTCTAAATTGATTAATTAATCAATACGCGTTTAGTGCCTTTTTGATTATATAGTATTTATTATCTCAGTTAATCCTACTACAAGCTTAAGAGGTAATTATTGTTATAACAGTTTTCCAGGTGAGAAAAATCAAAATTTACAAAGTCAAAGTAACGTATCCAAAGGGACCTAGCTCCCCAGTCTCTCTTACCCCAGCCCCCTGAATCCCAAGTTAGCCCATAGAACAGTGCCCGGCACAAAGTGAACACTGACAAGCACTTTACCCATATCAATTGATTTATCCCTCACAATAGTGTGTTCTGTTTCCAACAAGTAGTCTACCTCTGACATCTTACTCCTGCAGCTATATCTTTGCAAACCTTAGTTGAGCAACATAGAACATAGTCCTTTCTCCTTGGTGTCGTGAAATACCATCCACCCACGCTGACAGCAGTTTAGAAAGATTTCTTGAAGGTGATGGCAGTGGCTGGGGAGATGCTTCAGCACAGCTTATCACTGCAAATACCCTAAAATTGGATTTTAGATCATCTTTGCCTGAAAAGTCCATGTGATGGCCCAGCGACTGGGAAGGTCTCATTGGCCAATCGCTCCTCAGTCCCAGCCTTTTCTTCCCCTGCTGGCCCTCTCTCCTGTATTATCTCACCTTCCCCAGCAGCTCCTGGTCCCTAGGTTCCTTTCAGATGGGTTTTATGTACTTCATTATGAAGAGCAACATGTTTTCCTTGACTTTTGAGCACCCTCTTCAGCCATGTACTGGAGGCTCGCTCTCTACAACCAAATGGGCTCATCAGAGGCTTAGCTAAAGCAAAGACACTTCTCTCTTAAAGAAATTCTGTCCTTTGCTTTAAGGTAACATTTTTTTCCTCCCCAATTAGCTGACAGGTAAAGGGATAGTGAAACCTTTGCAAACCAGGAATTACCTGTTTGGTTAGCACTCTGAAGCACTATTCAGTTTAGTCTCATGTCAGTGACTTTTGCTGAGTCCTGGAGTAATGGCAGAGTGAGTGTATCAGTGTGAATTGTTAGTGCCATACTTGTTATTCATCTTTATGATGAACAGGAAGGATCTCACTTGACAAAAAAAATGAACAGTTTTACTTTCTAAAAGAGCAGTAATTATGTGGTACTTTCATAGGTTTCTTTGGACCCACTTTGAACAGTTTTATCCACATTCTAATGTATTCCTACTATGGACTCTCTGTGTTTCCATCGATGCACAAGTATCTTTGGTGGAAGAAATATCTCACACAAGCTCAACTGGTATGTCCTTTCTCCTTTCATCTCTTCCCCATGTGAAGCTTCTAAATATTCTCATGGATGGGGAAAGGTAATAGGAATCCCAGACTTCTTACATGTCAGAGGTTTTTCCATGTGTGATGAAACTGCCTATTTTCTCTTAAAAATGGCCTTTTAAGAATGAAACCTTGTATGTATAAATGTCCTTTGTGTATGCAGTTAGCTTATTCCTTGCTGGGAAATGTAGGTGAATACTTTAAAATCAATGTTGATGTTAAATCGTTTTTATCTAAATCATTTCAACTGCTACTTTTCCATGAGAAAATTAATGAGCAATTAAATGAGAAATTATAATTACTGACTAATATAACTTCAAATAAAATTTTTAGATTAAGTAGTGGACTGCTTTAGCATTTTCTCATTTTGTTTTATTCCTGCAAAATTTAGGGAATAAGAGTTGTTGACTTCTAAAGATACAAAACCAGTGGTTTTTACACGGCCCAGCCTGGCTCGCTCACCATGGTTGCCCCTTCTCCCACCCTGCCAGGTGCAGTTCGTGCTCACCATCACCCACACCATGAGTGCTGTCGTGAAACCGTGTGGCTTCCCCTTCGGGTGTCTCATCTTCCAGTCTTCTTACATGCTTACATTAGTCATCCTGTTCTTAAATTTTTATTTTCAGGTAAGTTAAATTGAAATATTCAGTGGTAAAATATAATAGACTATGCACTTCTTGCATTATATATTTGTTTAATTTTACCAGTTAAATATTACAGTAGTACATGCTTATTGATCAATTCAAATAACAGAGATGCACAAAGTAAAAAAATGAAACCTGCATTTCAAACTCCTTTCCCAACAAAGGAGGTCCTTCTCAGAGGACAACCACTGCCAGTCTAGGGCGTTGTATTAGACATTTTTCAATGAATACATATAAAATTTTATCAAAAGTATTAGCATTTACTCATAAACATATTTGCACGTATATTTGCACTATGCTGCCAAAGTCTGAAGTCTGAAAGTAATAGGAAAAGCAGATGTTGGGCTGCCTGTCTGCACAAAAACCAAACTTGTGAGGCAGATGCTGTTGTAAAAGGAAAGAGGTTTTATTCAGGTGCTGTGTGATCTGCAAGAATGGCGGACTCCTGTCTAAAAGCTTACCTACTCCTCAAAACCAAGAAAAAAGGCATTGTCCATAGTTCCTGTTCCATTTTAAAGTAGTCCTTTGAAGCTCACAGGCAGCTGCTAAGTGGTCATAGTCCACATCCAGGTAGCATAATTTGTTCCTGGCTGCTGTTCATTTCAGATTCCCTCTTGGAGCCTGCGTGTGGAGGCCACACAGACATGGGCCATGAGGTTGCTAGGGCTGCAAGGTCATGTACTCCCAGGAAAGAGGATATGAATGCACCAGCAAGTGCATCAGCAGGTGGGCAAGAGAGAGCCAGAGAGGCTCCTTCCAGGAGGCCATGGGCCTTAGTAGCCAGGTGGCCCACAGAGAGAAGAGGCGAGGAAACCATGTGAGTCCAGGTGGAGAGAGAAAGAGAATGTGTTTCTTTGTTCCCCTGGGATTATATTAGCTTGGGTGTGGGATGGACCAGGAGCTTTCTCAAAGAAAATAACCAACAAACTTACCAAATTTTCACATATTTTGGTTGGGTCCACCTCCCAACCAATCCCTTCATTCTCTATGCTAGACTGACAGGCCAGAACCTGTCAGCCTAGGTTCTTTGGTGTGGAACCTCCCCCTGCACAATTTTGATTTCTATGAAGCATGTGCTTGCCTTCTCCTGGTTCCACCCCCAATCTGGTAGCGGAAGCGGGGAGGGCTTTTTTCCTCTATCCAGTTCTCTTGCTAGCCTTTCACCACTCAGTGTAAGAACCTGCCACCATCTTGGCCAGTGGGCGGAGACTCCCCTGGTGCTCTGGACAGACTGTCTACTGGTAACAAATGGAGAAAAACTTAGACCTAATGAGCCCAATACTAAAGAACCTTTCATATCAGCTACGGTGATGTGATAGACTGTTTAGCTGAAAAAAAAATTTATTTTAAAACAAAGCAGCATGCAAAGTTTACATTGATTTTTTCTTGAGTGTCATTTTCTTTTTAATTAACAATTTAAAGGAAGGAGTGCTTCAGAATGCAATTTCAAAGCACCTCTGTTATACAAGAACTGATGAAAATGCTAACTGCACAGGTCTCAGGTGGCTGCAGATTTGAATTGCTCTCCTCTGTGGGCTGGAGAAACAGCAAACATCATGAAAAAAATGAGAACATACATTTATGTTCAAAATAGTACTTCTGAAATCATATTTAACTATATTTTCTTCTTCAGACAAACAAGTGCTTTCTGATTTTTCAGTTTGCATTTTCTGACAGTCAACCCATAGTGGTTTTCACAAAGTACAACTGTGGGAATGGAACTTTGGAAAGTTTTTCAGCTCTTGTGTTTCTGAAATTGGACTAGCTGGGCTTCGTCTGTTATAAGAGATAGAAGTTTTAAAATGTCTAAAGAAATAACCATTGATAGAATCAAACAAAACCACAAAGACAAAGGAATTTAAAAAGCTGACTGTTACAGGAAAGCTAAGGGAGCCATTTTGGTGTGAAACTTGAAGAGAAGTGGACAGGCGGCGGGGGGGCGTGGGGGAGTGGCGGCCAGCAGGGGCCACAGTGGCACTCCAAGCTTTAACGCTGCTTGTTGGTTCAATTGAATCTTAGTCTGCCAAAACTGAGTATATTTCTTTAGTCTTAACCCTTAAAAATGAGATGAGACCAGGTGTTTTGTCAGAATAGCAAATATATATGCCAAAATCCAAATCAAGCCGAAGTCCCAGGTACTAGTACTTTTAAAATAACAGGTAGCACTTTTTCGCTTGAACTGTATTATTAAAAAGTTAGTCCTTAAATAAGTCATGGGGATGTGGTGAATGGCATGGTGACTACAGTTAATACTGTATTGTATATTTGCAAGTTGCTAAGAGAGTGGATCTTCACAGTTGCCATCACAAGGAAAAAGTCTGTGTGGTGATGAGTGTGAACTAGACTTACTGCACTGATATTGCCACAGTGTAGACAGATTTTGAGTGATTATGTTGTATACCTTAAACTACTATATGTCAATTTTACCTCTATTGAAAAACAAATTTTTAAATCCTTTCCAAGTAAGCAACTAATGTAGAATAAATTGAATACTAATCCCATAATGCATAAATATATACTATGCCGATAAGGTGAAAGAAACAGCCTTTCATCAGGTTTCATACATCTGTCCTCTTTTCACCTTGTTTTTATTTTAACTAGAAGCTTAAAAAATTTCATATTAAAAACAAGAATTCTTATTAGAAATTCCAGTATCCAAGAAAATCATGCACTATTTTAGACTATCTGCCACTTGAGAGACAAGGTCTTATTAAAGAATCCTTTTTTCTTTCTTTTTCTCTTCAAAATATTACATATCCAACAGACATATCGAAAAAAGCCAATGAAGAAAGAGATGGAAGAGGCACCGGCAGGGAAAGAAGTTAAGAATGGGTTTTCCAAAACCTACTTCACTGCAACTAACGGAGTAATAAACAAGAAAGCACAATAAATGTCAAGTAATCGACAAAGCATATACAATAACCTAACAGATTCACTTGCTTTTAAGGCAAGGATTGAATTGAAAGTTATATGTTTTAGCATAGACTAATTTCTTTTGAGTTTATGAATCATTTGTACCCAGAATGTATTAGTATCTTGCTATTAGGTTAATCTGTTAACTGAGTACTTCTGTAAGCATTGAGGTGAGGCTGAGCTCTGTAGACCTCAGACCTGGTGCAACATTCTCTCGCTTTCCCTCCTCCCCCCAGACTTAACCCCTCACCAGAAACTGTCTTCATAATGCCTTATACACACACAAAGCCAGGAAACATGGAGCATTGTTTTTCACAGCAAGTCTTCAAATTAAAAGTTTAGAGTTTTGTTCACATGAAAATGTTTAAAAGAAAATGTTATTTATCTCCTAATACAGGGTATATTGTAGTCTATATTAAGCAATAATTGTCAATGCATAAAGTAATTAGTCCCTATGTTCCTTCAGGAATCAACCCCAAAAGATACTAAAATGGGATCATAAATGGAAAATCTAGCAAAACTTTGTCAAGCTGTGTGTCTGTCAAATTCCCACAACCAGTCTTAATTTTCAGCATAGTGATATGGAAATGAAACTTGTATATTTTTTTAAATTTTGAATGTTAGTTTTTCTTGAAAGAAAAAAAATCTGCCAAACCCTCATAGCTCAGGGGCTTCGAATAGTTGTTCCTCGGTTTTAATTATTCATGTCTACCTCTCATGTTAAGTCGCCCTAGGTTAGATAGCGACAATGCTCAGTATTTAGAAGCAGAATCTAACTAAACCTGGCTGTCCACTTCCTTCTGAACAAGCACTTGCGTCCAGTCTGCCCTCTTCATTGGAATGATATGCCACTGGAACATTTCTAAATCAGAATTAACATAGCAATTGGGGAAAAAGAGACATTGAATTTGTCAACTGTTTATTGTGAACCTCTTTGGGAATATTATTCCCAAATAACCTGCTACCAGTCTTTGCAGGTTATGTTTTTGAAAATAGGAACTTAAAATCGGAGGACTGTAGAAAGATTTCAATACTCAGCCATCAGCTGGTAATGAGCCACAATGAAAAGTACCGATGTGGCAAACTCAGCACATCTTTTTCCAGCTCAGGTAATGTAATCTGTGCCAAGAATTCAGCGCAGAAGCACAGGAGGTCGTTAATGGCCGTTTCCTTCCTCCTCTACATGTGGGACCATTACTCACTATTACATTGTACCAAGAATGGAAACAATATTTTCTGAAGATTTGATGCTGATCTATCCCCTATAAAATGATTATTTATCCCATATACCTTCTTTATAAACAGGTCATTCATAATGTTGACATCAAATGCTCAAGTGTCGGAAAGGCATCGTCACCGTTGCCCCAGCACATCCAGTCTGCTGTGGAGTGCCTTTCTGTCCTTTTATGCTTTTTCCCCCAAACTCTAGTTTTTTAATTAGTTTTCCTGTTTAAAAAGTAAGAACACTGACTTTTGTACTGATATTGTGCATTGACATTGTGCCGACTTTTTTATCTTCCCTTTCATGTAAACTACCCACTCAGGATTCTGGCCCACCTCTTGGAAGGTGACTGACCTGAGACTAGTCTTCCTGGTGAAAGTGTTGGGCCCGTAACATTCCCTCCTCTACTTGTTGATCAATTTCTATTGAACAGACATCTCTACCTGATACCACTTACCCTTGGATTTATTTTTGTAAATGGTTTTCTAAAGCCGACTTGTTCGAGGGTGCTTAATCCCCACTTTTGTCACATTATTACTGTATTGTTACAAGATTTATTCTCTCCCAAAACTCATCTTAAAACAAGGGCTAGCTTTGAGTATGACTGTTACTGCTGCTCCATGACAAACACAAGTTGGACTAAGGAGACAGCCTATGGAGCAGCTGGACTCTGGTGCAGTTTTAGTTCTCAAACATGCACCAAAATCTGTTCTCAAAGACCATTGCCAGTAAAAATGAGATTCAGCCAGAAGACAGACAGCACTGGTCACTCACTGGATTCAGTTCATTTTTAATCGTCAACAAGTACCGAGTCTCATCGCTCCTCCTCATACCTACAGTTCAGGAGGCTCTCATGGGCTTCATAGCCGCAGAGCAAGGAGGGCCGCCACTGTTCAACAGAATGGCGAAACCAAGGAGCTCACAGTGGGTGCAGCTTGGAACCTCTCAGATCAAAGGGGAAAACTTGGGTAGTTTACACTTTCCCACCCAGTATAATTACAGGTTTCAGGTGCTTATTTCCAATTGGGATTTAATTCTAGAAAAGCTTAATGAAACACCTGTAGCCTTAAACCATTCAAGGGCCAGTTAAATTACACAAAGTTATGAAATCTTAGCCACAAAAATTGAATCAGGTAAATATTTTAACCTGTCATTAAGTGTTACAACTTTAAGAAACACAATGTTTACTTTTAAATGTGATTTTCCTAAAAATGAAACTATTTTTTAAATATCTGTATTACCTGTTAAAAAATAGACAATGAGTTTTCCCAAATAAATTTTCTCTTACTTGTAGGAAAATGAAAACATTTAAATGAATACCACACCATGTCTGTTAATAATTCCCCCACTTTTTTAAACTAACAGAACAAAACATTTACTTAATATAATTAAACAGAAATTTTCACTCTTCAAAATTATATATTGAACTATTTAGGCATTTGGGGGGATAAGTTCCTTTGCATTCCCATGAGGAAAATATTTATTTCCATTTTAAGACAAACCGGCATGTACTGCGATGGGCAGCCCAGCACGCTGTGTGTAAGAGGCCATTCTGGTTCTTTCTTATATTTCCATGTTGTGTCCTGATCTTTCTGGGGGCTTCCTTATTTGGGAAATAAGAATATTACTTTCTGGATTTTCTTTTGAAAGTATTTATATCTTAAGAACATAGTATCATGATTAGGGTGGCCAGGGGGGCAGGAGAAGCCGTTTTTCTTGGTAGTTAGAGAAAAAGCATTCTGTATGATTGTTGTATAATAAATTGATTTTTACACTAAAGTAAAGCATATTGTGATTTTATCTGGTTCAAATAAGTTAAAATGTGTGTCTGCATGGGATTCCAAATAACTCAGGATTTTTTTTTTACAATAAAGTGATATTTTAGCAATTAATTTAGATGTTTAATTTTTCCTCCAATAAGAAATGAGTTTTTTAATATGATGTTATTGCTTTTATATAATATACATATGCAAGTTAAACTATTTCATAAAAAGGTCATTCACAAAAAAAATTATGACCAATTAGATAAGCATAGGATATAAACGTATAAGAAGCAAATTGCTATATAGAATAATCTGGAAGGTGCACTGGATTGGTTGAGAAGACTAAATCAGACACAAACAGCATTGCATTATGCTCTGAAGCCCAGGGCTCCCTTTGCAGAGCGCCCAGACAGGCAGAGAGGAGGCTGTTGCCACTCAGAAGGGATATGGGAGCAGAGATTTGACCATGTTGTAGGGCAAGATCACAGATTGGCATTGTGTCAGTGTAGAGAGTAAAGTGTTGATGTGATATTAAGGAGAACAAGAGCCCTGGCTGGTATAGCTCAGTGGATTGAGTGGGGGCTGTGAGCCAAAGGGTCGCCAGTTCGATTCCCAGTCAGGGCACATGCCTGGGTTGTGGGCCAGGTCCCCAGTGGGGGCCACATGAGAAGCAACCACACATTGATGTTTCTCTACCTCTCTCCTTCCCTTCCCTTCTCTGTAAAAATAAATAAATAAAATCTTAAAAATAAAATCTTTAAAAAGGAGAACAAGAAATACATCCAAAAATTACAAAGAGATTGCTTATGAAATGCTTCAATTCCTAGAGAGTAACAGGGCTGGGGCAGGCAGGATTTATTAAAGAAGGGCAGGAGAGGAAGAGGGAATAGAAAAGGGAAGGGATGGTGGCACTGTAAAGGGGAAACTCCATGTTCACTGTTGGAATGGGGGCTAGAGTTTGGGGAGGAAGAGTGGACATTTTTAAGAGCCTTCTCCTAACCTAAAGGGCTTTCATTATTTTAAACAGTGGGTTTTAAACAGTGGGTAGAACCAAGTCATTAAAGTTTCATGCTTAAAAATAAAAGATAAATCCTATTTCTCTATAACAATGTGTAATAAATATTGCAAATTAAAAGGTGCTTATACCTACCCTGGATGCATGGCTCGGTTGGTATGTCATTCTGTGCACCAAAAGGCTGCCAGCTTAATAGTCAGGGCACATCCCAGGTAGGGGGTTGGACCCCCTGTTAAGGTATGTGTGGAAGGCAGCCGATCGATGCTTCTCTCTCACATTGAAGTTTCTCCCTCCCTCTCTCTAAAAGTCAATAGAAACATGTCCTTGCATGAGGATTAAAAAATAAATAAAAATGTGCTTATACATGATAAATATTAAATAAGTTTTATAGTTTCTTTATATAAAAATGTGTTTTTATTACAGCAGGCTTTTTTTCAAAATCAAATTACATTTGTGTATTTAAGGAACCTTTCCATTCCAGGGCACACACAAAAGTAATCACTCCTACAAGACCAATTGCAGTCACCTAAAATATCACTTGACCTTCAGTAGTACTCTTGACTTTCAGCTATGAAGGGGGGAAAATGCTATTGAATTGTAGGTCATTTTCCTGCCTTAAGAAGCTGCGCTGAGAGAACATTGGAATGATACCAGGAGAAGTAAATCTGAAATTCGTGCACTCATTGAGCAATTTGTAAATGCAGTTATTATGGCTCTTAGGAGGAACCCACTGGAAGCCCATTAGGACAGTGTCTGAGGCCAAGTCACTTTTGGCATTCAGGTAGAGCCCAGGCATGCTCAGTGCCCTCCACGCTCTTGGCACATGCCTTTCCCTTGTTCACTACAGTCTCTAGTCTTGAGATGGTGCCTGTGCTCTTATATTTGCCACAGTTTCCACTAAGCCTTTTGCCTTTAGCCTATTAACCTAGTTGATCCCTAAAGGCATTTGAATCTGCGACTCCTGACCATTGAACAACTAAAGGAGAAATTCTGCACAGATTTCCCCAGGCTGGTGTCAAATACTAAGAAGGAAATGAACTTAACATTCTTGTTGACTGTGATCCTAGTAACAAATAATTCGAAGTTGCAAATTTCTGTAAAACACTTAACCACTCTTCCTAGCATACTTTGTGTACAACAACCCTTTATTTTTCTTAAGCTAATTTAGTCCTTTGGGCTTTGACACACTCTGGAAATACTAATGTTCAATTGAAAAAATCATAAAATCTACATTATCCAGTGCTGAGTGTTACACTAGAGAGCAGAAGTGACCCCAATGGGTCACCCTTGGAGTTCTGCCCTTGGAGTTCATTGTTGGGAACCGCCCTGTCTGGTTCCAGAAGCTGCAACCCCCCATGGCTAAGGCTGAGTAAAAAGACCTTGGGATTATAAACCACTAAGAAGACAAAGCTTATCCTTCCATCAGGGGCACACCCTCTGCCCCCTTTACTTCACCCCGCTTGGCCCAGGGTGGATCACTGGTTAGCCAATGATGGGTAAGATTCCTCAAGGGAAAGATGACCTAAGACTGGGTTGGTCATGAAGGGGCCCTCAGGGAAGGACTTGGGGGGCCCTCAGGGAAGGACCCTCACTCCAAGGTTTTGATATAGCCTGAGTCCTCATTCTGTCTGTAAGAAGTCTCCTCCTAATCTCTTGGATGCCTTACTTGCTCCACATGGCTTAAGCCTGAAACAATGCTGGAGGTGGGTACAGCCCTGTGCTGGAAAGAGCAGGTTTCCTGGGCCATCAGGCCTAAGAAAAGAATTCACAAAATCCTGTGAAACCTGCTTTGCTAAGAATGCCCTCAATTTAAATGATAAGGGTCCAAGCATAAAATGACTTCATTTCCCAAAGTTTTATGGCCCTTTGGCTATCTGACCCTGACTCAGAATAAGCCCTCATAGATCTTTGAATGTTATCTATTCTTTGATTATTACTGCCTGACAATGATTGAGATTTACATATCTGCCCTGTATTCCTATGCAAATTAAACCCACTAAAATCCCATTGAGGAACAGGCTAAAGGCCCTTCTCTGAGAGATTGGCCACCTTTCCTCCCCAAGCAGATCACATCTTGGTAGACTGATCCTCATCCTTGACAGCTGCAGGGGCTCTGCTGGACAAAGCTCCCCCACAGTTCATAGTCTGATAAAGTAGATGGAGAAGTATTTAGTTATAAAATAGTAGGAATATTGAACACAGCTTACCAAGAAAACTTTTCTAAAGGAGGGAATGCCTGAGCTTAGTTATGATGGGTGAGAAATTCTCCAAATAGACAAGGCAGGAACTTTGAGGAAATTCCAGAGGTAAACACAATTCTAATAGGAGTCACCATTCCTTCAACAAGTATTCCTTGAGTGCCTCCCGTTGGCCAGCATTGCCCCAGGGTTTGGAATAAAATTGTGAATAAAACACACAAGGTCTCAAGGAGCTTGTGTCTAGTGGACACCTCCTAGTGGGAAAACAGTCATCACATTCTGTAAGTATGTGCTATTTATGTTAATGGTTAAACAGGTTAGCATTCACACACATCGTTTACATAGGGTACTGAATACAACTGCTGAGACCACGAGTTTTTCCTGAGTATGTTCCACATATATGCATAGGGATTTGGATTTAGGGTTGTGGGAGTGATTAAGCAGCCTCTGTTAAGCTGTTGTCATCGTGTCTGAAGTTGAAGCTTGAAGTCCACAGGACAGGCAGTTGGGAGGGAGGATGGATATAGAGTGGGGAGATCAAGAGCAAACCAGGACCCACAGCATAAGCTGACCTATGAAGACAGACTGAAACCCAGCAATCTGGTTGCCTCCTAGCTTGTGATGAGTGTCCTGCTGGAGCCAGGATCTGTGTCACATAGCCAGGCACACCACTGGCCCATGTTACAGCATTAGGCACACTGTAGGCCTGTGTCCCAGAGCTGCACACACACCTAGCCCAGAAGGGGGAGCTGATGGAGGGTGGGGAAGGGTGGAGCAGTCCCAGGCCCAGGTGCTGCCTCACAGCAGGGAGTCTAGTTGGCAGATGGGCAACATCTCATATCTACTACCAAGTAGCAGTCTCATTACTTTGCCTTCCAAATCTCCCACTGGTCCCTCTGTAGCCAACTCTAAACAGAAATAGTAAAGAGCAGGGATTCTGAGAAATGTAGTTCAGCCTAGCCAAGTTGACACATTTCAAATTTATCATATCCTGTTATAACAATAAAAAATGCCTAAGCTACCTAAATAAACCCAGTGGCCTTGTGAAAAAACTGAAAGGTAAGCTCCTAGCTTACCTGAATTCCCAGTAAAAAGGGAGAGGCATAATGACAGAGCTCTCATAGCACATTCCAGAAACTTCTAGCTGTAAAGAGGAGTCTTAAGGTGACGGGTAGAAGATGAGGCAGAATAAGTACATCCTTGAATGCCAGGCTTATGGAGCCATCACGGTATTCAGTAGGGGAATGATGTGTTAGATGGGTGTTGTGGACAGATAAGCTGTGGTTATCGGGGAAAATCTAACCTAGATCATACAGGAGACTTCACTGGGTGTTTCCACAAAACTTTGGAGGGGAAGAGTCAAACTTAAGATTCTGAGCTCAGGGAAAGCAGTGGATAGGGCTGCCATGGGCTCAGCAGGGGAGAGTCTGGACTGGCAGGGCAGGGGCAGCAGAGGCTGAGATTCAGCTGTGGACACATTCAGTTTGAGGAGCACGTGCCACCCCCAGTTGGTGCTTGTCTAAGGGACAGGTGTAAATGTACTGTCTGAAGTATAGAAGAGATGCTCAGAGGTAGAGCAGGCATTCTGTGAGCATAAAGCCCAAAGCCACAGGAAGGATCGCAGAGCAGGAAGCTAAGAAAACCCTGGCCCCACTCACAACTTAAAGCTACTTTACACCAGCCCTGGATAACCTCTGCCTGGGCTGCTGCTTACGGGAACCAGGGTTGGGGAGGGACAGGACCCTTCTTTGTTTCAGCTGCTGGAATCTGTTACATGTGACTAACTGTAATGTGTTCAGTTAATTCACGTTTTGTCCAATTCCCCATTAGGGCTGGGAATTAGTCTAATATCTTTAGCCCAGAGTAGTCTTTTCTCCATATCCTCTTTCAGTACTATTTTGATTAGGAGATTTGTTATTTTTGTTTCCCCAAATTAAAATAGTTATTTTTGCCTGATAATGAAAGTCATTCAAGATATATACAAGGGTATTCACTGCAGATTTATTAGGAATAACAATGGAAAATAACAATGGAACAATAGAGAATTGAATGGACAGATTATAAACTAGAATATTTTGCAGTTACTTAAAAAATAAGTAGATCCATATTTATGACTTAGAAAGGAATCCGACTTATTGCTGAGAGAACAAAACAAGAATATACATAATATTTACTATGCCATTTATATTACACAAAAATACACATTTGTATACTTATATGAACATTTGTATACATTCTTCTGTTAGTATAGACAAAAATGCCTGGAAGAATATGTACCAAACTTAACGAGGTAGTTACCCCTGGATCGTAGATAAGAGGGAGGGTTAGAGGTGCGGAAAAATTTAACTCTTTATAAGTGTTATGCTGTTTGAGTGAGTCTATTACACAAAAGTAATTCTTATCTTGGACTAAATTCTAAAATTATAGAACAGCCTAAGATGAAAGTAAATTCATCTAAAATGTACCCACACAGAAATACCCACAGTTGACAAGTTGACAAGTATCTTTTAGAATCTCGATCTTTCCTATGTACACATATACACACAAACTGTCATCATTTGTAACACCCTCTCTCCTTGTTATTTCAATGATCAACTCTTTCTTTTTTTTATTTTATTTATTGATTTTAGAGAGAGGGGAAGGTAGAGAGAGAGATTTGTTTTTCCACTTATTGCATTCATTGCATTTTTTGTTTGCTTCTTGTATGTGCACTGACTGGGGATGGAACCTGCAACCTTGATATAGCAGGTCTATGGTCTTACCCAGAGGTCCCCAACCTTTTGGGCACCAGGGGCCATTTTTTGTGGAAGGTGGAGGTGGGGTGGAGGGGAGGGGAGGGGAGGAGACAGGAGGCAGAACTCAGGTGAGCAAGGGTTGGGGGCCCCTGCTCTAACCAACCAGGCTATGCAGCCAGTGCTTCATTGGCCAGCTCTTTCTGATCCTCTCCTGGCAGCTTCATCCCCTTACCTAACTTCAGTATATTGGATTTTTTTTCATGGGACTTTTCTCTACACTTAGTTCCTAAATCAACTCAGCCAGACTTAAGGTCATCCCTCTGCTGTGACTTTCAATTTCAAATATCCAGTTACACACCTGACAACTTCATTCAGAAGCCGGAATCACAAAATGAAAGTACATCATAAATCAAACTTTTAATATCTATCCACATCTTCCCCTTCCCCTTACCAATAAAAGCACACCTTTCTAAATCTTCACTGTCTCCTTAAACCCTGGAAGTTGTCCTTAATCCTTCCTTTTCCCCTCCCACCATATCTAATCTATCAACCACCCTTCTAGGTCCATCTCCACTTGCCCACCTCATCCCATTCCCCACCCCAACACACACACAAACGACCTTGAGGGCAGCCCCTTTACTTTTACCCCTTTCACTTCAGTCGGAATAAAATCCAGTTTCCTAACCATGGTCCCTAAGGTCCTAGATTCACCACCACTCACACCCCTGCCCCCAAACTGAGCTTAGACTACTCTGCCCTCACTTTTTTCTTTTGGCTCTCACTGAATTTCTAGAACATTCTAAGCTTCTTAAGGCCTCTTGGCCTTATCTGTCTTGGCCTTTCCCTCTGAAATGCTCTTTCCCACTGTGCTCACTGCTGGGTCCGCTCATCCTTCTAATTTTAGCTCAAATATCACTTCCTTGGAGAGATTTGACTTGACTCTCCTCCTTCCACACTATGAGGCTTTCTCTCACTTTTTCCTTTTTAGCACTAACCACTATCATGAATTCTTATCTGTTTCCTTCTTTACCTTCTGTCTATCTTACTACAATGTACACTGTATGAGGTCAAGGACCTTGAGTATTGTTCTACCTCCAGCATCAAAGACAGTACCTGGCACCTAACAGATGCAACGATTTACTGGGAGAACGAACCTTCATATCCTCATCTAACATTTAAAGCAAATGGGATCATGTTATACATGCTGCTTTGCAACAAGCATTTACAATTTACTCACTTCTAAATATCTTCCCAAGTCAAATGATATAACCTAAACCTTTCTTTTGAATGGATGCATGGCATATTATATGAAGCTATTGATCTATTTAATCAAACTCCAACTGGGCATTTAGGGAGAATTCCAATCTCTCCTGATTAGAATTGTTTCCAATACATACAATGTCTGTATTACTGAATAGTTCGATTTCGTCTTTAAGATAATGTCCTAAAAGTGGAATTGCTGAATCAAAAATCACAAAGCACAACTTTGGATACTGAAGGCATTTTTAAAAACCACCTATTTTATTCACTAAATAAAATGAAACCAAACACACAATCTTTATAATTACTACACTCTTTAAGGTAAATGGAATTGGATTCTTATAAAAATGTATTGGATTATGGCCTATTTAGGGAATCCAGTTCAGACCTATAAATTTAAGAAAATATCAACTTGATGTTTGTATAAAAACCTCATTATTATATGCTGTGGGGATGAACAAAACAAGATTCAAAGAATCCAACTGCTGTTTAAAGTGATTGTATCCAAGAACAGAATAGTTGGTGGTTGTTGAACACATTCAGTATTTTTTATTCTGTGGGCCTCACAACACTGGCAGAAAGCTCATGGAGCGGCTGGAGCATGCAGAGAGGTGTTGGGGTGCACAGTTAAAAGTATATAAACTTCTCCTCTAGAAATCTCTCAAAGGTAACCCCATTCAGTCTCATTTCCCTCTTTGCCTTAATGATTAACAAAAGACCACCATCATCCTCCACCCTCTCACTGGATGCTGCTTGCACATCTCCTCGTCTGCCTCTACTAACCTTCCCCACACTCTCAAGGTCTTCCTGTCCAACCCCTACAATTCAGCCCGTCAGCAGCAGACTCGCTTATATCCTTAGCTTAGTCCTGGATGAAAATATCTCCTTGCCTCCTTATCTTAACTAAAATGTTGTGACTTCTGAAGGTACCACTTCCCCTGAGACTGTCTGTCAATTAAAAGTTTCCCCCCCGCCCCAATTATCCTATCACTTCATGGCCAGATGGAGAGGCAGGTGTTCTCCTCACTCCCCATTGCCTCACACAGGTTTTACCCTCTCTCTTGCAGAAACTTCCTTGCTGATTTTATACCATCCATCTGACTATGCATTCATCCTTCTGGGTCCTTTGTTTACTTGGTTCCTGCTAGCCTTGGTAGTAATGGCCACACCATCACTAAGGACCCATCTTCATGCTCCACCTTCTCAGTTCTCTGACACCTCACCTCCTACAGCACTCTCCATTATTTCACCACAGCCATGCACAGGTTTTGTCATCAACACAAAGTTCCCACCTCTGTATTCTTGATTCTCAATATCCCACTTTCTGCCCACACGTTCCTGGCCTTTCCAAGGCACCTGCTGTCCTTCCTCCACTGTCACAGTTTTTGATCCCACAGACACTGTCAAGTCATTGGCCCTATGTTATAGACTGAATGTTTGTGTCCCCCCCAAATTCATGTGCTGACTCCCTGCCCTTGTGATGTTATTAGGAAGTAGAGCTCTTAGGAAGTAATTAGAAGTAAATGAGGTCATGTTGTGACAGGGTAGTAAGAAGCTAGGAAAATTCCTGCACAAGTGGAAGGGGAAAACTGAGACAAGAAGACTAAATAAGGCCAGTTTGAGCAACTTACCGCCAGCTGGTGAATCTCAAGACCGTATATCCCCTAACCAAGGACACTTGAAAGCAAATGCTTCATACCTCTCCTCCCTAACCAAAGAGCACATAACTTAAATCACCCTGGTCTGGGAAATAGAGAACAGAGACCCAGTTAATGTCGTTTGTGCCAGCTAAACCCAAGGACAGATGAAGTCAGGAACAAATAACAAAAACCCCATTAAAAGCCAAACAGACCCAAGACAAAAGTAAAACAATGTAACAGACCAAAGAATGTTCCCAAACCCCACTATGAGCTCATTCTGATGCATCAGCATATTAAAAATGCACTTGGAAAGCTAGTGAATATTTGGTAGAAACCCTCCCCAAAGATCCACAGAAAAAAAGATAAAAAGCCTCAGGACAAAGACTCAGAGTGGGCTCACTCTTGTGCATGCCCCTGCCCCTTCCCCAGCATGAACCTTTTATTTCCTCCTCAACTCTGGGAGTCCCTAGGAGACCTGCCGTCAGGGAAGCAGTGGGCAGTGGCAGCTAAACCCAGGCTAACAGCCTGATCCTGTCTCTGAGGCCCCCTTTTCTCTGAGTTCCCAGGGAGCTAAAAGCACCTCTGCCTTGGCTCACTCCTTTCCTATAACATTTCTCGGGGGCCAAAGCAGAGCATCAGTTAGGCTCTGTCCTGTTACTTCTTTCACGCCGAGTTCTTCCTTTGTCTCACCATCCCCAGCCTTAGTAAACGTGCTATCAAAATCACGTGGACTTGTGTTGTGAAATCTTTCCTACATGAAGTCAGATCCCACACACCACAGGTTGGCCTCAGGCAGACCCGCTCCAGGCCAGTTCCTATCTGGCAACAAAGGGAGTGGAACCCTCATGAGTGGGATTAGTGCCCTTATAAAAGTCAGAAGAGCACTTGCTTCCTCTGCTCTCTGCCACATTAAAATTGGCAACTTTTGTTATTGAGTCTCTCCATCATTGCTCCTGATTTTAGTAACGATGCATTTAGAGTTTCTCAATTAAGCATGATAATGGCTTTTGAACTGAGATTTGTCATACAAAAAAGAATCTAGTTAGTATTATTTTACTTGGTTTCATAAAAATTCAAGGGGAGATGTAGAATTTTTTCAAATGCTTTTTGAAATATATGAGAAGAACCATAATGATTTTATCCCTAGATCTATTAATAATTAGTGTATTAATAGATTACCTAATATCAAACAATGTTTGTATTCCTGGAATAAATCTCACTTGGTCATGACATATTATTCCTTTAATAAGCTGCTAAATTATGTTCACCAATATGTTACTTAGAATTTTGGCTTAGCTATTTTAATTCAGATTGCTCTGTGGTTCTCTGTGCAATTTTTGTTAAAATTTTGTATTATAGTGCAAGATTCATAAAAAAAATTTGGAAATTTTTATTCTTCTGCTATGTGCAGACTTTTACATGTGATAATAAACCTAGAGGGTGGACTTCAAAATATCTTTGTTTATTACGTCTATGAGGTTTGGGATTTTCTTAAGCATGATGGTGACAGGCACAGACAGACACCGCAGGCTACTGTGGTTCTGGAAAACAAGCAATGGGGCCGAAGGGGAAAAAAGCCAGATATTCCCAATGTCAGAGAGTTTCTGGTCCTCACAGCTATAGCAGGTGACTCAGGAAGTATGGCCCTCTTTTCAGGTTTATTTATTTCAAGATTTTTTGTGTGGTATATGACTTTCCAGCTCAGCTCTGAGGTTTGTTGTTGGAGAAGGGTCAGTGTCCTTCATTCTGAGGCCACCCCTAGGAGACAGACAAGCTAAGCCATCAGATCTGTTTGTGGACTCCCACTCAAGGAACCTGAGTTCTTAATGAGTCTCTTCTCTTATAGCTCTCCTCTATTCTAGACCCAAAGGCTGGCCTCCAGAGAAGACATTACCGAACCAGTCAGTGAGGGTCCTATTGCTCACAGCCAAATAGGCAAAACTCAGGAGACATAGTTCTGTGGAAAGGAAAAGGAATCTTTTATCTAACCACCATACAATTCCAAATAAAGGCAGTTTTCTGCCTCAAAGCCCATTCCTTCTAAAATATCCAAAGAAAAATAACCCTGCCACCCTCTCCCAGGCCAGTCCAGTCCTAGGCTGCACCTAGAATTTCTTTTCCCATTTAAAAGTACCATCCTTGGGGAAACGC
Source organism: Trachops cirrhosus (assembly GCA_028533065.1). Classification (NCBI taxonomy): domain Eukaryota; kingdom Metazoa; phylum Chordata; class Mammalia; order Chiroptera; family Phyllostomidae; genus Trachops; species Trachops cirrhosus. The sequence continues at coordinate 77,606,198 of CM052542.1, forward strand.
AGGCAGCTGCAGCATGCATCTAGTCACAGTCTGCTCCAAGCGTCCTCTGGGAACTGTGAGCTGGCCAAAGTCCCACTCACAGCATGCTGCTCCTTGCTTGGCTTCTAAGCACTGGTCCAGCACTTGCTCCCTGTCTCTTCAGCATTGCCTTACTGCTGCAGCTGAGCTCCTGCTCAGGCAGGCCTGCACAGTGCTCGCTCCAGTTGTCAGCGCCAGTGCAGCTTCATGTGTGAGAGATGGACATGGGGCTTGCTGCCCAGCCACATAGCATCCAGGGCCCACCAGCCCCAGCATCCTTCCCTTCTGCCCTACTGGTCCAATGCCTGCTGATCTTCTGGCCCGGCAGGCCCTGGAGCACTTGGAAAGGAACACCAGGAAAGTTGTAGGACCACGTGGTACCCAAGGCCCGCTAGCCCAGGAATGGAGCCCTGGTGGCTGACCAAACTAGTGAGAAGAGGGGAAAGCAAAGAGTTCAGCATATCCGTACTCTCCAGCTTTTAACAACCCTAGGACCACGCTACACAGTGAAAGTAGATAGGAGGGTATGTCCCTCCATCCAATCACCTCCCTTCTCCTTCTCTCCACCAGTCCCCACCTGCCCTCCCCCTCACAACTGTCAGTCTGTTCCATGTTTCTATGCCTCTAGTTTTATTTTGCTTGTGAGTTTATTTTGTTTATTAGATTCTACTTATAAGTGAGATCATATTTGTCTTTCACCGACTGGCTTATTACTGGCTTAGTGTAATAGTCTCCAGTTCCATCCATGCTGTTGCAAAAGGTAAGAATTCCTCCTGTTTTACTGCTGTGTAGTATTCCATGTATAAATCTATCACAGATTTTTTTATAGACTCATCTGCTGATGAACACTTAGGCTGTTTGCAAATCTTGGCTACTGTAAATAGCACTGCTATGAACGTAGGGGTACATGTATTTTTTTTGGAATTGTATTTCAGGATTCTTACATTTTTATATTTTAGTTTTGCTAGAATATTTCAGGTAATAGGTATTTTACAGACATCATGACATTCCTCTGCTTATATTTCATTATGCAATGATAACACAAGCCACCATAAGCCTTAACATCATTAACAGTAATTCCTTTTTATCCTGTAATTCTTGGTCCCTCTCCATATTTCTAGGAGCAATTACCTTTAATACTTCTTGTTTCTTTCTCCCATTAGGACTTCTGCCATCTTTATAGAAGAAAACAATACATCAAAACCAAGTCACTTACCATACCAACCACACCTCTTATTATTTCTTATCACATGCCATACATGTGATTCACTTAAGACATCACAAAAAGCCTCAGTTAAGCATCTACACCAAAGAGTACAGAAAGAGAATGCATTTTTCTGATAATATATGTTTTAATTTCACCACAACAAAATAACTGGGCTATCTCATATTTGCTGATATTTTGTTTTTGTATGAAATTCAATGCACTAACATTTTCAAAATGAAATACCAATTTTGTCTCTGAAGTGCTTCATGGTTTTACACATTCTCTCAGCATCCAATTAAACTTTTTATGAGAATTATACTTCCCCTGAATCCTGGCTTCAAACTAATAAAGCAAAAAAAAGTACCCTGAAGATATCAAGTAAATGACAAATGCTCCTGAATGTGAATGTAGCTTTAGAGAAAAAGAAAAAGCCACCCTGTGATTAATCACAGTCTATTTCCTTCTATTGTCCTATGTCATAGTCACATAGGACAAGCACATAGAACAAAACTCTTTAAAAGGTCAAGAAAATGCATGTGTCCATGAGAAAAGAATGATCAGAAGTATGCTAAATCATGTTGCAGTTAAAAAAGGGACTGGGGAAATTTTCTGTCTTGTTAATGTGCTCAAGAGGCTTAAAGTAAAATGAAATAAAAGGAAACAAAGAGGAGAGAAAGGGAAATTGAGCAGATGTGCATCAAGAAGTTACTTTTTGATGTGTGCAAGGTGTTCCTCTGAGTGGCAGCTGATCTGGAAGACTAGGCACAATGTTCTAGGGAAATTGCCTTCCACCTGTGTGTAGGAGTCATTCAGGTGTGGGAATGCCCCAAGGTGCTCCACTTCTTAAGATTTTATAAGATAGGAAGTACAGACAAAATTGGGTAATCCTTGCACCCCCAGAACTATCTCAGACAATGATTTGACTCAAGAATCGTATCCTGCCATAATTCTGATATAGCCCCAGTAGTAACAGGATGCTATTTGTAGAGTATTTACTATGCCCTGGTCATTTAAACACAATACATGTATTGATTCATTTAATCCTCACAAAACCAATCCTAAAATGTGGATACCATTATTATTCCCGTTGTAAACCTCAAGAAGGATTATATCTGCCAAGATGGACTCCTCAGGGTTAAATGAACACAGATTCATAACTAGAGTCTAGCAGCAATTGACAACAGAGGCCTCTCACTCTGCATTTCAGGGAAAAGCTACAGATGAGATTTTAACCTCCTCCACTGTGCTCATGCCATCTTTTAAGGAGTTCCTGGTATTGTATTTTAACCAATTGGTTGAGATATGCCCCCAGTTAATTGGAACTGGGCAGCTATGTCCTCATTTGCATCCATACTGACCAATTGGAATGGCTCAATAATGACCAGTCAGGATGCACATTTCTGACCAATCAAGACTATGCTATTTGGACTAATTAGAATGTGTGAATTGGATTTCTAATTTGCATAAAAATGGACCAATCAGGAACCAAGGTGGGAACTTTCTAGGGAGTGGGGTACAGCCACACTTTTGATTTCCACCTGAGGCTGTGTTCCCCTGTTTTGCAAACTGTTCACTTGGGTAAAGTTTCTCCACTTCCTACATCCCAGATTTAGGACTTTTCCTGACACTATTTTGCAGATGAAGAAACTGAGCTCCTGAAGCTGCCAAAGTCACCCAGCTAGAAAGCAGCAGTGCTGACCTTTGAAGTTAAGCAGTCTGGCTCTAAAACCAGAGCACACATACATCTGAGATGCCATACCATCACTGTCTCACCTAGCTTTCAGACCCTCTCCATCATGAAATGATCAGATTCTGGACAAATGTGCACACATCCCCCCACATGGCAAATTTCCTTGGCTGTACAGGTAACATTAATTTGATCATCATGATCTCCCAGCTACCTCCTATTCTAGGTAGCTACTGCCATCTCGTGCCTGGCCTAGCACAGACAGGTTCTTTTCCACCTTGAGTCCTTGGGCTCTGTCTTTCACTCTTCCCAGAAGGCTCACTCCCTCTTCTCTATCTAAATTTTGCCTTTCTCGTGGCCTTGTTGCAGACCCAGATCTCCTGAGCAGCTTTCCGTTGCTTCCAGCTGACATTAACTCCTTACTCCCTATCCCGGTACTCAGAGTATCCACTTTGTACTTGAACATGAACCACACGGAGCTGTACTGCAAATTACTTGTTTCAAGCAAAAGTCAAGCTCTGTAGTTAAAGTTGCTGTTTTTCTTAAAGAACATTTTCATCTTTACATATAGCACATACATAGAAAAACATAAAAAATATGTCCTTAATACATTATGATAAGCAAACATCATAGCCACCACCCAAGAGGAAGATGGGTCACGGCAGGGAGGAAAGGTATTCCAGGTGAATGTGACAGCAGGAACACAGGATTGAGGCAGGGGAGCTGGGCATGACCAGTAGGTTATAGTGAGTGGTTTAGACTGAACACTGTGTTCCTCCAGTGGCTGGGTCTACAGCTGGCTGTCCAGGCATTTCACCTGGGTGGTCACACAAGGTCTCAAGCTCAGAAGGGCCTCACATTTGGTTTAATGCTCTGCTGTCACTATCCTGAATTTTTAATGATACTTTTTGATAATTTTCATATAAGAAATCCCTCATTTTTATTTTGCATTGTGCCCTGCAAATTATGTAGCTGGTGCTGATTGGCCTTGTCTTTGCAGTAAAAGTGGTTGGTTCTCCTTTCATGCTTTCTTAGTGACCTATTCTGATGGCTTGACCCTCCAAAGTTCTCCAACTACAGACCTAGCACAAACAAAAGTAAAACAGGGAGAGGGAGAGGGAGAGGAAGAGAGAGAGAGAGAGAGAGAGAGAGAGAGAGCCCTTCTCTATTTCTCTCTGCTTCTGCCCAGCCCCTACCAGCAACAGGTTCCCAAGAGCTTTCCTCCACTTATCATAGATTCCAGGGCTTTTATCTTAAGCTGGGAGTGGCCCTTCTCCCTTCTGGAAACTTTTATTAAATGCCTGTGCATATTGCTTGCATTTTCATTATAAGGTAGCACCTGTCTCTGGCCTGGTGAGGGCTGCAGGAGTTCAAGTAGAAATAACTGCTATCTTAGGACTGCTGTGTAGGGCTTGGGTAGGCAATAACCTCTGATCTCAGGGGTTACAGTTTAGCCAATGACCTTCATTACTTCTCCGTTAAAGGTAATCAAGAAGCTCTTTGGTTAAGGTGTTCTTGGGCCATGTTTTCACAGTACCCTTAACAATGACCAGGACTAAATCCTTGCCCTTTGGGCAGCAGTTTGAGAACATCAGGACATTCTTTAACCTGCCTCACAGCACGCCATGGTTGTCAGAAACACAGGTGGTCATGATCAAACCTACCCAAGTGCCTCCAATGACTGTGCTCAAGCCTCTTCTGAAGATTTACATCACTCTTCCAGTTTCCATGCAGGTCTAAAACACAACACTCTGAAAAGAACTTTGTGCTACAGGGCATGAGGTGAGGAATTGAAGCCCTCAGAAAGCAAACCTCCATCACACTGAAGCCCCCTTCATCACGACAAGTGAAAACTTAGTGGGGCTTTTAGCAGATTTGGAGTTCTACCCTTAGCATCGTCATTCATGCATGCAATCATTTAATCAGTTACTATTTCATTCACTAGACCATCTACTCATTCATTGCTCCTTTCAACCAACATTTATCGATATTTAGTATACCTCAGATACTTTGTAGGCCAGGAGGAAGAGGAGAGAAATTCCAGTTATGGCTCTGCCCTCAAGCAGCTCACAGCTGTTAGGTAGGATAAGGGTCTCAAGGTCTGGGTGGTTCTAAATGTTACTACTAAATGTTATTCTTGCTAACTGCTAAAATGTAGCACAGTATTTTGCAGACCAGCTATCAATAGAAGGAGCTTGACAGGAACTCAACCAGATAAATGTAGCCAACTGCAAAGAAGAAATCAATGTGTAATTAACCGAATAGTGTATATATGCAATGGCTAAGTCTCCCTTTGCATATGAATCCTGTCTCCTTTACTTGCTACAAGTAAATAAAACTACCTTGCAACAACTATGTCTCATTCTTGATTAGAGAACCCCAAGTCTCTTATCCCTTGAGTTTAATAACACGGCTTGCTTTAAGAGACTCACATATGTGAAATGATAAAAAAATTTTAAAAAGTCAAGAACAGAGTTGTAAGATATTGGCTATAGTGTATCCTAGCAAGAATCTAAGAAGGGAACTATCAGGAAATGTTGCCAGTGAAAAAGTGTGACTTAGGCTGGTCTTTAAAGTATACGTTTAGAAAAGGCAGAGAGGGGCATTCTAAGCAATGGAAATAGCATAAAGGCTTGGAAGCAAGAATAAATATGACATGTGGGGTTCACTGGGAAAAAGCCAGCCTCCCCAGGGTGTAATGATATACCAGGGAGATACAGAGAGCTTTGGAACAAGGAAGAGGCTTTCCAAGTAGATTTTAGAAGTACCAGAGAGTCACTGTGTGTCCTTGAGCAACTGGAGCAATGCAACAAACCTAATACTGGATGGTTTTAGGACTAGAGCAGTTTGCAGGAAGGCCTTCCTGGAGAAGATGTGTCAGGGACAGTGGTCACCTGGAGATGAAGGTGCAGACTAGGGAGTGGATGTGGAGAGAAGCAATGAAACTTGGTTCAAGATTGGGGTTAGGGAGCAGAAAGACAAAACATTCAAAGCTAACTCTAAGGTGTCTTACCTTGGGCAGTGTTATAGGTTGAATTGTGTCCCCTTCAAATTCACATGTTTAAATCCTAATGTCCAGGACCTCAGAATGTGACCTTAATTTGGACACAGGGTCTTTACAGAAGTTATCAAGTTAATATGAAGTTATTAGGGTGGCTCCAACCCAATATGACTGCCATCCTTCTAATATTTGGAGACAGATGTGGACACAGGGAGAAACCATGTGAAGATGAAGTTGGGGATCAGGTATATCAAAGATTTCCAGTAAACCACAAGAATCCCTCAGAAGGAACCAACACTGCCAACACCTTGATCTCAGACTTCTCTGGCCTCTGTAACTGTGAAAGGGTAACTTTCTGCATTTATTTATTTATTTATTTATTTATTTGTTGATTTTAAACAACAGAAATTTATTTTCTCACAGCTCTGGAGGCTAGAAGTTCAAGATAAAATTATCATCAGGGTTGGTTTCTTCAGTGGCTTCTTTCTCTAGCTTATAGATGGCCACCTCCCTGTGTCTCACATTCATACGTCTCTGTCCAAATTTCCTCTTTTTTAATTCTCACCCACTTTAATGATTTTATTTTAATTTAATTACTTCTTTAAATATCTCCAAATACAGTCACATTCTGAGATATTAGAAGTTAGAAATTCAACATATGAATGGGGAGGGGAGGACAAAATTCAGCCCATAACAGGGAAAGAAGACACAGGAAAAAGGGAGGCACATGAGAAAAAGAAGAAAAGCATGAAGGGTATGCACCAATTCAGAACGATTTCCTCTGCAGGTGATAGTAATTAACAGTGTATTAAAATAGGGCTTTGCTTTCCTCACTGGCATTGAGTCCAAAAGAGGGCAGTGTGCTAACATGGGATCAGCTGGGAAAAAATGTCCTCAAAGACCAGGCTCTTTAACAATTTCTACTTGCCGTCTTTGGATTTTTCACCCGAATGCTGGTAGTCTCACAGGGACAAGATGGCTGGTGCAGACCCAGAGGTCATTTCTGCCTTCAAGACAGGAAAACAGGGAAATAGGCTCTACCAATGACCTCCCTCTTCTGTCCCTTTCATATAGAAGCAAAATCTGTCCCAGAAGCCCCTAACGTATTTCCATTTATGTTTCCTGGGCCATAATTGGGCCACGTGGCCAACTCTGGCTGCCAGGGACTGTGGCTTTCCAGAACCTTGGTAACAGGCAGCAAGGAAGAAGTGGGTTAAGACAATGAATGAATTGGTCAGTCAACTTCAGGTTAGGAAGGGAGAGAGGAATGAGAAAAAAAGAATAGGAGGGAGCTGGAGGAAGACAAAAAAAGGAAAATTGCCTGCAATCCTTTTTAATTACTATATGAAAAAGGCAAAGTCTTCATACACAGCCCTTTCCAGGTGTCCCCTAGTCTAATCATTAGTATTTTAATATCCAGAGTTTACCTCAGTGTCCAAACAATTTCTCATGTTTTGGCATAAACACAGAAATTTCTGCTGTTTAAAAAAATGGGATAAAAAAGAACTGTGTTTAGAAATAACAAAAATTCAGAGACAGGCCTTAAAGACTCATTTTGTCCTTTAGAAAAAACATCTGCAGAGATAAGACCAAATCAATGTGAGAATCAGCATTCAAGTGAGGAAGGGAGCCCATCCACGAGGGCCCGCATGTTAAATTTGATGAAAAATCTGGAATTGATACCTACATGCAGGTACTAGCGGCAGGCTCAGGTTTCATATCTATAGCAAGTAGGGGAGTTTAATAAGTTGCTTGGGAAGAAACAGGTTTACAGGATCGCTGAATATATATACATAATAATTTGGGAGTTGAGGAAAACTCTGATTAAAATAAAAATGTTTTAGCCTTGCCTGGGTTGGTTAGAGCATCTTTCTGATAGCCAAGCTGGCAGGTTTGATCCCCAGTCAGGCCACATACAAGAACCAACCAAAGAATGCATGAATGCATGAATAAGTGGAACAAGGAATTGATCTCTCTCTCTCCCTCTCCCTCTCCCTCTCCCTCTCCCTCTCTCTCTCTCTCTCTCTCTCTCTCTCTCTCTCACACACACACACACACACACACACACACACACACACACACACAAAATGGAAAGTGAAGTTTACTACTGCCTTTACCCCAGGGAAGCTCTTACCAATGCCAAGTATACTGAGCACCCAGCGCCCAGAAGGAGAGATGAGGAGAAAGGGCCACCTAGAGAGAAACACTGATGGTGGGGACCACCCAGCACCAGTACACATGGGTCTGAAGGGAACCTGCTCTCCTCCCCTTTCTGATCTCCTCGGGGACCCCCACTGGCTGACCCCACCTAGAATCCAGGGGGCAGGGCCATCAAATGGTTCACTCTAGTCAGTCTTCCAGGGCACCCGGCAGTCTGGAGAAGCAAAAGGGAGAAATCTGACACAAAATTCTCAAGGAAACAATATGTTTCTCAAAGGGCACAGACCATATTCTAAATTTCTAGCTTTCCAGAATTAGGAAGATAGAAATATTTCTCATCTGTAAATGGGGATAATAATCAGTTGGCTGAAATGAGTCTGGGGTCACTCCAGGAAGACCAGCCTTAAAAACAACAACAACAACAACATCAAACATCCTAGAAGGTGTTTGCACTCGTGAGTAGGTGGCAGCAGGTGTGTGGGTGATTTGGCGGTACTGTTCCTAAATGGTACTCTCCCTAACTTACCTTGCTTGATGGAGTAAATTCAACGTTAGCAGCTGCTGCCTCTGGAGAACCACCTTTGGGGAAAAGGCAGCAGAGGGTATATGAAGCAGCTTACTCTAGTTAATCTTTCCTAGTTACCTTGACTCGTTCCTCTTAGTTTGCAGTTCTTGGAAACACTTTGTCTCCACTGCTTTGCGATTGCCAAATAAGGAGGCCCAAGCCACCCAGTCAGTTGCCCAGTACCTGTTTGTCCAAGCCGCTCTCCAGTTGTGGGCCACTTGGAAAGAAACAAAAGCAAAACAAAGGGCACCCTTCTCCCCTGACCCTTTGAGTGAGGATCCCCCAGCTTCCTGATCCTCTTTAACTGATTCCTCGGATGGACTAAAGTGACAAGGAAAGGGACTTCAGGCAGCCTCTCCTGGAAGGGGAAAGTTAGTTTCAGAAGGGAACCTGATGGTTGATGAATGGAGGAATTTCCTCCTTCACTAATAGGTTCTCCAGTCTTATGCCTGTACCACACAGGAATTCAGAGGCAGGAGTGTGGACACAAGAAGGAACAGGTAAGGCCTGAGTTGGGAGGAGGGGCAAGGAATCAGAGGCTCAGGTTAGTGCCTTGATCAACATTATAGTTTGCCTTATGTGCATTTCTCTGAATTAGGTGGCTAAGAGATACACAATTATACTTTTCTCTGAATACAGTTCCAATGGTACCCAATTAGGGGGTGAGGAGCAACAGTGGAAGGACTCCTGAGTCACCAGCATTTGAAAGTAAGGCCTAGGTCACTTGTCTACAGTGCCCTTGAGCTGGCACTTTCTGAATCTTATAGTTGGAAGAGATGTTAGACGTACTCTCCTCAAACTTCCAGGAAGGCCATTTGTCACTTTCACTGAAGTAAAAACTTGTTACTTTCCAAGAAACCTACTCCTTTTTTAAACAAGTCTTTTTAAAACCCACTTTATATGATTGACATATAAAAAGCTGTACATATTTAATGCATACAACTTGATGAGTTTTGTTATAAGTACATATCCATGAGCTTTATTGTAATGTATCCATCACTTACAAGTTTCCTCTCACCTTTATTATTATCATTATTATTATTATAAAAAGTTACCTGATATTTAGCGAAAGAATGGAAACACTGCCTAATGGAATGTTCATGTCCAAATAAACTTTTCTATGTCACTAAGTGAAATAAGAAAATTATAAGTTTTAGACATCTTTTTTAAAGTATATTCTATTGATTATGCTATTATAGTTGTCCCAACTTTTTCTCCCCTTTAACCCCCTGCACCCTGCACCCCCCCACCCTCCAGCATTCCCCTCCACTTAGTCCATGTCTATGGGTTGTATGTATAAGTTCTTTGGCTTCTCCATTTCCTATACTATTCTTAACCTTCCCCTATTTTGTATCTGCCATTTATGCTTCTTATTCCCTGTACCTTTTTCCCCCATTCTCTCCCTCGTCCCAATTATAACCCTCCATTTGATTTCCATTTCTGTGATTCTGTTCATATTCTAGTTCTTTGCGTAGTTTTTGTTTTTCAGGTTCATTTGTTGATAGTTGTGAGTTTGTTGTCATTTTACTGTTCATAGGTTTTGATCTTAGATAAGTGTCTTTAACATTTCATATAATAAGGGCTTGGTGATGATGAAGTCCTTTAACTTAACCTTATCTGGGAACCACTTTATCTGCCCTTCCATTCTAAATGAGAGCTTTGCTGGATAGAATAATTTTGGATGGAGATCCTTGCCTTTCATGACTTGAAATACTTCTTGCCAGCCCCTTCTTGCCTGTAATGTTTCTTTTGAGAAACCAGCTGACAGTCTGATGGGAACTCCTTTGTAGGTAACTGTCTCCTTTCCTCTTGCTGCTTTTAAGGTTCTCTCCTTATCTTTAATCTTGGGAAATCTAATAATGATGTGCCTTGGTGTGTGCTTCCTTGGTTGGGTGTAACTTCTTTGGGACTCTCTGAGCTTCTTGGACTTCCTGGAAGTCTATTTCCTTTGCCAAATTAGGGAAGTTTTCCTTCATTATTTGTTCAAATAAGTTTTCAATTTCTTTCTTTTCTTCTTTTCCTTCTGTCACCCATATGATTTGGATGTTGGAATGTTTAAAGTTATCCTGGAGGTTTCTAAGCCTCTCCTCATTTTCTTGAATTCTTGTTTCTTCATTCTGTTCTTGTCGAATGTTTATTTCTTCCTTTTCCAAATCATTGATTTGAGTCCGAGTTTACTTCCCATCACTGTTGGTTCCCTTTATTTCACTTTTCATAGCCTTCACTTTTTCCTCTATTGTGCAACCACACTCAACCATTTCTGTGAGCATCCTGATTACCTGTGTTTTTAACTCCTCATCTGATAGGTTGACTATCTCCTCATTGCTTAGTTTTTTCTCTGGAGTTTTGACCTGTTCTTTCATTTGGGTCATATTTCTTTGTCTCTGCACACATGTTATGTTGTAAGGGGCAGAGCCTCAGCATCACAATGAGAACTGCCAGAAAATTAAACTGCAAGGAAGTGTGATGACCAAGGAGTTAAAGAAGGAACATTCATTCAGACTGGTAGGAGGGGCTGAGATGGGCAGCTAGGGCAGAGAGGACACACTGCAAGGTGGTGTCTGGTGGGCTCTGAATACCAGGGTGGGGCAAGTCATGTAGCTACATTGTGATGCTGTATGTGGGGGAGGGGTCAGAGAGGAAACAATGCCACTTGCTCAGCTCTAGGCCATCTTTCAGTCACTTTCCCTACTGCCCACAAGCAAACTGGGACCTTCTGCTGCTAGTTTCCAGGTAGGTGGACTTGTGCAAGTTCTAGAACCCTGTGGGCCTTTCCAATGAACTCTCCTGAGAGGTTGGGAGTTTCTCTTGCCACCACAGCCCCCACAGGTTTTACAGCTAAGGGTGTTGATGATTTCTTTTCCTGCTCTGGAATCTGGGTTGTGCAGTTTGTCTTGATCCCCCCAGTTGTTCTTCCAGGTTTATCTGCATGCAAATGTGGGACCACCAGCCTCCTCAACCATCCGGTCTTCCAGACACCACCTTGCAGTGTGTCCTCTCTGCCCTAGCTGCCCATCTCAGCCCCTCCTACCAGTCTGAATGAATGTTTCTTCTTTAACTCCTTGGTCGTCACACTTCCTTGCAGTTTAATTTTCTGGCAGTTCTGGTTATTTTTTGTTTTTAAATCGGTTGTTATCCTTCTTTTGGTTGTGTGAGGAACTGAAGCATTTCTACCTATGCCTCCATCTTGGCTGGAACCTAATATTTAAGTCTTTAATTTATTTTGAATTTATTCTTGGGTATGGTCTAAGAAGGTGATCTAGTTTCATTTTCCTGCACGTATCTGTCTCATTTTCCCAACACCATTTATTGAATAAACTATCTTTAGCCCATTGTGTGTGCTTGATTCCTTTGTCGAATATTAATTGACTATAAAGGTGCGGGTTCATTCCTGGGCTTTCTGTTCTATTCCCTTGATCTATATGTCTGTTTTTATGCCACTACAGTGCTGTTTTCAATACTATGGCCTAATAGTATAGCTTCATATTAGGTAGCGTGATTCCTCCATCTTTGTTCTTTCTCAGGATTGCTGCTGCTATGCAGGGCCTTTTGTTGTTCCATTTAAGTGTTTGAAATATTTGTTCTAGTTCTGTGAGATATGTCACTGGAATCTTGATAGGAATTGTGTCGAATCTGTAGATTGCCTTGGGTGGCATGGATATATTAATGATGTTAATTCTTCCTGTCCATGAACACGGTATGTGCTTCCACTTATTAGTATCTTCTTCAATTTCTTTCTTCAGTGTCTTATATCGTTCTGAATACAGGTCTTTTACATGCTTTTTAGGTTTATTCCTAGGTGTTTTATTCTTTCTGAAGCAATTGTGAATGGGATTTTCCTTAATATCCCTTTGTGTTACTTCATCATTGGCATATAAAAATGCAACTGATTTCTGGATATTGATTGTTGTATCCTGCTACTTCACTGAATTCTTTTATCAGTTCTAGTAGTTTCTTGGTGGACTCTTTGGGGTTCTCTATGTACAGTATCATGTCATCTGCAAACAAATGACAGTTTTACTTCTTTCCAATTTGGATGTCTTTTATTTCTTATATTATTTCTATAGCTGGAACTTCCAATACTGTGTTGAATAGGAGAGGTGAGAGCGGACATCCCTGTCTTGTTTTTGATCAATGGGAACACTTGTAGTGTTTGCCTATTGAATATGATTCTGGCAGTGGGTTTGTCATACATGGCCTTTATTATGTTTAGGTATGTTGCTTCTATTCTTGCTTTGCTGAGAGTTTTTATCATACATGGGTGCTAGACTTTGTCAAATGTTTTTCTTCAACTATTGTAATGATCATGTAGATTTTATCCTTCATTTTGTTTATGTAGTGAATCACATTTATTAATTTATGATTGTCATACCATACTTGTGTTCCCACAATAAATCTCACTTAATCATGGTGTATGATGTTTTTGATATATTGCTGTATATGACCTGCTAATATTTTGTTGAGGCTTTGAGCACCTATATTCATCAGGGATATTGGCCTATTTTTTGTAGTATCTTTATCTGGTTTTGGAATTAGGATAATGTTGGCCTTGTAAAATGAGCTTGGCAGTCTTCCCTCCTCTTGAATTTTTAAAGATTTTATTTATTTATTTTTAGACAGAGGGGAAGGGAGAGAGAGGGAGAGACACATCAATGTGTGGTTGGCTGTCATGCGCCCCCTACTGGAGACCTGTCCTGCAACTCAGGCATATGCCCGGACTGGGAATCAAATGGTTGATGCTTTGGTTTGCAGGCCTGGCCTCAATCCACTGAACCACACCAGTGAGGGCCCTCCTCTTGAATTTTTTGAAATAGTTTGAGAAAGAGAAGTGTTAGTTCTTTTTGAAATATTTGGTAAAATTTACCAGAGAAGCTACCTGGCCCATGGCTTTTGTTCTTTGGTAGTTGTTGATTACCTCTTCAATTTCACTAGGTGAAATATGTCTATTCGGATTCTCTGATTCTTCCTGATTCAGTTTTGGAAGATTGTATGTTTTAAGGAATTTATCCATTTTGTCCAGGTTGTCCAGCTTGTTAGCATTTAGTTTTTCATAATATTTTCTTACAATCCTTTGAATTTCTTTCATGTCAGTTATTATTTCTCCTCTTTCATTTCTGATTTTACTTATTTGGGTCCTTTCTCTTTTTTTGATGAGTTTGGTTAAAGGTCTGTCAGTCTCGTTTGTCTTTTCAAAAACCCAGCTTATGGATTCGTTGGTGTTTTGTATCATTTTTTAGACTTCATTTATTTCTGTTCTGATCTTTATTATTTCCTTCCTTGTACTCACTTGGGCTGTTTGTTGTTCTTTTTGAAGTTCCTGTAGGTGTAAAGTTAGATTATTTGCGCTTTTTCTTGTTTTTTGAAATAGACCTGTAATGTTATGAATTTCCCTCTTAGGATTGCTTTCCCAGTGTCCCACAGATTTTGGCTTTTTGTGTTCTGATTTTCATTTGTTTCAAGGTATCTTTTAATTCCTTTCTTGATCTCATTGTTGCCCCATTCATTGTTTAATAGCATGTTATTTAGCTTCCATGTCTTTATGTGTTTTCCTGTGTTCTTCTTGTGACTAATTTCTAATTTCATGTGGCATTGTGGTTCAAGAAGATACTTGATACGCTTTCAGTCTTCTTAAATGTATTGAGACTTGCTTTGTGTCCTAACATGTGGTCTATCCTAGAAAATGTTCTATGTGCACTTGAAAAGTATGTATATTCTGCTACTTTGGGATGAATTGCTCCAAAGATATCGATTAAATCCATTTGATGTAGTGTGTTGTTTAAGGCTTCTTCTTGTTGATTTTCTGCCTGGAATATCTATCCATTGATGTCAAAGGGGTGTTAAAATTCCCAACTATGACTGTATGTCTGTCGATCTTTACTTTATATCCATCAAGATTTGGTTCACATATTAGATGCTCCTATATTGGGTGCATAAATGTTTAGTAGGGTTATACTTTGTTCTTCAATTTTTCCCTTTATCAATATGCAGTGTCCTTGTTATCTCTTACCATAGACTTGCTTTTAAAGTGTATTTTGTCAGATATAAGTATTGCTACCCTAGGCTTTTTTTTCCTTCCCATTTTCATGAATATCTTTTTTCCATCCCTTTACTTTTAGCTCATGTGTCTTTTGATCTCAGGAGGGTGTCTTGGATACAGCATATATATGGAGTGGATTGCTCTGCCTGAGAGATATGGCTCCTGCAGTACAGGGAATGTCTCAGCACAGGGATCCTTGCAACTGTTCTTTCCCATTCTCTTCCCAGAGCCACCAACCCCAGATTCTCCTCCCACCTCTCTAGTCCACTTTGCCCTCGCTCTGCCAGAGCTCAGGGTAAGTGGCTGAAAAAGGAGTTTTGTGTGTTGGCCCTGCATCTCTAGCTGTCTCTCCCTGGTGGAAAACCCCTGCTACTTCATAGCTGTATGTTTTTTGAGTTCTTTCCCAGTCTGGTGCTGTGGGCTGGGGAGCCCAGCTTGTGTTTTATACCCCACACTTCTTATGGGGAGCCCCTTGACCACAGAAATATCCCTCCAGGACTTCAACGGAAGTCCAGGACTTCAACAGACTTCAACCAATGGGAGCCCAGACAGCCTTCACATGCCTCCTTCGCACTCCCTACCAGTCATGTTGTGGGGATGTGACTTCTCCCATCTATTCATGCTCATAAGGCTTCTCTCCAGTTAGTGTTGAGTTGGTTATTCAGGATGACTTTTTAAACAATTTAGTTGTAATTCCTGTCTGGGCTCCTGGGAGGAGTTTAGTGTAGCTTCCACTTACTCCTCTGCCATCTTGGGTGTATATTCAAAATGTGTTGATTTCACCTTCATTTTTTAAAGTTAGTTTTGCTTGATATAGAATTTTCGGTTGATTTTTTTTTCTTTCAGCACTTTAAAGATGTATTCTGACTTCTGTGGTTTCTGAGGGAAGAAAAATTAGCTGTCAATTTTATTGAGGCTTCCTTGAATGTGATGTTACTTCTCTTACTGCTTTCAAAAATTTCTCTTTGGTTTTGACAACTCGACTATTTTTCAGTATGTATCTCTTTAATTTATCCATGGTGTTTTTGAGTGCATCTCTTTGTATCACTTTCTAAACCTGTGGATACATATATCATATGTATCCTACGTACGACATATGTTAAATTTATAAAATATATGTAAATCTGTTCAATGCTTGCATCTCATATACTTTCTTGAATGTGTACATTAATATATTTCATCAAATTTGTGAGTTTTTAACCATTATTTCTCCAAATATGTTCTCCTCTCTCCCTCTCTCTCTCCTTATTTTTAGAATTCCCTTAATGTGTATCTTAGTGCATTTAATGATATCCTTTGGGTTCTGTTCATTTTTCTTTATTTTTTTCTTTCTGCTCCTCAGACTAGATAAACTAAATTATCTTATTTTAAAGTTTCCTGATTTCCGTGACTGCTACAACCTGATATTACACCACTCTTTTAATTTTTTCACTTTAGCTATTATACCTTTCATTCCTATGATTTAAATTTGGTTCCTTTTAAAAATTTGTATCTTTTTATTAATATTTCCTATTCACACTGTACTCCTGATTATCTTTAGGTATTTTTTACCTAGTTTCCTTTAGATCATTGAACATAAATAAGATTGTTGATTTTTCATCTTTAATAATTCCAATATTCAAACTTTTTCAGAAGTATGTAATAACATTTTTTTTACCTTGGTTATGAGCCATATCTTTCTGCTTCTCTGTATCCTTTGTAATTTTTTGTTGATAACTAGACATTTTGAGTATTATAATATGTGGTAACTCTGAAGATCAGATTCTTCCCTCCTTAGAGATAGTTTTTTTTTTGGTCTGTTGGGTGCTATAGTCATCCATCATTTGAATAGTGACTTTTCCAAATTAATTTTGAAAAATCTGTATTCCTTCTTGTATGTGGTTACTAAAGTTTCTGTTTTGTTATCTCTGTAGTCAGCTTGTAACCTAACAGAGATTTCCTGACAAGACTGGATTTTTAAAAAGTATATGTGGGATGTTTTTCTCTTTATATCATCTGATAGATGTTGCCAGGGAAGCTGCTGAAGCCTGAGGAGGGCAAAACAAAGGGAATAGTCTGAAGTGGTCTCTCAGGGAACCACTAGACCAACAAAAATACACAGCCCTAAAATTTTGTAAGTTCTTACCATCTGCCCTGGCACCAGCCAACTGTTCTAGGAAGGCAGCAAGCAGCAGGGTTGAGGTAGGAGAATGGGAGCTGGTTCACAGTCACAACTCCGTTACTGAAGTTCAGCTGCCTGTCTCATCATCAGGCACTCCCCAGTTATTGCATGTGATCAGGTTCCAGAGGTAGTTAACTCTGGTTGCTTTTGCCAGCTTAATGGTTGTTTCAGTGGAGTGACTGACTCCTGGAGCTTACCATTGTGAGAGTTTCTGTGACATCTCTGGTAGTTCTAGATATTATATTATAAATACCAAATACATTTATATATATGACAGTATACTAAACTCATCACTTTACCAGTTCAAGTGAAGTTTAGAAACCTTATTTCTTTTTATGTTCCTTTACTTTACCCATTCATAATATAATTACCTGAAATATCTTTTCTACATACATTTAGGACCTTTTCAGACAATGATACAATTGTTGTATACCATAAAATATAACTTATAAAACTCAAGAGGAGAAGGAAAGCTCCCATATTTTGGCCAATTGTATTTTTTTTTCTTAGTGACCCAATTTTCCTTCTTTTAACGTTTTCTTTCTTTTTTGAGAATTTTTTTTGACATTCTTTCAGGACTAGTCAACTGACAACAATTTTTCTTGCTTTTCCTTTATTTAAAAGTGTCTTGATTTCCAATTCAGTCTTGAAGGATATTTTATTGAATACAGAAATCTGATTTACAGTTTTTTCCCCCAACTCTTGAATAATGTTATGCCACTCCTTTCTGGCCTCCATTAGTTCTGATGACTTTCAAGATTTCTTTCTTTCTTTTTTTTTTGTCTTTAGTGTTCAAAGGTTTGAGTATGTTGTATCTTGGTATTGATTTCTTTAGATTTTTCCTATTTAGAATTCTTAAATTCTAAAATCTGTAGATTTAAGAATTAAATCTTAAATCTGTAGATTTATATATTTTACCAAACTTTGGAGGCTTTCAGTCATTATTGTTCAATTATTTTTCCACCGTATCCTCTCTCCTCTCCTTTTGGAATTCCAATGATATAAATGTTTGGTCATTAGTTATCTTCCTCCACATCCCTAAGGCTCTATTAATATTTTTCAGTCTATTTTCTCTGTTTTTCAGATGAGGTAATTTCTGTTGTTTTATTTTCAGGTTCACTGATTCTTTACCACTTTTTTTCTTGCTGTTGACACTATTCATTGTGCTTTTTAAAGTTTCAGAATTGTATTTCTTAGTTCTAAATTATCCATTTGTTTATGTTTCATATCTTATGCTTTTTGCTTAAAATTTTTATTTCTTTGCTGAGAGTATCTAACCTGTTTCATGTTTATTAATTGCTTATTGACACATTTTTTGATGGTTTCTTTTAAGTCTTTGTCAGATAACTTTAATGACCAGACTGACACCACAGAAAAATGGTTGGCTTTGTTACCATTGGGTGCTGATGAAAGTCATTGGCTCTCCATCCAGCCTCCTCTGACTACTCCAGAAGAGAAGGGAAAAGCCATCTTGTTACTGCCAGATAGGGGTAGAACTCTAGGCTGTTCACATGGTCTCTACTCACACGTGTGTATAAGGGAGGCCTCATTATCAACTATCAGAGATGGAAGTCCTAGTTCCACTCAGCTTTCTCTGACACCACTCCAGTTTGGGGAGGTTGGGGTTAGAACTCCCATTAAGTATTTGTGTAGGTGGAAGCCCAGGCTTCTCCCTCAGTCTTAGCTTGCATGGGTGGTGATGAGGCCATAGATATTTTTTCTGTAATGTTTGGCTGGAGTAAAGTGGTTACTGTATAAAAGTTTTGTCCAGTCAGGCTAATTTTCTGTCCATGCTTTTGTTGGGGCTTTTGTTGCTGTTGTTCATACCTGTCGGTAGCTTCAGGTTGCTGGCCTCTTCAGCTAAATTTGGGATATGTGAAGCAAAAAGAAAGCTGAGGTAATTCACCACTTTGCCATTTATTTTTGCATTCTGAGGCCTTTAGGTAGTCTGTCTTCTCTCCACATATTGAAATCTTCTGTTGTTTGATTTATATATTATTTCCAGGGTTTTTAGTTCTACTTAGCAGGAAGAATATGGAAAAGTATGTTTACTCCATTCTCTAAGAAGCAGAAGTCTGGGTATGTTTTTTACAGTAAAGTGGAAATTAGAATAACTATAGATCAGAATGTATTTGTGGAAATTCTGGTAAGGGAAAATAAGTGCAATTTGTGTCTCTTGAATTGATTTTCAGAGAGCAGCAGAGAATCCATTCATAACTTGGTTCTTAGAGATACAGTGAAAATTGAAATGACCTATGTGGTAGGAGAGTCATTAAAGATACTGACTAGTAATTCAGACCATAGTATGTTCATTATAAGAAACATCAAAAGATCTGGAATGAAGCACTAGGCGTCTCACCCTTCTGCCAGTGGCTTTGGCATTATCTACATCAGCAGGTGACTCTTGAAGTAGAGGAAAGACAAGAACTAGAGCAGGAAGAGGTAGTAAAGAAGAAAGTCAAAGATTCCTTATTGTAACAATTGTAGTTAGCTCCTCTGGGCCTTGGCTGGTGTAGCTCAGTGGATTGAGCATGGCCTGGGAACCAAAGGGTCGCTGGCTTGATTCCCAGTCAGGGCACATGCCTGGGTTGCAGACCAGGTCCCCAGTGGGGGCCACTTGAGAGTCAACCACACATTGATGTTTCTCTTCCTCTCTTTCTCCCTCCCTTCTCCTCTCTGCAAAAATAAATAAATAAAATCTTTAAAAAAATAATAATTCTAGTTAGCTCCTCTGATTGTCTGGGCTTTATATTCACCCAGGAACACAGAATGAGCAGATAGCACCACTGCTCTGATTCCCTGAAGAGTTTAAACCAGGGATGCAGGTAGGAGGAAAATGTCAAGATTCAAAATGACAGCATTTCCTTGTTCTTTTTCCAGAGCAGAAGGTGCATCACCAAAGAGACATTATCAGTGCCTAATTGTATGTAGACCCTCAGAAGCACAGTGATGGCCCATTTCACCAAGGGCAAGGTGTTACAGTCACCCACATTCTCAGGGAGTTGAGATAATGTAGCTAAGGCAATGTGGATCTAGGAGATGACATGGGAACAATTTATCCAAGAGTATTTTTTATTGTGTTGATCCAGATGCCTTGGTGGTAGAAATATAAATACCTTTTATCATCTCCGCTTGAATGGAAGATTTGTGAAGACAAGGACATAGAAAGAAGACATCTCCTCAGGGGTCACTTCATCCTTGACTAATGAAGCAGAAATGACTCCAATTTCTTTCTCAGGTTTTATGGGAAATCCTCCACTTTGATTGCTTTCTGTTAAAGCCTGATGTCTACTTATTTACTTGTCTGCTTCAAGTTCTCCTTCTTAGCCAGTTTCTCTAAGTTCCATGGGTAGTGTGAGAAGGAGAGATCTATGTTGGGTTACTTAAAAGACAATGCAAAGAAGCAAAACTCTGAGTCAATATGCTTCTTATCAAAGAAATTAACTGTTCAATTCATACTCAAAGAATAAGAAAACTGATGTCCCTGAAATGATCCTTCCAGGTGTATAAGCACAATGTACCTAGCTATGGCCACAATTATTACCAATTGTCTCAGCCAAAATGATTCCTGTTATACATCTGAGATTATTCTGAAGTACAAGTTTTTGTATGAAAAACCCTAACATGATTTTCCTAGCATAGATTTAAATTGATTTCAAGATCTATTACTAGGAATTTGAATTCTTTTATTTTTAGAGCCAAAATGGATACAGAAACTATTTATTTCCTCAGCTGTCTTCCATTTATGCCTCATTGCTGGCTCCTTGTTTTCTGGGCCTTCAAAGTGGCCTGACTTTCTCATTTATTGCCCATCTTTGAAGTTCCTTGGTTCTTCTGTAGACAAGGGTGTTTCCCATCATGATCTCTTAAGTGCTGCTACAAAACTTGGAATAGGGAGAGGGTTCCTCCTGAAATGCGGGGAGCCTATGTACTATGATCTGAATGTTTGTATGTTCCCAAATTTCATATATTGAAATCCTAATGCTCAATGTTATGGCATTAGGAGGTGGGCTTTTGAGAGGTGATTAGGTCATGAGAATAGTGCCCTCATGAATAGGATTAATGTTCTTATAGAAGAGACCCCAGCAAGCTCCCTAGCTCTTTCACCATGTGAGGACACAGAGAGAAGGCCTGGGAATATGGCCCTCACCCAACCATGCTGGAACCCTGATCTTGGAGTTCTACCCTCCAGAGCTGCGAGAATTTAATTTTGGTTGCTTATATGCCATCAGGCCTGTGGTATTTTGTTATAGCAGACTGAACGGATTAAGACAGGGTGTTTCTGTAATATGTGTTTATTGGCTGTCTGTGTCCCTGGCAAAGGCTCTCCACCCCCTAGGATCGAATTCAAGAGAGGAAGCAAAAGAGATTCAAAAGGAGAGCGAAAGGACATAGGGAGGGAGCTTTATGCATCAAGGGAGCACACAATAATGAAGACTATGGTTCCCCAAACTCCTGCCATGGTCTGGCTTATACAGGGTGGGCTGGGTTCTTCACACAGATGCAGAGTACATTGCTTTCCAGGTTCCCACCATGAGCTCACATCAACTGATGCAGACACAGAGCAGAGCCCTTTGGGGAGTGCCTGAAGAGAAACTCTAAACTCACCTAGAAGAGGCTTTAAAAATAACTGAAGAGTATTCCCATCCATGAAGAGAAACCCAGCCTGTGCCACTTAGGTCAGGGTATAAAATCCTAAAACCATCCACATGCCCAAATGTGGCTCCTGCAGTATCGCTCTTCCTAATCCTCCCTTCAGAAGACACAAGTCACAGTGGCGGCACCTGCGTCAGTGCTCCACCTCCCCTCTTATTCACGCTAAAGTTCTCAACCTGACAGAGCAGGTTCTTTCCTGCTATTATCCTTGAGCTCACAGTCCCACAGAAGAAAACTCATTCCCACTGTCCTCATAGGACTCCAGGGCTACAAATGAGCAACTTCAACACTGTGCTCTTATATGTAAGCAATATTTTTATTTTGCAAAGAACTTTTACTTTTATTGGTGTTGGAAGAACTGGACAGCTACATGCAAAAAAATGAAACTCGAGCACCAATTTACACCATACACAAAAATAAATTCAAAGTGGATAAAAGACTTAAATATAAA
This sequence comes from Trachops cirrhosus, assembly GCA_028533065.1. Classification (NCBI taxonomy): domain Eukaryota; kingdom Metazoa; phylum Chordata; class Mammalia; order Chiroptera; family Phyllostomidae; genus Trachops; species Trachops cirrhosus. Next base: position 77,628,141 of record CM052542.1, read on the forward strand.
CCGTGACCATTAAAGTTCTAGAGGAGAACATAAGCAAGAAAATCTCAGATATTGCACGCAGAAACATTTTTACTGACACGT
>CM052542.1:77628721-77644827 GCA_028533065.1 Trachops cirrhosus
AGTTTGAATTCCCTGAGGAAGTTTCCTAAGAAGACATTCTGGCTGCTGTCCACTGCTTTTGGCCATCCACTCTGGGTCTCCAGGGGTGACACCAGGTGTACATCAGGCTACAGTGGCCCGGAGCTTACTTGGGTTACATGAAAATCTCAGGGATACTGAGAGAATATCACTTATGAAACAAGACCATGGTATAGGGGGTGGACAAGAGCAACACAAAACAGTAATATTAGTATAAAAACATGATTCCCAAATAAGAATAATATTCAGACATAAGAGCAACTAACATAAAACACATGGCAAAAAAATATTAAAGTGCTGTAATCTGTAAATGGTTATCAAGTCATTGTGGCAGATCTTAGAAGAGAGAGGTGAGAAAGTGATAATTATAAGAAAAAATTTAAGTGACATGGAAAAAAAAAGCTGGTGACAGAATATTATCTGTTGGGTTCAAAGAGGCAATGGAGAGGTTGTAAGAGAAGAGACAAGGAAAAAATATGCAGAAAAATGTGTCTATACTTCAAGGAGATTTAAGAGTTTACACACAAAGCATGTTCTAGGAGTGAAATAGGAATAGTAAAAAAAGGAAATAAGGTTGCCTACAATAGATGGACACCTAAAAGTTGTAACTGGTTTCAGTTGTTGTAGACTTTAAAAACAGAGTAATTCTTCAAGTTCTGAGTCTTTTGAACCTAAAGTAGACACAGTGAAACTGTCACAAAAGTGTAAGAGCAAACTAAAAGGTCTTGAAATGTGTGAGACTCAAATTACACAGAAAAGGTCCACGCCAACAAATCTGAAGATTAGCCACAGTGGTGAGTAAATGAAACTACAGTTGTGTCCGAATCAAATCTATGAGAAAATCGAGTTGAAACAACGCCTGGTGACAGAGCTATGAGTGTGTGCAACTAGCAGCAGACCCACTTTGTCAGCAAGATGACATATGCCCGAGCGCCAGGCTACACTTACCCCCAGACTTTTAGGACACAGATCTGTAAGCAGTGACAGAAGTCCAAAGTTCTCCCAGGTGTTTCGCGGGGCTCTCCCAGGTGCTGCAGAGGTCTCCTCAAGGTATTGGGTGAAGCTCATGCTGATGCTGTACGGGGTTTCCTTAGGTGTTGCGCAGGGCTCCTCCAGGCCCTGCTCAGGGCTCTCCCAGGCATTGCCTGGGGCTCTCCCAGGCGCTGTGCAGGTCTCCCCCAGGTGTTGCATGGAGCTTATGCTGATGCTGCTCAGGGCTTCCTGAGGTGTTGCGCAGGGCTCCTCCAGGCCCTGCTCGGGGCTCTCCCACGCATTGCTTGGGGCTCTCCCAGGCGCTGTGCAGGTCTCCCCCAGGTGTTGCATGGGGCTCATACTGATGCTGCATGGGGCTTCCTGAGGTTTTGTGCAGGTCTCCTCCAGGCCCCCCTGCTGGGGGCTCTCCCAGGCTCTGCGTGGGGCTCTCCCAGGCACTGCGCAGGTTTCCCCCAGGTGTTGCATAGGGCTCATGCTGATGCTCCTCAGGGCTTCCTGAGGTGTTATACAGGGCTCTTCCAGGGCCTGCTGGGGGCTCTCCCAGGTGTTGCTTGGGGCTCTCCCAGGTGCTGTGCAGGTCTCCCCCAGGTGTTGCATGGGGCTTATGCTGATGCTCCTCAGGGCTTCCTGAGGTATTGCGCAGGGTTCCTCCAGGCTCCTCTCGGGGCTCTCCCAGGCTCTGCTTGGGGCTCTCCCAGGTGCTGTGCAAGGCTCCCCAAAGGGTTGAGTGGGGCTCTGGCTGGCCTTGCATGGGGCTTCCCAAGGTGTTTTGTGGAGTTCTTCCAGACACTGCTCGGAGCTCTCACTGGCATTGTGTAGGACTATCTCAGGTGCTGGGCTGGGCTCCCCGTTGTGTTGTGGGCCGCTCTGGTGGGCACTGCTGGGTTCTGTCTCAGGTTGCATGGAGGTCTCCCAGGCACTGCCAAAGGGCTATCACAAGCTACACCAGCTCTCCCAGGCACTGCACAGGGCTATGGAATCTAAATGGATTCTTTAGGATAAAGGGAATGAATTACTCTCCCCTACCCTAAGGTGCTGTACAGCCTCATCTCATTACCTCCCCTCTCAGCAGGGTCTGCACTCATCACTATTAATAAAAACTGAGTGTTATTTTTACCCACTTTTTTGAAACACGTGCAAAAGGGAAAATGTATATTATCTAGTTCAAATGCTATGTCTTGGGAGATCAGATCAGTTAAAAAAAACCTGGGACCAAATACCTGCCCGTCAAGAAATGTGGCACTTCCTGTTTCCTTCTGGGTTGAAATGGGCACAATTAAAATGGGCTACCCATGAGCACACCCACTGTCTCCCTGTGTGGACAAAGTGCTCAACCTGGGGACGGCACCCCCCCTAACAAGAGTGAGCTCCTCAAGGGGTACCAGAGCCATCCACCTCCAGCCACCCATCCATCCCATTTTGAGGACTATCAGCTTGGGGCCAGACCTTCTGGGAAATATCACTTTCCTATTAGAGTTTCAGCTCTCCCCTAGGTGTTCCTCACTTAGAGAAATGACACAGTAGTGCAGTCCCATTTGCTAATGGCCCAGACACATTTCTTCATGCTTCTTAAGGGAAGGCGTGCAGGTGAGGACCCCAGGGCTGAGAGAGCAGCAAAGAAGACAACTGCCATACCAGGCTCCCATAGTGCACCAGAAAGAGCAGATGCCGGCAGGTTCATTTCTCCTCACTGAGCCAACTTCCCACTACCACAATGCTGCCAAACTGGTCAGACGCCAGCAGAGAAAGCCAGGGAAAACACTCTCCTAACCTGTCCTGCCTGACACACAGCTTGAATACTGCTGCTGGCTGTGAACACACATAGGCACACATTACACTGCACCCAGACATCACAGACACAACACACAATACCACGTACTATAAACATAACACACCCCACACACATACACCACAAGAACCACATGTAACACACACACACCAAACACATGCACACATACACCACACACACACCATTCATCAGCACCATTATGACTCCATGATCTCTGTACAAACACTACTAGACTCTGTCGTCAGACACCAACCCTGACATTTACGAATCATTATTTTGCTCTGTGTCCTGCTGGGTCTTTCTGGACCTATGGCAGCCAAACCTGCTAGTCACCTGATGAGAACAGAAGTAAGAAGTGTAAGAGGTGAAGTACCTATCTCCACACTCTTCCTTTTTCAGCTATCAAAGATGTCCTGACTGAACAAAAAAGCATACACGCTCTTGCTCAGCTCAGGCCAAACTGAGGACCACAATGCAACCAGGACCTCAGAACCTCCTTGGTTGACATGGCAACAACAGAGCCTAAGGTAAGTCATAATGCCCAGTCCCCTGGACACACCCATTGCCAGTTGTGGGGGCAAGGAGGAGAATCTGGAGCAGACCCTGTGCAGACCCCGAGGATGAGGCGCAGGGGGCCTCAGGCAGGGTGGCCTGGTTGGCAACATCACCCTTCACCACCTGCACTTGAGTCCATTTTACACGGTCCTCAGTTTTACCTAGAGTGCTTCTTATCACAGCCCTTCAGTGACAAAAAGGTCAGCTCATGGCCCTCCCTGACCTCCTTGCTTTAACAGCTCACTGTGGCCAAGGAGTAAAACCCAACTTTCCTCATCATACTTGATCCAGTCAGCTATTTTGGTACCAGAAGCCAAGACTCACACACTCTTTCCAGGGCATGGGTGCCTCTGGGTCAGGCCTGGGGAATGTAGCACAGACACAGCCTCCTGAGCCTGATGGCCCTGCAGGCTGCCCTCTTAGTGGCCAGAGAAGAGCCACAGCAGAAGAAGAGTTAATGAGTGAGGGACATATGAACACCTTGTGTCGAGTGGGGGAGTCACGTGACAGGGAGGGCCTTTAATGGAAACCAAAAGGCCCCTGGGAACCAGCCTGTCCACTGACCACACCTTCTTTTGTCTGGCTTAAGTGCCTCTGTGTGAATAGCAAGATTGCGGTGATGGGTCCACAGACGTGGCCGAGTGCCTCCGTGCAGCGGGTCCTGTTCCTGTTTCTTCTAGTCCCCCATACTCCCCTGCAGGCCCAAGTCACCAACTGGCCCAGTTCTGTGGTTGTGGCCCATATCCTGAACCCTTTTCAAAACTGCCAGGATGTGTGAAAGCTGCTGGGAGTCCATTAAGGAAAAATGGTTTTTCTCAGGAGGACTTCTTTAGAAGCTGAGTTCTAAAGATACCCCAAGTGCTCTTCATAAAGCAAGAACTTTTCTCTGCTTGGGAGTCTATTTCATGGCTCCTGGGGTGATGGTCAGCAGCTTGCCTCATGGTCTCCATCTGGGAGCTTTGACAGGTATATGCTCACAGAATTCTTTCTTTTCTGTCAACCATTAGTCCCCCTGCCCCACCTACTAAGCAAAAACAGCTTCAGTTTTCTAATCTGTAAAGTGGTAATAATAACCACCTCATAAGTGATGCTGTGGGAATTAAATGAGGAGATGTTTCAAAGACTTGAGCACAGTGTTGACATATAAGACGGTCTCACTAAATGTCAGCTTTTATTATGCTATGGATGATGATCAAGATAAAGGGTATGAGGTGGCCCCAGAAGTTTGAAAAAAGTTGATCAAATCAACTGATCAAATCAATCAGTTATTTCAAATCAGTTGAAATAACTGATTGGCCAAGCAAAGGAAACCATTTAAGCTCAGGCAGTTATCTGAATTATTGTAGATCAGAAGGAAGCCTTGTTGTTACTTTGACAGTTTAGCTTGTCAATCTGAGATACTTTGTTTTACAGACCAGATAATTTATTGGAAAAGTGTTCAACCCACAAAGAAGAGCACAGTGTGTCCCCTCTACAAAGTCCACATTTGACCAACAGTAAGAACAGAAAGTGATGACAGTGCTTAGTCTGCTGACCCACTCAAATGGAAGGGGAATTCTTGCACAAATCATAGTAATTCCCCAAACTGGGAACTTGACCAAGTAGTCAGAAGGTTCAAAAAAGGCCTCTGCTTGTCAACCCATGGCAGCCTGACTGAGTTTCACACAGAGTATTACTCTCAGCTTCTGCTGTAGCACAGGCTGGCTTGTTGCTCCAGTCCTGATTCAAGGAACCACTCATGACCTTTTGACACACCAGCACCTCTCCCTGCGGCTTCTTGGTACAAGTCCCCTCCCCCAAGGGCTAGCCAGTGACCAAACTTATAACCAACAGTTATTAAACATGTAGTAGGTATCAACTCCTGTGTTAAAAATCATGGCAACACCCTTACAAGGTGCATATATTTATTATCCTTTTTTTTTTTACAGAGAAGGAGACCAGGCAGTGGCACTTGGATAAATTGCCCAAAATCACATGTTGTAAGTAAGAAAGTGCAAACCCAATCTCCATGGCTCCAAAATCCACATTCCTCACTTTTGGATAATGGAGTATCAGCAGAACTCAGCCCACATAGGGTTAGGATCTCAGGGTTAGGATCAGTTTTAGAGTTAACATATTAAATAAGTATCTGTGTGGTATGATTTGAAAGGTAGAAATGGCTCTTTATTTAAATAAGTAAATAACAACTGAAATAGCATCCATATTTCCTAAAATTTCTATATTGCTCATTTCTTTAGATCAACATCTTAAGATGCTATTCAACGTTGTCTACTCAGGAAGGAAATGACACCTATCAAACACACACTAGGTGTCAGGTAACTGTGCCAGGGCTCCTGGGTGACTCTTGAGCACATCAAAGTTTAAGAACCTCTACCCTAGGGGACGTCTGCATACTCTCTGTTTCACCCACCATGCCTTGTACGTGACCTAGACTCAATCTGTTCTCATTCCTTAACCTAACTCTCACTCTTATGATAGCTCTAACCAGCAATTTTGAACCAGTATGCCATGTGGCACTGTGGTGTGCCATAATTAAAACATGCAATACCTGAAAAAGGTCAGGGATCTCACCTCTTTTCTTTTTGATAGTCAAATTTAAAAAAGAAATGAAAACAGCCAACACAACAAGAGCCATTTGGCGTGAATGAATCAAAATTATACCTCCTTTTTTGTTAGATCAGCAAAAATATTTTTCGGTGTGCCACAGAATTTAAACTAATTAGTCATTAGTTTACATGTACCATTACATGAAAAAGTTGAAATTCACTGCTCTAACCAGTAGCCTCAAAAAATCAAAAATTTTTTTTTTATCCAAACCAGATTACCTCAGACTTCTTTATTCTAGTTGACATTAGAACCATCTTTCTATCACCTGTATTGGAAAACTCAGTCACCCTGAATGTGCCCTTCAACTTGAGAGAACCAATTAAGTCCTATAGATTCTGCCTTTGGAAGGCACCATGAAACAGCCTTCCTCTGTTTTCTACTACTGTGGTTTTATCTTTGTTCAAGGGCTCATTCTAACACCTTTGTTCCCCACCTCACCTACCACTACCACTAGGACTGGCTGTGATGACAGGCTCTTGTCTGGTCTCCCAGTCTCTCCCTATCTTTGCCCCTCTCCACAACACTGCGGCTCTGATCACATCATTGCTATGAATGTGCAAAGGTTGCCCACCCCTCCTATGCTCTATCACTGAAGGCTATCCACAGTGTGGCTCTAACTTCCTCCTATACCACCTTCTCCAATGCCCAGGGAAGCCCTGACTCTTTTTGCCCCCATTACAGCTCAAGCAGTTCTCTCCTTTTAGAATGTTCTTTCCATTCTCTTCACATAAACATGCCTTAATTTTTACTGAGAACTTCCCAAAGGCACACTTTCACCAGGGCTTTTGTTGATCACATTTCAGCAGCTCTGAGCCAGGAAAGAAAGCAGGCTTGGGGATGGGGCATCTGAACCTGAACCAAAGCCCTCCACTTAGCAGCAGTTGAGTAGTAACTAAGAAACCACCTTTCCATATTCAAGTTAAAATGGAGTGGTAAGTATCAATATGGAATAATGGGAATCAGGATGACTTGGGGGACAGAAGAACATGCGTTTGAATGTCAGCTCTGCCCATTGATAGGGAGATGACCACAGTCAGATTCTCTGGACTTTAATTTTATTTTCTATCTGCAAATATGGAAATAATGCTTCTTTGGGAGAACTTTTGTGAGCAGTAGAATTAACAAATATAAAGTACTTAGTCCATGACCCTCAACAATGGTATTGATTATTGCGTATTTAGTAGTGCTTTCCAGCCTATGAAGCATTATACAAATCAGCCTTTTGCACCTCCATTAACAAGTTATTTACTTGTTTGTTTGCTTTTTTTTAATTGTTTTTGCCAGTTTTTCTGACTTACTGGAAGATTGCCTTTTTCTCAACTAAACTTTAAGCTTCCTGGCCCAGCACTCTTTCTTACCTACCTTCGTATCCATTGTAGAAGCTAGCAAAGTGTCCAGAAAATTCAGAACATGTTGGATTTACTTAAATTTGAGGAGGAAAAAGGAGACCCAGGTAGGCATGGAGGGCACGGGGGTTGTCCTTTGAGGCACTACAGAGGGGACCTACAGGATAGCTGGGGTGTAGCCTGAGAACAGTGTATTCCTGAGGAACACAGAGCAGCTGAAGATCAAGGGTAACCTTCACAGCTGGCTCACCTAGGGGTTCTAAAAGCTGTGCTCTGCATGTAGTGTGATGTGCATGAAGGAACAGAAACTTCAGTCACCCATGCTTAATTTCAAATTTAGGTTCAACCCAGAGTAGCACCCTGAGCCTCACTTCACTCATCCAGAAGGCTAATAAGAATAACATTACTAACTCTGGCTGGGGGTGGGGGGCAGTTTAGAAGATAATGTCAATGTGAAGTGCTTATATTAAGATTTCTAGCTTTGGCCTGAGCTGGTGTGGCTCAGTGAATTGAGCACTGGACTGAGAACTAAAGGGTTGCTAGTTCGATTCCCAGTCAGGGCACATGCCTGGGTTGCAGAGCAGGTCCCTAGTTGGGGGAGCATGGGGGGCAACAACACATTGATGTTTCTCTCATCTCTCCCTTCCCCTCTCTCTGGAAGGAAATAAATAAAACCTTTAAAAAAAAAAGGTTTTCAATGTTGAGTGTGATGACTGAGAGATTTGAGAAAAAATGACCACGGGGCAGTATGAGCCTGATCTCGAATCCCATAGAATCCCACCACATTATACCATCTCTCTGGTTATAGGAAATACACCTTCCAGTCCCTGCCCTCTGATGGACTATTAACACAGATGCAAATGACTGGAGGTGATGGTCTAAAGCAGGTGTCACAACCATCTGCATTTGCATTCCCATAGGACAAGAAAGAGACACAGCTGGTTCTCTGTGGAGGTGTGCAGGGTACAGGGGTATGCAGGGGACACGGCTGCCATACACAATACTGAGACGCCAAGGTGAACTGAGAAGTGCAACAGTGGTGGCACATAGGAAATAATGAGGACAAACTCACCCTCTAAATGCAGGCAGGCTGTCCTTTCTTTCTCCCACCTCTAGCAGAACAAATTCTCTTCAGTGTTCAAGAATATAAAATCCCTAAGATGCACAGAACTTTGTAATGCAAGAATTCTAACATGGGTTTGGGCTCCTTAAACTTTCTGTACTGAGTTATAAATGTTACTAGGCTGAAACAATCTTTATTGCTTAAGAAAGGGATTTATCATTCTACTTAATTGACTCAGTTACTAAAACTGACTCAAGAAGAAATAGTACATTTAAATAAACACATTAACACTGAACTAAAAATTTAAAATTCCCCAATAAGAATATATGAGGTTCTGATGGCTTCATTAGTGAATTCTACCTAAAGTTTTAGGAAAAAATAACACCAACTATGCACAAGACACCAACTTTAAGAAAACAAAGAAGAAACTAACACTCCAAAATACTTCTATGAGGCCAATACATGATATCAAAGTCAGACAATGTCATCACAAAAGAATATCAGACTGTTGCAGACTCCATCCTGTAGAGTCTGCAAGGTTTGTGGCTGAAGATGAGAGCAAATGCACACAGACTACAGCAGTCCTGTGGAGGAAAGTGGATGGTAGACATACTCTCTCAAGATGAGAGTCCTACATCTGCTTCTGTCAAGCCGAGAGCACTCCAACCCTTGCCTGGACAGGCTTTTATTGTTTCTTTCAGGTCTTACATTAAAGAAGGATTTATTATCTATTACACCGAATGTTGTTGTCTACATTTTAGGTACAATCAAGGAAATGAAAATAACAAATGCAGAAGGGAAAGGTAGTGAGCTGATTACACTCTGTCCTTGGGAAAATTCATACAGGCTTTGGAAATTACCTTGAAGATAGGCAATAAACATCTACGGTTTCAGACCAGGGCAAGGGAATTTTAGCAAGACCAAGCTAAAACAGTCCAGATGCATTTTCTGGGCCTGGTTCCCTTGGGAAAACTGGTCTGAGGGTCTGGCTCCTGCCCACTACTTCACTCCTGTCAGCTTTCCGATGCAGGACTGAGCTACATTCACCATTGCCAAGCAGACCGGTTCCCTACATCAGATTTCCAGCCAAGATGGGGGCATAGGTAGACACACTATGCCTCCTCACACAACCAAAAGAAGGACAACAACAAATTTAAAAGCAAAAACCACCAAAACTGACAGAAAATAGAACTGTATGGAAGTCTGACAACCAAGGAGTTAAAGAAGAAATATTCATCCAGACCAGTAGAAGGGGCAGAGTTGGGCAGCTGGGTGGAGAGGACTCACGGCAAAGCAGCAGCTGGAGGAACAGGGTGAGCAAAGTGGTGTCTGGTGAAGTGGGTGGTCCCATGTTTCTGTGCAGATAAATTGGGAGGAACAACTGGGGTGCAAGACAGACCGCGCAACCCAGGGTTCCAGCACAGGAAAATAAAGTCTCAAAACCTCTGATGGAAAAAACCAGTAAGGATTGAGGCAGCAGGAGAAACTCCCAGCCTCACAGGACAGTTTGTTGGAGAGACTCACAGGGTCCTAGAATGTACACAAAACCACCCACCAGGGAATCAGCACCAGAAGGGCCCAAGTTGCTTGTGGGTAGCAGCAGAAGTGACTTAAAGCTGGGAGAGAGCTGAATAAACAGCATTGTTCCCTCTCAGACCCCTCCCCCACATACAGTGTGACAATGCAGTGAAAGGGGTTGCCCTGCCCTGGTGAACCCCTAAGGCTCTTCCCCTTACTATGTAACAAGCATGCTGAGACACAAAAAAATAGCCCAAATAAAGGACAGATCAAAGCTCCAGAAAAAATACAACTAAGCAACGAAGAGATAGCCAACCTATCAGATGCACACTTCAAAACACTGTTAATCGATGTTCACAGAATTGGTTGAGTATAGTCACAAAATAGAGGAAAAAGTAGAGGCCATGAAAAGTGAAATAAAGGAAAATAGGGAACCAACAGTGACAGGAAGTAAACTGGGGCTCAGGTCAATGCTTTGGAGCAAAAGGAAGAAAGAAACTTTCAACCAGAGCAGAATGAAGAAACAAGAATTGAAGAAAATGAGAAGAGGTTTAGGAACCTCTGGGACAACTTTAAACATTTCAACATCTGAATCACAGGGGTGCCAGAAGGAAAAGAGGAAGAACAAGAAGTTGAAAACTTATTTGAAAACCTAATGAAGGAGAATGTCACTAATCTGGCAAAGGAAATAGACTTCCAGGAAGTCCAGGAAGCTCAGAGAGTCCCAAAGAAGTTAGACCCAACCAAGGAAGCACACACCAAGGCACATCATAATCACATTTCCAAGATGAAAGATAAGGAGAGAATCTTAAAAGCAGCAAGAGAAAAGAAGACAGTTACCTACAAAGGAGTTCCTGTTAGACTATCAGCTGATTTCTCACAAGAAACCTTAAAGGCAAGAAGAGGCTGGAAAAAAGTATTCCAAGTCATTAAAGGCAAGGACCTCCATCCAAGATTGCTCTATCCAGCAAAACTATCATTTAGAATGGAAGGGCATATAAAGTGCTTCTCATATAGGGTCAAGTTAAAGGAGTTCATCATCACTAAGCCCTTATTATATGAAATGTTAAAGGGACTTATCTAAGAAAAAGAAGATGATCAAAAATATGAACAGTAAAATGACAACACACTCACAACTATCAACAACTGACCCTAAAAAAAAACACTAAGCAAACAACTACAACATGAACAGAATCACAGAAATGGAAATCATATGGAGGGTTATGAGCAGGGGAGAGAGAGGGAGAGAAAGGAGGAAAAGGTACAAAGAATAAGTAGCATAAATGGTAGGTAGAAAATAGGTGTAGTTTAAGAATAGTATAGGAAATGTAAAAGTCAAAGAACTTATATGTATGATCCATGGACATGAACTAAGCAGGGGGTGGGGGAAATGAGGGTTGGAAGGGGTATGCAGGGCAGAAGGGAATAAAGGGGGAGAAATGGGAACACTGTAATAGCATAATCAATTGTGTGTGTGTATATATATATAAAGAATATCATAAGCCAATATCATTCATGAATGTGGAGGCAAACACCACTAGGAAAATATTACCAGCACTGGCTGGTGTGGCTCAGTGGATTGAGTGTGGGCCTGTGAACCAAAGAGTTGCCGGTTTGATTCCCAGTCAGGGCATAAGCCTGGGTTACAGCCCAGGTCCCCAGTAGGGGGTGTGCAAGAGGCAACTACACATTGAGTTTCTCTCCCTCTCTTTCTCCTTCCCTTCCCATCTCTCTAAAAATAAATAAACAAAATCTTTAAAGAAAAAATTTTTAAAAAGAAAGTATTACCAAACAAATTCAGCTACACATATATATGTTCTATATGTATATGTGCATATATACATTTTTTGCGTGAATATATGTATATATGTTATGCAAGTACATATATCTACATGTGTGTATATATATAATCCTTCATATGTATATGTAGGATTTTACACCATAACTAAGTGAAGGTTATTCCGGGAATGCAAGATTGCTTTAACATTGGCAAATAAATTAATATAATAAGAATACTAATAAATTAAAGGACAATAAACATAAGAGTACACCATATAGAAAAAATTCTTGACATAATAATACAACTACTAGTGATAAAAAATGCACTAACTAGGTAAAGAAAATAGACTCACACTCCATCTGATAGAGAGCAGTGATGAAACTTAGAACTGATTTATACTTAATTCATATTGAATGCTTTTTCCTTAAGATTGGGGCCAAGGCAAAAAGGTCCACTCCAAACATGTATTCCACATGTTACTAGAGTTCCAGCCAGTGCAGTTAAAGCAGGAAATAGAAATTAAAGACATATAGATTTGAAAGTAAAGCTCTTTATTTGCCAGAAACATAATCTTATCAAATCTTAAAAAAAGCTAACAAATAAGGAGATAGCTTACCAAGACGGTAAGATACAAAACCAATATTAAAACTCAATTATATTTCTACACACTAGCAATAAAAAACCTGAAATATGTACTTACTAAACCATTCACAAAAGCATCAAAAATAATACAATGATAAGCAAAAGATGCAAACTATTGCTGAGAGAAATTAAACACAGTCCAAACAAATGGAAAGGTTTACAATATTCATGGATTGGAACACTCAGTATTGTCTTGTTAGAAAATTTGCCCCAAACTGATCTACAGATTTGCCACGATCTCTGTTGAATCTCCAGCAAGCTCTTTCTTTTTTGGAAAAAGAAATAACAAGCTGATCCTGATGTATATATGAAAATTCAGAAAACTTAAACTGGCCAATATAATTTAGAAAATAAGAACTAAATTGAAGGACTTATACTTCTTGACTTCAAGTTTCTCTATAAAGCTTAAGTAATCAAGAATGTGGGACTGGCTTAAGAGATCAATGGAACAGACTGAAGCTCCAAAAATAAACCTTTATATTTATGTTCAGTGGGTTTTAAATAAAGATGTCAAGCTCCATCAAAAGGAAGAAATGGGGGTGCTTTCAATAAATAGTGCTGGAACATTAGATGACCATAGTAACTCCACAAGGAATTAACTTTATGGCAAACTTCACCCCATACACAAAAAATAACTCAAAACTGGTCAGAGACCTATGTGTTAGAGCTAAACTCTAATACTTTCAGAGGAAAACAGACTAGAATAATGTCTGTGATGTTGACTTAAGCAAAATTTCCTTTCATATGAGAGCAAAAGCACTATTAAAGAAAAAATGGAAAATTGTACTTCATCAAAATTAAAATAATTTACTTTAAAATGTTACCATTACAAAACATAAAAACATAAGTCACAGACTGGATTAACATATTAGCAAAATATTCTTGTATACAGAACATATAGAGAACTTTCAAAATTTAATAATAAAGAAAAACAATATAATTTTTGAAATGGGGATAAGATTTGAACAAACACTTCACTAAAATCTATAAAAGCATAGGCAAATAGCACAGGAAAGGATGTTCAGGTCATTGGACATTAATTTAGTAAACATGAAAACCACAGTAGTTACCATTGTACATGCACTGGAATGGCTCTGACCAAAATGATGACCAACACCACGTGTTTTAGAGGTGGATGAACTGGAAGTCCACATATTCCTAGTGAGAATGTAAATTATTCTGCATTGGAATAAAATATGGCAGTTTCTCAAAAACTGAAATACATATTTATCAATAAACCAGGGATCTTATTCCTGGTTGATTACAAAAAATGAAAACAAAGGTACAAATGTCACCAGAGTTGGGAGGACAGGTGCTGTCTCCAGAGTGAGGTCATGTCCCAGGATCCAGGACACTTGGACATACCAATACTCCAAATCAACTAAAAATTGGCTTACATTGAGTGGTAGATATGCCCAATGTCAACAACTTCCTTTTTAATTTGGAGAATTATTGCTTACTCTGCTCTCCCCACATGGGAAAGGAATGAGAACCCCAGTTCGCCAACACCTTGGTAAATTTGTTAGCTTACCACACCCATGATCCACCTCCCCACCATTATCTGGGTAATCCTATAAATCTCTTGCCTGCTAAATCCAGGGCCTCTGCTCGCCTTGGTCTCTCCTGACACACAGAAGCCCATGGCAGCATCCTTCCTGCCCCTTCTTGTTCAGATGTCTCTCACTGTGTTCCTGAGCCTGTTCCAGGTGACCTCCCTCACCTGTGCTCCCTTCTCCTGAGACTTACCCTTGTGCAATAAAGTCAAGAACATTCAAATGATGTTTCAGAAGCTGTTGGCTTCCCAGTTTCAAAGGAAAAAAAATACCAGTGAGCTTTGTGGATGATGTATCCTTTCATAACCTGTTCTGAGCTCTGTCCAAGAGCAAGGCCTTTTCCTGCTGCTATGTATCTTTCCCTCCTCCTGCCCCATCCTAGAGGACTGCACTCCACTGGGGTCAGGCCACCAGCTCTGCCTGGGCTCTAGTCCTTTACATTTACACCATCTTGTTAGTAGACTCCTCATTAACTCAGAGCAGCTGGGCATGAGCCTCAAATACAGGGCTGAGAGGTAAATGTAGGGTCAAAGCAGTGTAAATATTGTCCTAACCTCAATTACTGAGGGATGAATGTAGGGTCTAAGACCCCCCAGTAACTGAGAGTGAGACAAAATTCAAACTATTGGTTTGACTGATTTTAAGCACTTATAGTGTTCCCAGGGATGCTACTCAAAGGGAACAGTGGTGGGTGGAAAATGAAAGAAAAACAAAGTGAGGTGGAGCGTCCCACGTTCACCTTATCACCTTATCATGATCCTGCCTCACCATGACCATGGTGTTGCCCATCTGCCAGACACTTGTCATCCTTCATCATGTTTAATCCTTCTATGGATTACCTATGACAGGTCTTCATTACACCCATTTTGATACTAAGGATGGTTAACAAGTTCAAACTTATCACCTAGGTTTGGGCAGAGCTTTAAGACCCGAAGTTCTCTAACCATCTCCACCCCAACCCCAGGAAGACAAATTCTCTTCATTCCAAAGCATAAATAGCAAAGATGTTAAGATGTCTTTATAACATAGTAGGGTTTGGGTCCTTAAACATTTTTATACTTCATTCTAAATCTTTCAGGGTTGAAAATGCCTTTTTACTTATAAAAGTAGTTACATTTCCAGTTAATTTACACAAATTACCAAAACTAAATAATAAAAATAGAAAATCTCAGGCCTTTCAAGACTACACTGCTGAATTCTACCAATTCATTAAGATGATAACAACTGTACGTAAACTCAGAAAATGAAAGAGGAAGGGAAACTTCCCAACTCACCCTATCAGGCCAGTTTTAACCTGACGCCAACAGAGACCTGCAGAGTGAGGGAAGCTAGATTGCCCTCAGCCTAGGGGGTGGGGTGGACCTCCCAGACCTCCTAGGTGCTCCCTTCCAGAGTGACTTTGGCAGTGACAGGGAGCCTGTGGGATTTGACTTCCTGTCTCCTTCAGGCAGTGGGACCCAATTTTCCTTTGGCAGCAGAGACATAGAAGGACACACTTGAAGTCCTTGCTTAATTCCATGGAGGAGAACCCTGATCCAGGCAGGTCAGACCCTGGCCCTTAACCACACATTCACAGTCACTAAGAGTCTGAAGACACCTGGCCCTGTGTGTGACCTCCTCTTCACACCAACTCAGCACAGAGCCCTTGTGGGATCCATGGGCTCCCCGGTTTGCCTCCCTATGAAGGGCAGAGAAGGTCTCCAAAGACAGCAGCTCTTATCAGAGTGATTAGAAATTAATCGGCACCATGAAGTGGATTTGGACTTTGATATCAGACAGAGCTGAACAACTTTGCATGCAGACATTAATGAAAATTAAGGTTTGACTTCAGGTAAGGTAATTTGCAGTTAAAGGGGGGCTCTGTAGGTAAACCAAGGTGTTTCCTCCAGGGGCTGGCCCCACCTCCTGGCAAGGTGTCCCAAAACCCTGATTGGTCCCCACTGCCAATAGGACCTGGATCTGTGCCAGTGTGCCAAGGGCTCAGGGGGCCTCTCTGCAACCTCCTTCCTGGACACTCAGGGAGGCTTCCTTTGTCCTACAGAAGCCCAGATGTCGGCATTGGCTGAGTGCCTACCCAGGAGCCCCTCTCCAAGATTCTGATCATGGCTGCAGAGTCAGCCATGGAAAACCCACTACTGAACCTACTGCATGGCAGCAGCTAAAATGTGCCATCTCGAGAGCCCCACGACACCCCCCCAGAAGGCAGGAGGCCCAGAGTGTGGCGTCCCCACCATCATCCTTA
>CM052542.1:77645327-77663055 GCA_028533065.1 Trachops cirrhosus
TATTATTTGTTCAAATAACTTTTCTACTTGTTGCTCTTCCTCTTCTCCTTGTGGTACCCCTATAATTCAGATGTTGGAACGTTTAAAGATGTCCTGGAGGTTCCTAAGCCTCTCCTCATTTTTTGGAATTCTTATTTCTTCATTCTTTTTTGATTGTATGTTTTTTTCCTCCTTCTGGTCCACTCCATTGATGTGAGACCCAGCTTTCTTTCCATCACTATTGGTTCCCTGTGCATTTTTCTTCATTTCACTTATTGTAGCCTTCATTTTTTCATCTAATTTGTGACCAAAATCAACCAATTCTATGAGCATCCTGATCACCAGTGCTTTGAACTGTGCATCTGATAGGTTGGCTATCTCTTCATCGCTTAAAAGTATTTGCTCTGGAGCTTTGATCTGTTCTTCTGTTTGGGCCATTTTTTTTTTGTCTTGTTGCACCTGTAACATAGTGAGGGAGGGAGCCTTAGGTATTCAACAGGGTGGGTCAGCCCATCTGCTGGGTTGTGATGCTGTCTGTGGGGGCGGGGTCTGAGAGGGAACAATGGTGCCCACTCTGCTCTCTTTCGGATTTCAGTTTTTTCCACCACTTCCCCCAAGCAAACTGGGTCTTTTTGGTGCTGATTCCTGGGTGGGTGGGCTTGTGTACATTCTAGGACCCTGTGGGTCTCTCCAATGAACTCTCCTGTAAGGCTGGGAGTCTCTTCCACTGCCTGAACCCCCACAGGTGTTTTCAATCGGTGGTTTGAGGCTTTATTTCCCTGAGCTGGGGCCCTGGGCTGTGCAGTCTGTTTCGCTCCCCAACTTCACCTGGTTTGTCTGTTTGTGAATGTGGGACTGCTCGGTCAGTCAGCCACCCTGCATGCCTCACTGGGTCTGCCCGCTGCCACCCTGCCACGATCTGTCAGCCATTGCCTTGTGCGCCAGGGTCTGCAAGCCTTTGCTGAGATCCCTCTCTGCCCAGGGCCTGACTCCACCCCTCCTACCAGACTGGATGAATGCGTCTAACTCCTTGGTTGTTGGACTTCCATACGATTCAATTTTCTGTCAGTTCTGGTTGTCTTTTTTGTTTCTAAATTTTTGTCGTCCTTAATTTGGTTGTGGCACAGTGTGTCTACCTATGCCTCCATCTTGGCCAGAAGTTCTGTTTATTCTTTCCTTTATGTCTCTTGCTCTAGGGGACATACCAGTAAAAATGTTGCTGCATGAAATATTTGAGATTTTCCTACCTATGTTCTCCTCTAGAACTTTAATGGTGTTATGGGCTTATATTTAATTCTTTTATCCACATTGAATTTATTTTTGTGTATGGTGTAAGTTGGTACTCGAGTTTCATTTTTTTGCATGTAGCTGTCCAGTTCTCCCAACACCATTCGTTGAAGATGCTATTTTTACTGCACTGTGTGTTACTGCCCCCTTTGTCAAATATGAATTGACCATAGAGACTTGGGTTTATTTCTGGGCTCTCTGTTCTGTTCCACTGGTCCATGTGCCTGTTTTTATGCCAGTACCAGGCTGTTTTGATTACAGTGGCCTGGTAATACAGTTTGGTATCAGGTATTGTGATCTGTCCTACTTTGCTCTTCTTTCTCAAAATTGCAGCAGTTATTCGGGGTTGTTTATGGTTGCATATAAATTTTTGAAGTGTTTGTTCTATGTCTATGAAATATGCCATCGGTACTTTAATAGGTATTGCATTGAATGTGTAAATTGCTTTGGGTAGTGTGGACATTTTGATGATGTTAATTCTTCCAATCCATGAACATGGTATATGTTTCCATTTGTTTGTGTCTTCCTTGATTTCTTTCTTCAGTGTTGTGTAGTTTTGTGCATACAGGACTTTTATCTCCTTGGTTAGGTTTTATTCCTAGGTATTTTATTTTTCCTTTTGCTATATAGAATGGGATGTTTTTCTTGATTTCTGCTTCTGCTGCTTCATTGTTGGTGTACAAAAATGCCTTTGATTTCTGGATGTTGACTTTGTATCCCTCTGTTTTGCCAAATTCATTTATTAGGTTGAGAAGCTTTTTGGCCGAGTCTATAGGATTTTCTATGTACACTCTCATGTCATCTGCAAACAATGACAGTTTTGTTTCCTCCTTTCTGATTTGGATGCCTTTTATTTCCTTTTCTGGTCTGATCTCTGTGGCTAAAACTTCCAATACTATATTGAATAGAAGTTGTGAAAGTGGACAACCTTGTCTTGTTCCTGATCTTGGTGGAAAAGGTTTTAGTTTTTGCCCATTGAGTAGGATGTTGGCTGTAGATCTCTCATATATGGTCTTTATGATGTTGAGGAATGCTCCCTCTATTCCCACTTTGCTGAGTTTTTTTTGTCATAAATGTGTGCTGTACCTTATCAAATGCTTGTTCTGCATCTATTGATATGATCATGTGATTTTTGTCTTTCATTTTGTTTATGTGATGTGTTACGTTTATTGACTTGTGAATATTGTACCATCCTTGCATCCCTGGGATGAATCCCACTTGGTCATGGTGTATGATCTTTTTAATGTATTTCTGGACGAGGTTTGCCAATATTTTGTTGAGGATTTTAGTGCCTATCTTCATCAGTGATATTGGGATGAAGTTTTCTTTGTTGTGTCTTTATCAGGTTTTGGGATTAGGATGATGCTGGCTTCATAAAAAGTGTTTGGGAGTCTTCCATCATTTTGAATTTATATTTTGATTTCCAAGTCATCTTCAATTTCTTTTCCCATTCACTGAGATAGGAGCTAAGGTTATTTTATCACAACATGACTATTGGTCACCATGTTGCCCTTCCTCATCAAAGTGAAAGGCCACCTTTCCTGACTCCCCCAGCTCCTGAGGACATCTGGCTCAGATCTGCCTCCAGACATCAGTGTCTGGCTCAGTGCTCCGTGTCCCACAGCAGCACAGGGCTGCTTAGATGACAGAGCCTTACTCAGCTACCTCTGAATATCTGGTAGGTGACTCCCCTTCTTAAGATTTTTTTATTTCATTGTGACAATTTCTTTGCATATTTGTTTTTCCTCATCAACTTTAAAATCATTTCTGTGCAGTTCCAAGAAACCTAACATTTAAACTGAAATTAAATACAGACACACCTCATCTTACTGCATTTTGCCTTACTGTGCTTCACAGATATTGCATTCTTTTTTATAAACTGGAGGTTTTGTAGAAAACCTGTAGCTGGAGCAAGTCCATCAGCATTGTTTTGCCAATAGTGTTTGCTTACTTTTTATCTCTGCATCACATTTTTGCAATTCACATAATACGTCAACTGATTTCATGATTATTATATTTGTTACTGTGATCTGTAATCAGTGATCTTTGAAGCTACTACTGTTATTGGTTCAGAGCACCACAAACTGCACTCATATAAGACCCCACACTTCATTGATAAATGTGTGTGTTCTGACTGCTTCAACTACTGTCCCCCTTCAAGCCTTCCCTATTTCCTGAGACACAACAATGTTGAAATTAGGCCAGTTAATAACCTGACAAGGGCCTCTTAAGTGTTCAAGTGAAAGAAAGAGTGACAGGTCTCTCACTTGAAATCAAAAGCCAGAATGAATTAGGCTTAGCAAGAAAGGCACATAAAAGCCAAGACAGGATAAAAGCTAAGTCTCTTCCACCAAACAATTAGCCAAGTTGCAAATGCAATGGAAAAGTTCTTGAAGAAAATGTAAAGTGCTACCCCAGTGAACACACAGATGATAAGAAAGCAAAGCAGCCTTATTATTCATATGGAGAAAGTTTTAATGGTCCGGATAGAAGATCAAACCAGTCACAACATTCTCTTAAGCCAAAGCCTAATCCAGAGCAAAGCCCTAATTAACTTCAATGAAGCTTCAGAAGAAAAGCAGAAGCTAGCAGAGTTTGGTTTATGAAGTTTAAGAAAAGAAGCCGTCTCCTTAACATAAAAGTGCGTATCTAAGCAGCAAGTGCTGAGCAAGAAGCTGTAGTAGGTTACCCAGCTAAGATAACTACTGAAGGGGACTACACTAAACAATAGATTGTCAATGCAGACAAAATAGACTCTGTATTGGAAGAAGATGCCATCTGGGAATTTTATAGCTAGAGAGGAGAATTCAATGCCTAGCTTCAAAGCCTCAAACTATAGGCTGACTCTCTTTGTTAGGAGCTAAGGTAACCAGTGACTTTAAGTTGAAGCCATGGCTCATTTACCCTTCTGAAAATCCTAGGGCCCTTAAGAACATGCTAAACCTAGTTTACCGGTGCTCTATAAGTGGACAACAAAGCCTGAATGATGGCACATCTGTTGGCAACATGGTTTACTGAATATATCAAGCCCATGCTGAGAAAACTACAGCTCAGAAGAAAAGATTTCCTTCAAAATATTACTGCTCATTGACAGTGTACCTGGTCACCCAAGAGCTCTGATTAATGTTTTCATGCCTGCTAACACAATATCCACTCTGTACCCATGGGTCAAGGAGTAATTTCAACTCTTAAGTCTTAGTATTTAACAAACAGATTCTGTAAGGCTCTAGCTGCCATAGCGATCCCTCTGATGGATCTGGGCAAAGTAAATTGAAAACCTTCTGGAAAACATCACCATTCTAGATGCCATTAAGAACACTCATGGTTCATGAAAAGAAGTCAAAATATCAACATTAATAGGAGTCTGGGAGAAGTTGATTCCAACCCTGTTGGGTGTTGAGGTGTTCAATACTTCGGTGGAAGAAGTAACTGCTGATGTGGTGGAAGTAGCAAAAGAACTAGAATTAGAAGTGAGGCCTGAAGATGTGAATGAATTGCTACACTTTTATGATAAAACTTTAACAGATGAGGAGCTGTTTCTCATAGGTTAGCAAAGAGAGATTCTATTCTTGAGATGGAATCTACTGGTGAAGATGCTGTGAGGATTGCTGAAATTACAGCAAAGATATTAGAATATCACATGAACTCAGTTAATAAAGCTGCAGCAGGTTTGAGAGGATTGACTAATTTTGAAAGAAGTTCCATTGCGGGTAAAACACTGTCAAGTGGAATCTTATGCTACAGGGAAATCGTTCATGAAAGAAAGAGTCAGTGGATGCAGCAAACTTTATTGCTGCATTTTTTAAGAAACTTGAAGAGCCACCCCAGCCTTCAGCAGGTGCCACCCAGATCAATTGGCAGCCATTGACTTTGAGGAAAGATGCTCCACTGACAACAAGATTACAACTTGCTGAAGGCTCAGATGATGGTTAGCAATTTTTAACAATGAAGTATATTAAATTAAAGCATATACATCATTCTTAGACATAATGCTATTTCACACTTCATACACTACAGTATATTGTAAACATAATTTTTATATGCACTGGGAAACCAAACAGTGTATGTCACCACTTCATAGCGACATTTGCTATATTGTGACGGCCACGGAAAAAAACCACAATGTCTCCAATGTACGCCTGTGTGCACCTGTACCCGGGAGGACCATCACAGCTTCACATCTGTGCACAGTAATGACCCAGGCAGGGAGGATCTTCTAACCAGTCACAGGGCTTGAGGTGTGAGCCACACACCCCCAGAGGTGTGCCCAGGAAGTTTCACCCCTGCATGGACCCCTTTCAGTGGGCAGCTGCAGCGTTCCTGGGCAGAGAAAATTGAGCCAGCATTCTTGGGCAGTTGGAGTGTCACGTCTCCCCATCTTATAGCCCAACTGGCAAAGACACTCCATGAGTTAGAAAAGGAAGCTTAGCAGGAGCACACTATTAGTTTCTCAAAGGCTGAGAATTAGTTCCGATTTTTGCTTAGTTTAATAATCAGGGACCATAGTTTAGTGTGAAAAACTCATTTTCATTCAAATAACCCACTACTGTTTCTTCTAAATTTAATTCTTTAGAAATCTGATTGGCAATGCTATTAAAAATCATTTTTAATTTCACTTTGAGGTATTGTCTAACTATGGTACTTTAAATAAAGTCTAAGAACATTTTTTATACTTTTCTGCCAAAGGTGTTAACAACCCAACTGAAATCAGAATGGTCAGACTACACTCTGAAACCAAACCCAACCCAACCCAACTCAAACAAAGCAAAACTCATTTTTTCCAGGTAGCCTAATCAGTGCATATTAATTGTAGAAAATTTGGGAACTGCAAACATTCATATTGTATGCATGAACATCACACATGTCCCTCAGCCATCAGCAGCCACTACTGGACTTTTGTGTCTTTCATGTCTTCCTCTTCAATATTTTGTCTATGTGCTACACAAATAATGTTTTATTTTATAAAATTGTAATTATAGTTCACAACACTTTAGAAATCTTTTTTTGAAAATCCATGTATTATGAATGTTGTTAAATGAAAAACATTTGTTTTGCCTTTAAATTATTCCACCTTTAGTTATACTATATTCCTCATTTTCTGAATATTTTTATTTTCAATAGAGTCTTTAGTTCACCAAAAGAAGGCAGTGCCATCAAAAGCCCCACACAACATTTTGGGGAACACGGCGTGGCACCAGCAAGAGCCTTATGTAACACCAGGGGAAACTGTGCAGCACCTTGGAGAACCCTGCCCAACCTTTAAAAGAGTGTGAAGCAGTGCTTGGAAGTGCCCCACACAACTCTTTGAAAACACTGTACAGTGCCTGCCAGAGCCCCACACATCATTTCAAGGAGCCAGGTGCAGAACCTAAAAGAATGCACACATGCCTGGAAAAGCTCCAAGAAACACCTTGGAAAGCACCTTGCAGTGCCCTCCAGAGCTTTATGCAACACCTTGGGGAGCCCAGAGCAGCACCTGGGAGAGCTTAGCACTCTTGGGAAGCCCTGCGCAGCTCCTGCCAGAGTGCCCCAAAGTGCTTCCTGGGATAGCCAGGTACAACTCCCAGGAGAACCCTAGTAACCCCAAAAGGGCCCTGTGTGACACCTTGGGAAGCCTTGTGCAGTGCTTGCCAGAGCCCCACACACCTTTAGGAGCCCAGTTCAGTGCTTGCGAGAGGCTTGCACACCTGAGACAGCCCTGAGCAGTGTTGTGCAACACCTTAGTCCCACACAGCACCTGTCAGAGCTGCACACAATACTTTTTTCAGTCCAGTGTAGTGCCTGGTAGAGCCTGGAGTTGTGCCTGGAAGAGCACTAGGCAACACCTTGTGAGGCCCCATGTAGTGCCTGTCAGCACCCTAATGTAACACATTGGGGAGCCCAGTGCGGTACCAGGGAGAGCCCTGCACAATTCCTGGGAGAGCCACAAGCAGTGCCTAAAAGAACCCTGCATAACACCTTGGGAAGCCCTGTGCAGTGGCTGCCAGAGGCACATGATATAATTTGGAAAATGTGTTGCAGCACCTGAAATAGCCCTGCACAATGCCTAGAAGAGTCACGAGCAGTGCCTGGAAGAAAACTGTGCAACACAGGGAAGCCCAGAAGAGTGCTTGACAGAACCCCATGTAACACCTTGAGGGGCCCAGTGCCGTGCCTCGGAGAGCCCCACACAATGCCT
The DNA here is from genome assembly GCA_028533065.1 of Trachops cirrhosus. Taxonomy (NCBI): domain Eukaryota; kingdom Metazoa; phylum Chordata; class Mammalia; order Chiroptera; family Phyllostomidae; genus Trachops; species Trachops cirrhosus. The sequence continues at coordinate 77,652,772 of CM052542.1, forward strand.
GGGTGAGCCTTCAGAAGTCCCTTGAAGACTTTTGCACAACATGTTAGGGAGCCACTCGCAGAACCTGCCAGAGCCACGCACAACACCTTAGGGAACCCGGTTCAGTGCCTGGGAGAGTCCTGCACAACTCTCGGTGAGCCTCCGGCAGTGCCTTGAAGAGTATCGCAAAGTTCATTAGGAAGTCCTGTGCAGCACCTGCCAGAGACCCATAAAATGTCTTGGGAAGTTTGTTGAAGCACATGGGAGAGCTGTGCCCAATACCTGGAAGATCCATGAGGAGTGCCTGGAAGAACACTGTCCAACACTTTGAGAAGCCTTGCACATTGCCTGCCAGATTTCCATGCAACATCTTAAAGAGCCTGGCATAGTGCCTAAAAGATCTCTGTGTGACTCCTGGGACAGCCCTGAGCAGTGCCTAAAAGGCCCTGAGAAACACCTTAGAAAGCCCAGTGCAGCACCTGGGAGGGTTTCACACAGTGCCTAGCAGAGTCCCAAGCAGTGCCTAGTAGAGCCCTGCACAACACCATGGGAAGCCTTGTGCAGTGACTGCCAGAGGCCCAGAAAGTATTTTGGGGAGTATGTTAGAGCACCTGGGAGAGCCCTGAACAGCCCCTAAAAAAGCCAAGAGCAGTTCCTGAAAGAGACCTGCATGATGCATAGGAAAGCCTCCTATAGTGCCTGCCAGAGCCCTACCCAACATCTTGGGGAGTCCTGTGCAGTGCCTGGGGAACCCCCCCAAAAACCTGGGAGAACACCAAACAGTGCCTACAAGAGCCCTGTGCAAACCCTGGGAATCCTGGTGCAGCAGCTGGGAGAGCACTGCAGAATGTCTAGAAGAGCCAGGAGCAGTGCCTAGAAGAGATCAGAGCATACCTAGGAAAGCCCCCTGCAGTGCCTTCCAGAGCACCAGGCAACATTTTGGTGAACCAGGTGCAGGGCCCAGGATAGCCCCAAACAATGTCTGGGAGAGCCTTTACCAGTGCCTGGAAGAGCCCTGTGCAACACATAGGGAACCCTGTGCAGCACCTACAGAGCCCCATGCAAAATTTTGGGGAGTGGGATGCAACACCATGGAGAATCTCGCAGAACACCTGGGAAAGTCCCAACCTGTGCCTAGAAGAGCCCTGCATAACACTTTGGGAAGCTCCATGCAGCCCATTTGAAAGCCCCATGCAATACCTTGGAGAGCCTGGTGCAGCTCCTGAAAAAGCCTCCTGAAACACCTGTGAGAGTACAAAGCACTGCCTGGAAGAACCCTGCGTAACATCTTATGAAGCCCTGTGCAGTGCCTGCCAAAGCCCCATGGTGCATCCTGGGGCTCCTTGGGGAGCCTGGTGCAGCCTGGAAGAGCTCCTCAAAAAGGCTTGGGAGAGGCCCGAGCAGTGCCTGAAAGAACCCAGTGTAATGTCTTGGAAAGCTGCATGCAGCATCAGCCATAGCTCCACACAAAACCTTGGGGAACCCAATGCAGCAAGTAGGATAAGCATGCATAATGCCTGGGAGAGCCCTCAGTAGTGTCTGGAAAAGCTCTGCACCAAACAAATTTTAAAGACCCTCAAAGTGCCTGCAAGAACCACACAACACCTTTGGAGCTTGGAATAGTGTCTGGGAGAGCCTGCATGATGTCTCAAAGAGATTAGCACATACCTTGGAAAGCTCCACACAGTGCTTTCCAAAGATGCACATGACATTTTGCTGAGCCTGGTAAAGTGCCAAAGATAGCCCTGAATGACACCCAAGACCCCTCTTACCAGTGCCTGAAAGAGCCCTCCTCAACACCTTGGGAAGTCCTGCTCAGGGCCTATTACAGCCCCACACAACACATGCAGGAGCCCGAGAGCCTCGCATAACACCTGGGAGAGCCACGAACAGTGCTTTGTAGGGCTCTGTGCAAAGAAGGTATGGAGAAGCCCCATACAGCACCTGCCAGAGCCCCACGCGACACATTGGGGAACCTGGTTCAGTGCCTGGAAGAGGCCCATAGGATGTCTGGGTGAGTCTGCAGCAGTGCCTTGAAGAGTTTTTCACAACACATTGGGAAGCACCTCGCAGCGCCTGACACAGCCTTGGGGTTTGCTGTGATGTGCCTGGAAGAGCCCTGCACAACCTCGGGAAGCCCCATGCGACACATTGGGGAGGCCAGTGCAGTGCCTGGGAAGACCTTGCGCAAAACCTGAAAGAGTGGTGCCTAGAAGAGTCCTGTGCAAAACTTGGGAAGCCTGGTTCTGCACCTGGGGGAGCCCTGAGCACTGCCTGGAAGAGATCAGTGCATGCCTTGGGAGGCCCCACACAGTGCCTCTCAGAGAACCACACACCTTGGGGGGAGCACCACGCAGCAATCTGAGAAGCTGGATATTGTGCCAGGGATAGCTGCACCCAACATCTGGGACAACCAAAGCAGTGTGTGGATAGGTCCTGTGCATCACCTTGGGAAGCCTCATTCAGTGCCTTCTGGAGCCCCACACAATCTTTGGGGATCCTGGTGCAGTGCCAGGGATAGCCTAGCACAATACCCAGGACAGCCATGAGCAATGCCTGGAAAATCCCTGCCCAAAACATTTTGAAGCCCTGTGAAGAGCCTGCCAGAGCCCCATGCAACACCTGGCAGAGCTTGTGAGAACCTCGCACGACATATGGGAGAACCCTGAACGTGTTCCATAAAGTCCTTTGCACCATCCTGCAAAGCCCTATGCAGTGCTGGTCAGAGCCCTTTGGAACACATTTGAGAGCCTAATGTTTCTCCAGATAGAACCCCCCATGTCTGGGAGAGCCCCCAGCAGTGCCTGGAAGAGCCACGCACAACACTTGAAATGCCCAGCACAGCACATGCCACAGCCTTATGCAACATTTTGAAAAACTTGGTGCAGTGCCTAGGAAAGCCCCACACAATGAAGGGGAGAGCCAGGAGCAGTGCTTGGAAGAGTGCTGCACAACAACTTGAGAAGGCCCATGCAGCACCTGCTGCCCGTCAGAGACCCAAGCAACACCCTAAGTTATCTGCCCCTTGCACTAGGTCTTGCACGCAACACTTTGGGGAGCCTGGTACAGCACCTGAAAGAGCTGCCCAAAACACATGTGAGAAAGCCAAGCACTGCCTGGAAGAATGCTGTGCAACAGCTTATGAAGCCCCAAGCAACATCTTGGGGAGCCCAGAGCAGCGCCTTGGAGAACCTTAATAAAACCTGGGAGTGAACCAAGCAGTGCCTAGAAGAGTCCTGTGCAAGACCTTATGAAGTCCTATGCATGACCTGCCAGAGCCCCACAAAAATAATTACAGGAGTTTGTTGCAGTGCCCTGGAGAGCCCTGCAAAAGCCTGGAAAAGCCACAAGATGTGCCTGGAAGAACACTGCACAACACCTTGACAACCTTTGCGCATTGCCTGCCAGATCCACATGCAACACTTGGAGAGCATGGTACAATGCCTTGAACTCCCCACAATGCCTGGGAGAGCCTAGAGCAGTGTCTGAAAGAGCCCTGTGCAACCTTGAGAAGCCTCAGACAACACCCACCAAAGCTTCACACCACACCTTAGGGAGCTCAATGCAGCACCTTGGAGAGCCTTGCACAATGCCTGGGAGAGCTCCAAGAAGTGCCTGGAAGAGCCCATGCAATACTTTTGTGAGCTTGTAGCGTTATGCTTGGGAGAGCTCAGCACAACACATGGGAGAGCCTGGAGCAGTGCTGGAAGAGCCCTGTGCTACACCTTGGGGACCCAGTGCATTGCCTGGGAGAGCCCCCAAGCAGTGCCTGGTAGAGCCCTAGCCCTGCACATCACCTTGGGAAGCCTAGTGCAGCACCTTGGAGAGCCTGGAACAAGGAATGGGAGAGCCCTGAGCAGTCCCCACCCTTTGCAGCACCTTGGGACTCCCAGCGCAGTGCCTGTGAGAGTCCAATGAAATATATTGATGAGCCCTGTGCCCTGGCCTTAGAGAGCCTCCCATAATGCATGGGAGAGCCCTGCAGAACACTTGGGAGAGCAGTGCCTGGAAGTGTCCAGTGCAACACCTTGGGGAGACTAGTATGGACCTCTCCTGGTTCCTTTTAATGGCAACAACATTAAGAAATCAGAGTGTGAGCCTTGTGGGGTACTAACTGCTAAGCCGTGGGTCACTTTTGTAAAATGATTTCATTGATACAACTATAGAAATTTTTTTGGAAGATAAAACGCATTGAGTGTTTACATTGGTTATTCCAGCTCAAATTTATGGCTATGGGTTTGTTTGTTTGTTTTAACCTTTTCAGTTTTACATTCTCAGCGCTTCCCCTTACAGAACAGTCCAGGCGCAGACCCCGCCACCCTGGGCTCTATGCTCAGGGCCTTGGCAACTCCATGGGCTGTGCGGTGCCTTCTGCTGCAGATGCTTCTCCAGGACCCAACATGGGCCAGTGCTGTCTTACTGCTTCCACAGGATGGAGGCAGACAAGGGTGGCAGTGGAGACATAATAAAGGGGTACACTGAGGTGCCTCTCCAGGTGCCTTTCTAAGCTCATTTCCTTTAAAATAACCCACTACCTTTTCTTCTAAATTCAATTCCTTAGAAACCTGATTGGCATAGTATTATAAAAATCTAAGCCATTTTTAATTTCACTTTGAAGTATTTGTCTAAGTATGGCACTTAAATATAATCCAAGAACATTAATTCTTTTATCCTTTTCTGGCAATGATAAAAACCTAACTGGAACTAGGATGGTCAAAGTACACTCTGAAACCAAACCACCCCAAAGCAAGACCAGTTTTTTTCAGATTGCCTGGTCAATTCACATTCACAGTGGGAAATCTGGATACTGCAAAGATTTTTTTGGAAAAAGGAATGGAACATCACACATAGTCAGTCTCCTACCCATCAGCAGCCACTGCTGACTCTGTTTTTCAATTTCTTTCAGTATTTTTGCCTTTGTATTATACAAATGTTTTATTTTATAAAATTGTAATCATATTATTATGGAACCTACCAGTGCCGTTCCAGAACACTGAGTGGGGTGCTATTGTTAGCCACCTAAAGGCAAAACACTGAGGTCAGAAGTTTCATGGAAAAGGATAGGAGTTGTTTATTTAAAGGAATACTGGCAGGTTTCTGCCTCAGAGCCCTGCTCCCTTTAATACACCCAAAGACTAATAACCCTGCCACCCTCTGCTAGGCCTGAACCGTTTCAAAATGTGGTACTTAAAAGATCCCTCCTTTAGAGTCTGTGAGCGCTAACCTGAATCCTTCTCGCAGTGCCAGTTCTCTCCAGAGCTGCATTTTCTCTGGCTGTTGGCTCACCAGTGTGCCTGTGCGCTTGGCCAGGCAGTTCCCTGCTGTGCAGCTAGCACTGTCGCTGCCTTCTCTGCTGCAAGAGGTACTCTGGAACATTGCTAGACCATGAGGTCTCTGGGGCCCACTGGTGCAGGAATGCTCAGGCCTCCTGTGGCCAATCAGGCTAGCCAAGGGAAGGGAAAGACTTCATGTTTCCCAACATCCTCCATCTTAAAACCTTGACTCAGAAATCCATGTGAGCAGGAGTGCCATGTTTTTTCCCAAGGTGCCTCAGTGTCTGCCACTTTTGTCAGCTTCCCAGTGTCTTTGAGCCTCTTCTATCATTTTGCAAAAGGAGGCAGAAGTTTTCTATCTGTGCACAGATGCACAGCACCTGTTTCTCTAGGGTGGGGCACCTACCCCCACAGCCCACGCACCTGCTGTATGAACTCTACCCCGGCTATGTCACAAGTGGCTCTGCTGCCAGGGCAGTACATGTTCACAAAGCCACTTTGCCTTTGTTTGCAGTTCACCTCCAGCAGCAGCCTCCTTCCACAGCCCTGTGCTTTAAGTGCTTGGTTGCTGTTTTCAATCTGCCACCCTTGGTGCTCCCTGCAACCCTCTCCCTCTGGGAGGGAGTGCAGCTTTGGTGCCAGATCTAGGTTTCTCCCTGATTAGGGTTTCCCCCACCTACCACCCATTTGGTCTGACCATCCTGTTACAATATTACACAACTCTTTAAAAGGCTTTAAAAAAAACCCATATATCTATATTGACATTAAAACCCATGTTAAAACCCATGATTTGTATGACTATAAATTATTCCATCTTTGGGTTGTACTATATTCCTCATTTCATGAATATTATTTTTTATTTTCAATCTAGTTTTCTCCAACAGGAAAATGAGCTAAAAGTGTCTCTCTCTAGTGATAGTTATCATGCCAGTGTACTGGGACTATTTCTTCTAGACTGTATATCTGTTATGGACACTTACATGGCTTGGATGTATAGAAATTGAACAGATAGAATAAAATATATGGAGTAGGATCACATATATGAAGATATTGCTTGTCTAATTTTAAAGGCGTTCCACTCAATCACCATAGAGTGGCTTGTATTAGTTTTCCATTGCTATATAGCAAATGCCCACAATTGTAGTGGCTTAAAGCAAGATTCATTATCTCACAGTTCCCACAGGTTGCAAGCCTTGGCAAGCTCCACTGGGTCCCAGCTCAGTGCAGCAGTCATTGTTCCCCAGCAGTCACAAAGCAGCAGTCATTGTTCCCCAGGTGAGCATTCCTTTCTGGAGATTATGGAAAAAATGCCCCTGAGCTTATTCAGATATCAACAGAATGCATTGTGTTGTGATGCTCTCCATGTGGCCCTTCAGTCTTTAAGTCCATGATCCTGGGTCTGGTTCTTCTCTTGCTTTAAATCTCTTTCATTCCTTTTTTAAAGGTTTCTGTGATTACACGAGACTACTTGCATAACAAAGCACAGTCCTCCTGTATTTGTTTCCTAGAGTTGCTGCAAGAAATGACCACAAAGCAGTAGTGTTGTGGGCTCCAAGGCATGTTGTCTTGTTCACATATGCATAAGCCTGCCTGTGCTCACATACTTGCAAATGGTCCAGTGTGGGGCCCCACAGTAGGAAGCAGTAGCTCTTTGTGGCATCCCACTGGAAAATAAGTCACCATCCTTTACCTGTGAAGCTTCTGAAGTAGGTTCAGTTCTGCAATCAACTCAGGAGCACTTGAGCACCTCCCAAAAGCTGCTGACCTCTGAGGTTCTGTAGGTAAGGAGGAAACCATAACTATGGTGCTTGTGTGTTGCTTTGCAAGCTTCAGTGGCCCTCAGTGACCTCACTGCCCAAAGGAAGGTCTTCCTTGCTGATGTGAGTTTTTCCTTTCCCCTGCTGCCTTCTTGGTGCCCAAGGCTTTGCTCCACCACCACTGAGGCCTTGTTGAAAAAGGTAAGCTCAGAGCCCCTGGCCATTTCCCTGGGGTCAAAGGACCCCCCCATGAATGAGAATAGAATAATATTTGAAATTGCTTGTTTGACTGATTTGAAATATTTATGTTGTCCCCCAAAATGGGAACAAAAGTGTTTAGGGAACAGAAAACATGAGAAACAGAAAATATGATTAACCGTGGGGCATTTGTTGTGTGTGTGTGTGTGTGTGTGTGTCAGTGATATTTGTGGGGGGTTGTGTGTGGAGGGTATTGTTTCTGTGTATAATGCATTTTTGTGTAATGTATTTGTGTGTGAGATATTTGTATATGATATTTGTGAGTAATGTTTGTGTGTGTAATTGGTTTTTGTGTGTGATGTGTGTATATGTATGTGTGAATGTGATCTTGTACATGTGTGGTTTCATCTGTACCTGTGTGTATGATATCATTTCTACATTCATAGGATCAAGCCAGCAGGCTCACTACTTTAGGCCCAACCATTTCTCCAGAGGTCAACTGCAGGTGGGTGAGGGGTTAATGAGTTATTTTTAAACAGGGTTTGTGATTCTGCCAATTTCTGAAGGTTACAAGTAACTTCACTTTCTCTGGAAGGGTTTTGTCTCACTGCAGGCCCCGTGGGCATCAGAGGCATAGCTCCTCATAATCATGGAGGAATAGGAAGGAGGTTAACACTCCCTTTTGTGACAGAGATAGTGGTTTTCTCCTTGCTCGCACTTCTACTGGGACTTCTGAGACACAATGAGTAGAAACCATCATGCCCTCAACCTGATCCCATCCCAGACTCTGCCCCTAAATGGTCACCTTTACTTCAAGTCATGAGCAGGTGGCCACAAATTTTTCTTTGTTGTCATTAAGACCAAAGTGACCCTATGTTCTGATTTACCTGGGATAATCCCATTTAGCACTTGCTTCCAGCCCTGACTAGGTGGCCACTCTGAGAGAAGCTTGTCATTGGTCATTATGTTAAATCCCACTATGGGCTCTTCCCATGAACAATTTTAGTACTTCCTTTTGGTAGCCAACAAGAGATAATTAGGCCAAACTCACCTCCTAAGGGTAGAAAGGTTTTTAAGACTCTGAATTGAACACTTTCTCTCTCCCATCCCTAGCAGGACAAATTCTCTTCAGTGTTCAATAACATAAAACCCCAAATATGCACAGCATGTTGTAATACAAGAATACTAACATAAGTTTAAATCTCTTAAACTTTCCATACTCAATTATAAATGTTCCAAAGTTGAAATAAGCTTTGTTATTTAATAAAGGAATTTATCATTCTACTTAACACAAATTACAAAACAGATTCAGGAAGAAACAGAAAATTCAAATACACATATAACAAGTACAGATGCTGAACTACAAATTTGAAATTTTCCATTAAAATATCAGGCTCTGGTGGCTTTATTGGTTAATGCTACCTAATGTTTTTAGAAAAAAAATAATACCAACAATGAACAAACTCTTTGAGAAAAACAAAGAAGGAAGTAACGTTTCCCAACACCTTCCATGAGTCAGTACATGATGCCAAAGCCAGACAATGTCATCACAAAAGAATATCATAAGCCGATATAATTCATGAATGTGGACGCAAACACCATTAACAAAATACTAGTAAACACATTCAGTTTTATACACACACACACACACACACACACACACACGATTATACCATGTGACTGAGGGTTATTGCAGGAATGGAAGTTTGTTTTGACATCTGCAAATAAATTAACAAGAATATTAGTACATTAAAGGAAAATAAACATGAACATGTCATACAAAAAAACAGATGACATAATAACACATCTATTTATAATAAAATATTCAAAACCTAGGAGGAAAAAAGAACAACACCCTGAACCTGATAAAGAGCACTGATGACACTTAGAACTAATTCATACTTAATTCATGCTGAATGCTTTACCCCTAAAGTTGGGGCCAAGGCAAAAATATCCTCTCCAAGCATGTACTCCACATGTTACACAAGTTCCAACCAGTGTAGTAAAGCAAGATTTAAAAAAGCTAATAGGAAAAATAAGATGGCTTAGGAAAGTGGTAAGATACAAAACCAATATAAAAAAATCAATTATATTTTTATGCACTAGCAATAAAGAACCTGAAAATGGCACTAAGAAAACTATACTATCACAATAGCATCAAAAATAATACAATGATGAAATAAGTACAAAATCTGCCTACTTAAAGCTGCAAACTATTGCAGAGAGAAATTAAACACAATCCAAATAAATGGAAAGATTCAGAATATTTATGGATTGGAACATTCAATATTGTCTTGACAAAATTTGTCTCAAATTGATCAACATACATATTATGTCCCCAGCAAGATTTTCTCTTTAAGGAAATAACAAACTGGGCCAAAAACGTATATGGAAATTAGAAGACTTGAGAGTGGCTAAAATAATTTAAAAAAAATTAGAGGATTTATACAATCTGACTTCAAAACTCACTATAAAGCTAGAGTAATCAAGTATTTGGGACTGGCACAAAAATACAGACATAGATCAGGAAAATAATAAAAAACACTAGAAATAAAACTTTCACATTTCTGAACAAAGGATTTTAAATAAAGGCACCCAGGTAACTCAATAAGGAGAAATGAGAGTATTTCAAGAACTGGGTAACCCTATGACAAAAAAAAAAAAAAAAAGAACCAAATGTCTTACTTCATATTATACACAAAAAATACTCAAAACTGCTTATAGACCTAAACTTCAGACAAAAATAACAATTTAAAAAGAAAACAAAATAGAATAATCTCTGTAATCTTGACTTCAGATATTTTCTATACTGTGACACAAAAATAATTATTAAAGTAAGCATTGCAAAGTTAGACTTCATCCAAACAGTCCATTGTTGGCCCAGATGTCGGCATTGGCTGAGTGCCTACCCAGGAGCCCCTCTCCAAGATTCTGATCATGGCTGCAGAGTCAGCCATGGAAAACCCACTACTGAACCTACTGCATGGCAGCAGCTAAAATGTGCCATCTCGAGAGCCCCACGACACCCCCCCAGAAGGCAGGAGGCCCAGAGTGTGGCGTCCCCACCATCATCCTTA
>CM052542.1:77663555-77697777 GCA_028533065.1 Trachops cirrhosus
GCCCAGATGTCGGCATTGGCTGAGTGCCTACCCAGGAGCCCCTCTCCAAGATTCTGATCATGGCTGCAGAGTCAGCCATGGAAAACCCACTACTGAACCTACTGCATGGCAGCAGCTAAAATGTGCCATCTCGAGAGCCCCACGACACCCCCCCAGAAGGCAGGAGGCCCAGAGTGTGGCGTCCCCACCATCATCCTTATGAAGGGGCTCAGTGAGGGGCAGGCCGTCCAGGGTGAGGGCTCCCTCCTGCCAAACCCACTTCCAGAACCTAAACAGGAGGTGATCCTGTGCTGGGCCAGGTGAGCCTCAGCATCCCTCAGGGTTGAACCAGGATCGACTTGTCCCCGGTCCCCAGTGGGGAGCTCAGCTGCTTCCCAATGAGGGAGAAGCAGACATTCCTCCAGAGTCCCTGTGACCAGGATGCCTGTTGACACGGAGCTTGGCAGTAGACTGGTCCAACAGGCATTTAAAATGAAAGAATTTTACTCAGGCATTTACTCAGTTCAGGAGCCATATTTTAAAATTCATTCAAAGTTTTCTAACATCTGTGTTACTCAAGGAAGAAAGTGAATTCAAAATGGGCTTGGTACAATGTTGTTGCTCCTGTTTACTGGCAATGTTGGTAAGTTCATGAGTTTAAGAGACTTTTAGGGAAATGTTCTGGCACTTTTTAGGAAGTTTTAAAGGAACTCCTGCAATGGCAATTTTAATGGCAATACACTTAAAACCAGCCTTGTTAAATTTTAAACCTTCGGCTGTTTCAGTGGAGGGCTGGCAAGGAGCTCTTCTCCTGTTGCCGCCACCTGAGCCACTTGGTGCTGGGCTGTTCTTCAGGCTCCCAACTGGGTGGCACAAAACCTGCTCAGGAAGCCAGGGAGGGCAGCCAGGGACTTGAAGGTGTCTCCTGGTGAACACGCAGGGCTGCCGGGCTGAGATGACCACCCCAGGAAGCCAGGAAGAGCAGCTGTGCTGGGCGACAGTCCACCAGCACCTCAGAATGTGACTTCATGTGGAGATGGGCCTCTGCAGATATCACTAGTGACCTGGGCATGAGATCGTCCTAGATTATCTGGTGGCCCCAAATCCTTGAGAGTGCTGTTAGAAGAGACACGGGGAGGAAGGCAAATGTGGGTGGGGTGGCCCTTGAAGATGGAGGAAGAGTTTAAAGTGACACAGCCACAAGCCCAGGGACACCTGGAGCACCAGAAGCCAGAGAGGGGAGGAAGGTCCCCCTGGAGTCTGTGGAGAGAGGGCAGCCTGCTGTCACCTTAACTTGGGACTTCTGGCCCCAGAGCAGAGAGAGGACTTGGGCTGTTTGAGCTGGCAGTGTGTGGTCCTTTTTCCCTTGGGCCCAGAAAACAAGCAGTGTCCTTCCTACAAATGCAGATGCCAGCTGACAAGCAGAGCCACTGTGTGGTCACTGTGAGGACACACACCCTCCAGCTGGGAGTGGGGTTTTAATCACTGGAGGGTAGGTGGCGCTTGTCCAGGTCTAGTGGACAGGAGCCGGGGTGCAGTGTCCCACAGAAAGGGCTGTCCAACACATGACCTGGATAAAACATGCAGTTGCTCCATGAAGGGGAATCTCTCAGGTTGGTAAGACCCTATGCCACTATGCTAGGTGATTTTTTAAGTGTGGACTGAGCTGACTCCCTGTTATTAAACAGCACACCCTTGATCTCAAACGTTAATTTGAAGACACCCAAAAAGGGTCTTCTTGAAAGGCACAGACTGTGGGAGACCAAAGATTACGTGAGAAAGTCCCCTTTATAAAAGTATCCAGCTAACAAGTGATGAAGGAATGATAGAAGAGTATCACCACTTATTACTAGGTATTATCAGCTGCTAACATCATAAAACAGAAAAATAACCAGATATCACGTGCCTCCTGATAGAACAGCATACTACCACCTATAAAGTGGCCCTGTAAACAGAAAAAAATAAAACCGGAATCCAATCAGGCATCCAGACTCAACTGTCACTTTACAGAAAATATAAACACTGTTCAAGTACATCAAAGACATACAACTTGCAAAAATCAGTCCCTGTGAAACTTTGCAAATTTAGGAACCTGGCTTCTTTAGCAAACACACAGAGAAGGAGAGCTGGAGGGGGGAGTCTGTGAGAGACAAGGCACTTAGGAGACATGTCTACCAGGAACAATGTGGAAACCTCAATTGGATCCTGATCCAAAAACACTATTTAAAAACTTACTACACTTTTGAGAAAATTAATTGGATATTATTAACATTGACCAACTACCGTTAGCTGTGTTTGTGATGAAGGTATTATAATGATTTTTCAGAGTTTTTGTCTTTAGAGATACTTAGGTGGATAGATGAAATGGCATGGTGAACCCGGGGTTGGCGTTCCAGTATAAGGGGAACAGGGAGCATGAGTAGAATTAAAAATGCAAGTAAAGTGCCTATAAATTGTCCATATGTAAGCTGGTTGCTGGATGCCTGGGAAGTCATTATGATATTCTATTTACTTCTATATATGTTTGAAGAGTTCAATAATAAAAGGTGTAGAAAATAATTAGTTTCACCAAAATGCTCTCCTTTTAGTCTATGGTTTGTAGTTGATTTGTTGAATGAGAAATTATTCTTTTCTTGTACATTGGTAACTAAAATCCCCAGGTAAGGCCCATCTCTTTATAAATCATATTTTACAATAGAAATATCCATAATCTCTTTTTTAAATCATCAAGAAAAATTAAAGGTTGCACACACATAAAAAGCAACTCTGGTTGGACGTTTTAAGATAACATAAGAAAGAGATAAGAGATAAGTTGTTCATCCAACTTATGAACAGAAAAGAAGCAATCCGATCAAAGAGTGGGTAGACGATGTCAAGAGACATTTCTCCAGAGAGGATGTTCAGATGGTCTTCAGACATTTGAAGAGATGCTCAACATCACTCATCATCAAGGAAATGCAAATCAAATCCACAATGAGATACCACCTTCCACCAGTCGGAATAGCTATTATCAAAAAGTCGAAAATACTAAGTGTTGGTGAGGATGTACAGAAAAGGGAACTCTTACGCACTGTGATGGGACTGTAAATGGTGCAGCTTCTATGGAAAACATGGAGATTTCTCCAAAAACGAAAAGTAGATCTAACATATGACTCAGCAATTCTATTCTGGGTATTTGTCCAAAGAAGACAAAACACCTAGGTTCATTGTAGCATTATTTACAACTGCTGAGATATGAAAGCAACTTAGGTTCCCATCAATAAAACAATATATAGCCTTGGCCAGTGTGGTTCAGTTGATTGGAGCATCATCTGTCCTGTGAACCTAAAGTTTGAAGGTTCACTCCCTGGTCAGGGCACCTACCTGGGTTGCAGCTTCTATCACGGGTCAGGGCACATGCAGGAGGCAGCCTATTGGTGTTTTTCTCTCCCTTCCTCTCTCTCTGAAACCAATGAAATAGTGTCCTCAAGTGAGAATAATATATGTGTGTGTGTATATATATATATATATATATGCATATAAAGATGATATGACACACACAAAAACAATACATACATACACACATCTGAAATATTGTTAGGCAATAAAAAAAGATCAAAATCTGCCACTTGCAACAACCAAGATGGACCTAGGGTATAGTATGCTCAGTGAAATATGTCAGACAGAAAAAAAAAAATAACATGAATTCACTTATACATGGAATTTTTTAAAACTCCAAATACACAAACCAAAACAGGAACACACTCATAGAAACAAAGAACAAACTGATGGTGTCAGAGAGGAGAGGAAGTGGAGGGAAGGGCAAAAAGATGAAAAGAAATATAATCAATAATAGTGTGATAACTTTGCACAAGGACAGACAATGACTAGACTTGGTGTGGTGAGCTCATACTAGGTATATAAATGTCTAATCACTATATGTTACACTTTAAACTAGTATAAAAATATCAATTAAACTTTTAAAAATTAGATAGTGTGAGAAATTTTAAGCTCATCCAATTTTTTAGTCATTTAACAATAAATGGAAATAAACCAAAACCATACACAAAGAAAAAAAAACAATTTCAAGATTCTAAAGTACAAGTCCGTCTTAAAAGTCAGTGAGAAGTAAATGAAGCAACTACCTTCTGACTACTTTTTCTATTAACTTCCTATTAAAAGGAATCCTTTATTCCCTCATTAAACTCATTTTCTTTTTTCAAATTCAAGTCCCCCACCCCCCCTTTCATGACAATCATACACATGCAGGAAATACAAACAAAACTAAAAATATATTAAACACTGTAATAAAATCACTCAAAATTCACCACCCTGAAATAATTACTTTTAATATTTTGGTAAACATATTTCTGAAATTTCTTATACATACTGTAATGCAGGAGCCCCAGAACAGAGAGCTGCTTAAGTGTTCCTGATATTAAAAAACAAACAAACAGACAGACAAACAAAAAACAATCCCCTGGAGAACGAGCAGATGTGGACATGCCGTTCATTACTCACACTACAGGAGAGTGCACCCACGGCGGCGCGCCTCCTCCCATCTGAGGCTCACTATAAGGGGTCCCAAACAAAGTCAACATGGGTCCAGGTTGTACAAACCTACATGTGGCCCAGGGCTACCTTACATCCGAGTGCATGTGTAGAAGGAAAATGTCAAGAAGCAGTCACAGGACAAGAAGCTGCTCCCCAAAGGAGATAATAAGAAGGGAGTTACAATCCATTCCCAGAATAATGCGCATTCCTTCTGACCAGGGCCTCCCGGGCCAGCTCTAGTCACAGGTGGTGGGAGAGCCATGTACTGGCACCACACATACATACACAAATATAAGAAAGGAAGGTAGAAATATTATTTGGAAACCCTTTTCCACCCAAAAATACTGGAGAGAACACCTATGTCAAGCATCGCTAAACACTATTATTTTTGATGGTCACATTACTCGAGTGGATAGCTATACCGCAAATGATGTAAACAATTTGTTATTTAAACCTTAACAATATAACCATGAATATCCCCGTGCCACTTACTTAAACTACTGCCTCTGAGCCTTAACACTATCCTATGATCAGCTCTGAGATACCAGAGCTGTAGATCTGCAAATTACATCTCCCATACTCCTTCATGAGGTGACTTCCTGTTAGGTTCTTCCAGCTAAAGACACGAGACACTTCGGGTGTTCCCATGTCTTGGCCAGCATGGATAAGCTGCAATGAACATCAGGATACGCATACATCTTTGAGAGTAAATGTTTTTGATTTTTTTGTGTAGATACCCAGAAGAGGGGTTGTTGGGTCAAATGGTAACTCTATTCTTAATTTTTCTGAACAACCTCTATATTGTTTCCAAGTGCTGTATCAGTTTACACTCCCAGGAGCAGTGAATGGGAACGCAGGTTCCTTTTTCTCCACAACCTCTCACATCAACACCTTTAATTCCTTGTCTTTTTGATACTAGTCATTCAAACATGTGTTAAGTGGTGTGTCATTGCAGTTTTTTTAGTTATTGTATTTTTTTCCATTACCATTTATCCCCCTATATCCCCTTGCACCTCCACCCACACGCTTCACCCCTGCAATCACCACACTGTTGTTGGTGTCTATGAGTCCTTTTTCTCTCATTGTAGTTGTGATTTGCATTTCCCTAGTAGCTAGATTGGATAAAGAAGAAGAGGTGGTACATATACAAAACGGAATACTACCCAACCATAAGAAAAGATGAGATACTGTCATTTGTGACAATGATGCAGACAGGTCTGATCAGATTATAGGGGAGGAGTAGGAAGGGGCTGTAGGAGGAGACAATGGTAAACAGTCTAGATGGGACTGGCTGAGAAGCTGATGCCTCCAGAGTGCAAGAAATTATGGGCAAGAAGATTTGGAATAAAAGAAGGGATCTCAGACCTGTGGGCATGGGATCTCTTTAGCTCTCGGGCTCTCTTTCCCCGGAGGATGCCTGGATGATCGTGCTGCAGCTGCCTGCTTTTCCCAATGGATGGCATTTTGGAAGGGAAGGAGCTCTGGGCACAGCCTAGGATCTGGCTGGCATGGCAGAGGGTGGCAGATTTATTCTTTGAGTGTTCTAGAGGGGATGACCTCAGAGGCACTAGCCTGCCATTCTTTCAAAATTGTGGAGCTTTTGAATCTTATGTTGTTGTAGTTGTAAACTAACCCTATAGAAATAAGATCATTAAAACTAACACGGGGAATGATAGGAGAACTCAGATGTTAGAGTTTATCCTTCATTGCTAGGCTTAAGTGACTAATGCAAATGGAAAGCTGCTATTTCAAAATTGTGAAGCTGTTGAGTAAAGATTCCTTTCCTTTATGGCCAAACATTTGCCTCTGGAATTTTGCCTGGAGGGTGGCATAAGGTGGCAGGACCCCACTTGCTGTTTAGTCACAACTAAATGGAGCTTGAGAATACTATGCGAAGCAAAATAAGTCCGACAGAAATAGTCAAGTACCATATATAAAACTGGAAGCAACAACGACCAAACAAGGAAAACAAACAAACAGAAACTCAGGCACAGAAAACAGTATGGATGGTTACTACAGGGAAGGGGGGTGGGGAGGTAGCGAAGGGTACAGGCAGTTAAATACATCGCAGCAGAAGATTTGATTTTGGGTGGTGCGCAAACAATGCAATATACAGATGATGTAACGTGGAATTGTACACTCGAAACATATAATTTTATTAACCAGTGTCACCCCAATAAATTTAAGTTTTAAAACATAATAAAGACACTAGAGCTTTTTAAGGCAGGTCACCCCTACTAATGTTCATTGTTGCTGACAGAGCTCTTTACACCATCAGACAGTCTGACTGCAATTTTTCCTAGTCGTTCCTTCAAAGGTCTGTATTCACTGTTTATTTATGTTTAAAATGCCTAGTATGGTTTCTGTTTCTCTGACTGGACCCTGAACTACATAGTCATTATGTAGACATCTCTTCTCACTATGTCTGGGATGAGCGCTGAACAGTGAAACAGCAGTGTTAAAGATTATACACATTTTAAGTTGGTATATATTACCAGCCCACAAAAGCTGTATCAATTTATAGTCCAACCAAGAGAGCATCACTAAAATCCCAGTTAATACTGGTTGTAGCACATGAGTATTGTATTTTTTTTCATTGTATTTTCCTCAGTTCCTGTCAGTGGCCATAAATGTCTTTTCTTGATTTGAGGGGCTAGAAGGGTTTCCTCTTTGTAAATTTCCTGTTCATTCCTTTTGTTAGTATTGTACTGTGAGACTTCTTTGTTATTCCCTTTTAAGAGTCTTTATACAGTACTGATATTAACCCATTTGATGTCATATGTATCCACTGAAAATAGTTTCCCAGCATCCCATTTACATTTCTAACTTCTTAGGTGTTTTTTGCCTTTGTCTAAATAGTATTTCTACTCACTAAATTATAACGGCAGACGCTTAACCTGTCCGGTTCATGTCAACATCCTCAGTACCTAAGACACAGTGAAGGCTCTGTAAATATTTTTTCAACAAATGAACTGTTGAAAATCCAATCCATCAGTATTTCCCTTATGACATTAGTATTAGTGACCCTTCCCCCACAAAAAGGAAGTTACATAAATGTCCTGGTTACTAAAACTTTTATTGATTCCTTTTCTATATTTAAAATCTTAGGTAAATGATTTATCTTTGACTCACCTAGAATATATATAAAATTTAGGTAAGTAGTCTACATTAATTTTTCTTTTCAAAACAGCCTTTCCTTTCAGTTATTTACTGGCTACTCAACTTTTCCTGACTAAATATTACATTCTTCCACTCACTATTATAAAGTTGCAAATTTATTGTATACTTAGGTCTTTTTATTTTTACTGCCACAATATTTTCTAAATAGTTGTTAGTGGTATATAAGTAAATTTTGGGGTCTTTACATATCTTGTTTTTAGTAGGTTTTCTGTTCTTTCTGTGGATCTGCCAAGTAATATAAATTTGTCTCCTGTTTCCAACATTTGAACCTCTTATTTTATTTTCATATGTAATTACATTGGCTAGTGTTTCAAAAAGAAAAAAAAAAAAACCATGTCAAATCATGACAGCAGTAGTGTATTTTCTCATCTGGTTTCTGATTTTACCTGGAATGCTTCTCGTGTTTCACTATATGATGGTGCCTACTGCTTTCAGAAGTATTTATTATATTTATGAAGGCATTTAATCCTGTTTTACTGGATTCAATTATAACTCAATGGATTTTTTATTTTATTTTTTAAGTATATTTTATTGATTATGCTGTTACAGTTGTCCTATGTTTCCCCCCTTTATTCCCCTCCATTGTGCAACGCCACTCCCACCAGTTCATGTCCATGGGTCGTACATATAAGTTTTTTGGATTCTCCATTTCCTATAATATTCTTAACCTTCCCCTTACTATTTTGTATACAACCGTTTATGCTTCTTATTCCCTGTTATCTTTTCCCCCATTCTCACCCCGCCCCTTCCCCACTGGTAACCCTCCATCTGATCTCCGTTTCTTTGGATCTCTTCCCGTTCTAGTCGTTTGCTTAGTTTGTTTTTGCTTTTGTGGGGTTCTTTAGGTTTCCTTGTTGATAGTTGTGAGTGTATTGTTTTACACTTCATATTTTTGATCATTGTCTTTTTCTTAGATAAGTCCCTTTAACATTTCACATAATAAGGGCTTGGTGATGTTTAACTCCTTTAACTTGACCTTATCTGGGAAGCACTTTATCTGCTCTTCCATTCTAAATGTTAGCTTTGCTGGGTAGAGTCATCTTGGAGGTAGGTCCTTGCCTTTCATGACTTGGAATACTTCTTGCCAGCCCCTTTTTCCTGTAAGGTTTCTCTTGAAAAATCAGCTGACAGTCTTATAGGAACTCCTTTGTAGGTAACTGTCTCCTTTTCTCTTGCTACTTTTAAGATTATCTCCTTATCTTTAACCTTAGGCAATATAATAATGACGTGCCTTGGTGTGTGCTTCCTTGGGTCAAACTTCAGGATTCTTTGAGCTTCCTGGACTTCCTGGAAGTCTATTTCTTTTGCCAGATTGGGGAAGTTCTCCTTTATTATTTTTTCAAATAAGTTTTTGATATCTTCCTCTTCCTTTTCTCCTTCCGGCATTACTGTTCAGATGTTGGAACATTTCAAGTTGTCCCAGAGGTTCCTAAGCCTCTCCTCATTTTTTTGAATTCTTGTCTCTTCATTCTGTTCTGGTTGAATGTTTATTTCTTACTTCCGGTCATGATCATTAATTTGAGCCCTGGTTTCTTTCCCTTCACTGTTGGTTCCCTGTCTATTTTTCTTTATTTCACTTTTCATAGCTTTCACATTTTCCTCTATTGTGCAACCATACTCAAACAATTTCTGTGAGCATTCTGATTACCAGTGTTTTGAACTAACTAGACAGTGACGAAGCCAGAAGTATTGAGGGTAGAAGTAAAACCAGCCATCTATGACTGTGACAGTATTAGCAGCGCCTATCAGATACCCGCTGCAGGAATAGGGAGGAGAGGTGCATATAGAGTAAAGTAAGCAGGGATCCATAAAGAATGAAGATATTCTTTTGAGCTATTATAGAATCTTGACCAATAATCAACCCCTGTTGCAGCTCCCTGGAATAACAGCAGTTTCCAATTCTTAGAACTACTGGCACCCAAACAATAAAACACACTGCTGTTAAGATGATTATTCCATGCTTCGCTGCTTCCCCATGTCTAAGAAAGCATTGCTTCTGAAAATGCTCCATGCAATCCTCTTAATCACACACACACACACACACACACACACACACACACACACACACACAGAGAATGAGTGGGGAGTGCAATGGAAAGTCCTGCAGAAATTCCTTTGGAATTTCCCACTGGACCTTAATTTCACATGAATTGTTTATCTTGTGCCATGACATAATGCAGGGCTCTTTTACTATAAAATTGTATTCATAACATTTTTTAAAAAGTAATGCTTCAAAAGAAAAAAGTATGTTAACCCCATGTTTTCATGAACCTACTAAAATTCCAATCAATTCTTTCTCCCTGAAATTGAGAATCTAAACCAAACAGAATATCCACTCATCTACTGATGGTCACATAGGCTGTTTCCAAATCTTGGCTACTGTGAATAGCACTGCTATGAACATAAGGGTGCATATATTCTTTTGGTGTTTTTTGTTTGTTTGTTTGTTTGTTTGTTTGTTTTGGAATTCTTTAATATTAGCCTGAAGCCAAATTGCAAAATAACTCGATATTAGATTTTGGAGTTTATAAACTTAGGATGGTTCCCCTAAAATACTATGATTACAATTTAAGTGAATTTTTTTAAATTTAATTTTTTATTTTAGATTATTCAGTACAGTTTCTATCTTTTATTCCCATTCCAGCCCACCCACCCATCCCTCCCCACCTCCCTTCCATTTCCAAGCCCCGTAGTTTTGTCCATGTGTCCTCTATATTTGTTCCTGTCTTTTGGTGTTTTGGAATTCTTAGGATATATTCCCAGCAGTGGAATCGATGAGTCATAAGGCAGTTCCATTTTTAATTATTTGAGGAAACTCCGTACTGTTTTTCACAGTGGCTGCACTCTCACGAACAGTGTACTAGGGTACCCTTTTCTCCACATCCTCACCAGCACTAGCTGTTTGTTGATTTGTTGGTGACGGCCATTTGGGCAGGTGTGAGCTGATACCTCATTGTCTTTTCAATTTCCATCTCTCTGATGGCTATTGATGTTGAGCATTGTTTCATGTGTCTACGGGCCATCTGCTTGTCCTCCTCGGAGAAGTGTCTACTCATGTCCCTTGCCTATTTTTTAACTGGATTATTTGTCTTCCTGGCATTTCGTTGAATAAAAAAAAAAGCTGTGGTACATTTACACAATGGAATACTACACAGCAGCATAAAGAAGTAATCCTTACCTTTTGAAACAGTGTGGATGGACCTGGAGAATATATGCTAACTGACATAAGCTGGTCAGTGAAAGACTAATGTCATATGATCTCACTTATAAGTGGAATCTAATGAACAAAATAAACTAACGAGTAAAATAGAATCAGAGGTACAGAAACAAGGAGCAGACTGACAGCTTAAGAGTAGGGGGGTGGGAGGACTAGTTGAAAGAATGTGAAGGGATTAGTCAAAGAACATGTATATGCATGACCCGTGGACGTGGACAATGGTGTGGGGGCTGACTGTGGGAGTTGTGGGTGGGCTGGGCGGAGGGGGACAAAGAGGAGAAAGTTGGAACAACTGAAATAGCATAAACAATAAAAAATTTTAAATAAATGAAACATTATAGACTCAAAATAACCTAGATATTATTTGCTCAAAGCTTAAAAGATTGCAATTATAAAATAATTTAAGAAATAATACATTATTTTCTATTTTCCAGAATAAACTTGACTCACAGTCTGATGTGTGGGAAATCCTCTTGAATTTTGCTTCCTGTGGTTTTGAAAACGCATAGTTCGGCTTCTGATACTTTTTTGTTATCCACTTTCAGACAAGCCAGCAGAGAGTCAAATGTTTCAGCAGAATTAAATAAGATGAGATGTGCAAAAGAGAGAACCTAAAATAGGAGTCATAAAAATTATCCATAAGCTGTTAGTATCTCTACAATATAAATCCACAATATTACACATTACAGATAGAAATCAAATATAAAAATAACTATGTTAACAAGTAAATGAGAATACTATAAATAAAACTATAAATATCAACTCTGCCTCCGATAGATGCTTATCTCCATTTTGTTTAGTTCTTTTTCTGGAGTTTTGATCTGTTCTTTCATTTGGGCCATGTTTCTTTGTCTCCTCACTTTGTCAGCCTCCATGTGTTTGTTTCTATATATTAGGTAGAGCTGCTTTTGACTCTGGGTCTTGGTAATGTGGCCTAATGTAATAGGTGTCCTGTAGGGTCTAGTGGCACAGCCTCCCCTTTCACCCAAGCTGGGTACTGGAGGTGCACCCTTTGTGTGGGCTGAGTATACCCTCCTCTTGTAGTTGAGCATTGGTTGCTGTTGGCAGATCAATGGGAAGGATGTACTCAAGTCAGTCAGCTGCAAGGACTGGCTGTGACAACTTACCAACAACCTCCACCCTCTGTGGAGGATGAGCTCTGCAGCAGCAGGGTAGTGGTATTCTGACGTGGTGTGCAGCTGTCCACTGGATGCGCTGGCCCTGGGGTTTCCCAGGTGGTGCAGGCCAAGGTGAGCCCCCACCTCTCTTTTTCCTGGCCTGAACTATAAAGCAATCTGAGATGGGTGCTACTTGTGCTGGGCTTCGAGATTCCCAGGCAAAGCCAAGCTGTGAATCTAGGCTGGCTGCTGCTAGTGCCTCATCTGGAGCTCAGTGAGGCCAGCTGTTGCTTGCTTGAGGGGATTTAGGAAGTTGTGAAGCAAGAGTCAAAATCAGCCATTCATATGGAAAAGCAGCTTGGGTGGGCCGGTAAATTGGGTGGAGTGGAGTCTCTGGGGATCTCCAAGGTGGGTCAAACAGTGTTAGCCAGGTTGATGGAGTCTCAGGTAAGGCACCAGTTTGCTGGCTCTGTGGGGGGAAGGTTTAGAAAAGGGACAATGGCCTGTGCTCACCTTGATGCCAGACACTTCAGTTTCTCCTTGTATGCCATCCATGCCTTTCACTCTGCTACCCTGGTGCTGGAGCTCAGAGGGAATGAGTCTGAGTAGCTGAGCCCGTGTGTGGATTCTTTAAGAGAAACTGTTTAGGGCTCTAGAAGTTTCTTCCACTGACTCAATCAATCCCTGCTGGCTTTTGCATCCAGAAGTTGTGGGGACTTACTTTCTGGCACCTAGAACCCTGGGCTGGGGGGACTGGTGTGGGGCTAGGACTCCTCATTTCGAGATATCCCTCCTGAATTTTTATCTACCACACGTGGGTGAGGGACCAGCCCACTTCACATCTGCACCCCTCCTACCAGCCTGGATGAAAGTGGTTTCTTTAATTCCATAATTGTCATTGTCAGACTTCCATTCAACTCGATTTCTGATGGTTCTGAGTGATTGTTGTTCAATATTTTACTTGTAATTTTGATGTGGTTGTATGAAGAGGTGAGCCATGTCTGCCTATGCCAACAACTTGACCGGAAGTCCGATAGGTTTTTTTTAATGATCTCAAAGTCATTATTGACCCAGTAAGTAAAACAATGTCTAGTGAAATAAAGGATAAATGGCAACATTAAGTACTTTCAAACCATTTATCTAATATTCCTGTGTGTCAGCACTGTTTTAAGAGCCAACATACACAGGCCTCCTGTTGAAAGGTATAAAAATGCCTAGGTAAGAGACATAAAATAAACCCTTACTAAAAGGAGACACTTAAAATTTTCCTGCAAAAGCAAGCTTATGTTGTTTTAAAATAAACTTCTTGTAGATGCATTCTCAATTATCTAAAATAATCATTCACTCTTTTAGGCATTTTTCTCCTCTTGAAAACAAACCAAACAGACACCAGGTTAGAAAAAATAATACATATCAAAATACAAGAAAATTCAACTATTTAATGTTCTTCAATGTATTCAGGTCTATGTTCCTATAACAAAATTATGTACTTAAATGTTAAGGTGAGGCTGAGAGCCAAATATACTTGTGTCCATCGCAGGATCCTATAAGTTTATCATGCCCTTGACAGCTGATATCTTTGAAGATGTTCTCCCTTGTTTTCTGTCCATTTTCCATGATTAATCAATCTCATAGCTCCAACTATCTGAAATAAAAATCCTCAGCCTGAATCATCTTCCCATATTTTCAGCAGCAGCAAGTTGTTTTTTTTTTTTTACCTAGGTGTACGACAGGAATGGAAAACATCACATATCCAAACTAAAACTCATTAATTTTTTCCATGACTGAGAACATGAAGCTCTCAGTCTAGTGAAAGAAGGCCAAAAATAAACAAATACATTTAAAAGATAATCAAGGAAGAATAAGGACTAGGAGGAAGGCCAAGAACAGAAGTGAAAGTCTTGCACCAGGTTAGTTAGAAAAGACATTTCTGAAGAGGTTCAATTGAGCAAGTAACCTAAAACAACAACAACAACAACAAACAAAACAAAATAAAAACGGGCATTTAAAATTCTGTAAACAAAAACATCAGCCTAAAAAACAAGAGAGGATCAACTGAAAAACTATTTAAAAATATTAAGAGTTCACTGAGTGGACACCAACCAAACATTAAATAATAAATACTGCTTTTCTGCATCAGCCAAAGTCACCCAAACAATGGCTAGGGAAAAATCTATTCATGAATGAGGAGTCTAATACATAAAATGAGTAGGAATTAAAAGTTTTAAATGCATAGACTCTGTATATATATTCTAAAATTATATGTAGGAGGCATACAGATTTGAATAAATCAAGACAAGTATTTTAATAAAATGGATACACAATATTATACAAATGACATTTTTCACTAAGTCTACAAATATCTCAAGGGAACACAAGTTGGTATGGGATAAGATTCAATGGAGCCGCTGTGTGGCTCATCTGGAAAGATAAATTGATATTTGGGAACAGCCAGTCAATAAACTTTAGGAGAAGAGAGATGTACCATAAATACAATTAGCCAAAAAATATTTGGTGGAGAAATATTCAACTTTAGTAGTAAAACATTTTATTTTAAAAGACTACCTATTTACCCATAAAATGGCAAAGACTGAAAAGGCTAATAGCCACCACTGGGAAGAGTTAGGTGAATTGGACACTATTGGGTATTGGTGGGGAGTAAGAGTGGAAGCTTTCTGGAAGCCGAATTAAAGTGGGGTGATTAACCAAGAGGGCTGTGGAGTCAGACTTCCTGGGTGTAAATGCCATTCACCACTTCCCAGCAGTGGGAAAGTTACTCAATATTTGCTTAATTCACTGTTCCTTATCTGTAAAATGGGGATAATAATATTTCTTGTCTTATGAAGTTAAGAAGCAAATGAGCTAAAACATGTAAAACATATAAGCATCTCAGGTACATTACAAGCACTAATTGCTACTACCTGTTAGTGTTGTTTATGTTTTGACACACCTTCTATATCACTATGACCTACTGACTGCTAATGCCAAAGACCTACTTTAGTCCTCAGTCTCTTTCACTGTTGGTAGTACGCATTACTTCTGAAAACTCTCTCCACTTTAACTTTCAAAACATTGTATGCAATAACCTGGTTTTCTGACATTGCTGTAATTTTTCTTCTGTTTAAAAAAAAACCTACAAGCTTCAGTCCATGATCTTTTGAACTTCTTGCTTCTTTCTACATGATAACTTGCTCAGAGGAGGAATCCACCTTCTCAGCTTCACATTAAACTCAAATCTGTCTTGTTTAAATCTGCCATGTCCAAGTAAGGAGCACACCCTTCAGCATTACCTTCAAAATCAGCTCCCTTGCCCTGGCTGGTGTGGCTCGGTGGATTGAGTGCCAGCCTGTGAACCAAAGGGTCGCTGGTTTGCTTCCCAGTCAGGACACATGCCTGGGTTGCGGGCCTGGTCCTGCATTGGGTGTGAGCAAGAGGCAACCACACATCAATGTTCCTTTCCCTCTCTTTCACCCTCCCTTCCCCTCTCTCTAAAAATGAGTAAAATCTTTAAAATAAATCAGCTCCCTTCATTCCTTTCAACATACTACTATTCTCTTCATCAAACCCTTATACCTCTAACTCTTCCTAGTCTTTATTCTTCATTTTCATTAAGATGACCCACGTTGGCGGGGTTGTTCTTTTAAAACTTGGTCAAATACATTCTTTCCTTTCCATCCCACTACCACCATTCACAGACAAGAACAGCACCACCTTAGCAGTCCATCTCTTCTTTTTCCTTCTCCTATCCATCATCAGTCCACAGTTCTCAGCAACCAAAGGGTAAAGTAAAAGCTCTAAAGTTAGACCATACGGCTTTCCACAATCTGATCCCAGTTACTATAGGGATCATCTCATAACACTTCCATAACTCTCCACACTGAAGTTTAAAGAGATGGCAGTCATTTTCTAAGTAGCCTTGTTCTCTGTCCAGTTAGCTTGGCTTTTGTTAATCTCCATGCCTAGAATCTTCCTTCCTCCCATCTCTGTTGAAACAAAATCTTACCATTCTTCCTGTCAGGTCAAATGCTAGCCCTTTAGAGAAACTCTCTGACACTATTTTCACTAATTTTGTGGAACTATATATAACTTCCATACTGAAAGTTTTTATTGCATTAATAGACAGAAGGTTGCTGAAATGCAAAAAAAAAAAAAAAAAAAAAAAAAAAAAATACGCTTTGCGAATGCCTAACTGGCATTCCCTTGAATAGAGGAGGCATGGGATTAATTATTTAATTAGTGAATTTCAGCCTGATTCAGGTTGTTCCGGGTACTGATGAAGAGGGTTCTACGTTTTTGTTTGTCTTCTTTTCTTTTGTTTTCTTTCCTTTTGTTTTTCAATCCTGGCTTTAACTGAAAACTGATACAAGACAAGTCCAAAGTAGGGTCTCCCTACTCTGTGGGGAGCCATGGGCCAAAAGCTATACCCTGTGGCTCCAACCCCCAATAAAAAGACCCCGAAGGGGCTTCACTGGGTCCAGCATATACCATTAGCAGTAATATTCGTTTTAGATTCTAAGATATTCTGAAAGACACTACTAATGACTAGTAAATTAGTATGCTGTACATTTTTATGAGTATTTTTTCAACCAGTTGAATCATTCTAGAATAAGGTTTTTTAAAAAACAACTTGTCACATTTTACAAAAATCTGTTACGGATGGAAAAATAAAAGCAAAGTATATTTCAAGATGTCACAGTCAGGTGATATCAAAGTTGAAACTTTAAATTAAGGTTGTTTTGAAAACAACATTTTGAGTTACCAAATATCTGTAAAGCTGCACCATGTGTTTTGTGTAACATAGCCACCTGCTTTTATTCTCCTGAGGGTACACCACAATGTGTTTGTGTTCCTGAATATACGCAAGCTAACTGAAATCACTGGTATACTGGCAACAGAAAAACTAGGCTCGGATTGATAACTTCTCACTCAAAGCAGAGCAATATTTAAAATTAAATACTGAAAGTGAAACAGGTGCAGATGGATGTGTATACTCACAGAGACACAGGTGAAAAGACATATCTACACTGATATGTACAGATGAGTATACAGCCATTGTGTGTATACATAAACCTATGCAGATAAGTGCCTTGTGCACAGTAGGGACTCAGTAGAGATTGACTCACTGGATCCTAAATGAATGTACAGAAATAAATATTGCATGTTTTTATACACAAATACCTCATAGATTCAGTATCTAACGCACAGGTGTTATTCTCTTAATAGGAACTTGATCATTTCCAGGAAGAGTTTGTGGGCTGTCTGGAGTGACCCGCCTTCTCAGTTATTTCATGTTCTAATGTAGATTGTTAAAGTATGAAAACGGTGTGTTTAAATAAATACATTGAAATGTTAAGAACCTACCACCATTAAAAGCTTTTAGTATCAGTGCTAGAATAAACAAATCCATAGGAATCAAAAGCAGACTAGATTATGAATTTAGCAGATGACAAAGGTAACATTTCAGGTTACTCAGAAAAAGATAGATTACTCAGTACATTGAATTGAAATAGAAGGAGCAACTTTTAGAATAAAAACAGATGTAGACCCTTATCTCATACTTGACACCAAAAATATTTTTAAAAGATAAAAACAAATACAAAAGCATAACATCAAGGGTCAGTGGATATATAAACTTTAATGAGCAAAATTGTTAGGGGAGGTTGTTAAGCTATAGACGGGTGAACTTCATTGTGAAGATTTCCATTTAGTCAATCTAGAATGAACCCAAGATTCATCTTTTTTTTTTCCCCTTAAAAAATGCCCCCTGGAAGACGCATGGACAACAGATTAAATATGCTGATATCAATAAATATTTTCATTGATTTGTAATAGAATGGGATTTTGTAAGCAGGACAAAAAAGGTAACAGAAAGAAGGTAAAATCCTCGAGGAGACTGTGGACAGTCTCAGCTATAGAAAAATAAAACCATGGCAAGGAAGGGACATCATAAGTGAAAAGAAAGGGCACACTACGACTGACAGAAAATACGCACAGAAGAGACCCGGATGGCTAATACGCCCAAGGAGATCAATGGTCAGGTGGCTAGCAAGCAACAAATACAAATCCTATCAATATAACTATTTTTGTTTGTGCTTGCTTGTTTCCAACAATGAAACTGTGCAATATAGAATTTATCCTAAAGAAATAATCGAGTGCTTATAGAAATTTAGCTATGAAGACAATAAAGTGTTCTTCAGTCAAAAACTGCAAAAATATACATGTGTAACACAAGTGGACTGTTCAATAAATTTTGGTACATATATTCAATGGTAACGCTTTGTTGCTGTTAAATACTGTAAAAGATAATTAGTAAATATAATGTACAAAGCTATATATATATTCTTTTTTGAAAACAATATATATATCATGATATTAACAGCAATTGTCTCTACAGAGGGATTATAGTTTATTTGTAGTGTTATTTTGTGATATTTTCTGAATTTTACATGATGAAAATAAATTATTTTAAGAAAGGGAGAAAAGGTATGAGGGTAAAAACAAATTCCCCCCCTCATATTTGCTGATAAGCTTCTGTTTCTGTAATACAAAATTATCTACTCTGTTGTTTTAATTGAAATCACTTTACAGCTGCTCCTTAATGGACAGGCATCATATTAAGGGCTACCATTTAACAAACAGAATCAAAAGACAGAGAGAGACAGACGGAGGTGGGGAGCAGGGCAGAAAAAAGCAAAGGGGCCAGGGAGTCAGAGGAGACTCCAAAGGAGAAAGGATGGAGGGAGGGAACAGTAACAGAAACCCCTCCAATTCAGCATTCCACAAATGTGTTCGCCCAGGGAACCCTTTTTTCTAGCAATGCTGTTAATACCTGCAGGATACTAGCTTTGTTCAGAACAGAATTTTGGAAATACTGAAAAGGTGAGAGAGCCCAGGCAGTGTTGGGCTGCAGGACTCAGATTAGGAGGCTGCCAAGCCCTCAGTGCTGGGCCCAGCCCCAGGGGAAGATGGGCCTAGAGGGTGTGGGCCAAGCCCCAGTCCGCAGCCCTGGCTGTGGCAGCCTGACCTCCAGGGCTGCGTTTCTACCATGGCCACGTGGTCCGCTCCGCAGCCTTGTAGCCCAGGGGACCACTGCAACCACCTGTCCCAGGCTTGGCCATAGCAGCCACAGCTCCTCAGATGCAGCGCCTCTGATTTAGCCCAAATTGCAGGTGGCAGTTCCCACCCTATCTGGCAGCCCCACCCTAAGGGTCTCCATGACTAGGGCCCTGGAGTGCTTCCCCATTTGTTAGTGGTTCCCCCAGGACCCTGCTCCAACAACTCCAACGGCTGCCATCGCCATTTCCAACTGTCTCCAACTGCCTCCAACTGCCTCCAACTGCCTCCAACTGCCTCCCAGCGGACCACCAGCGACCCCCCAACGGCCTCCCAACGACCTCCCAACGACCCTTCAATGGCCCCTCAACAGCCCCTCAGCGGCTGCCAGATGCACTTCCAGCCTGGCCCAGCATGGCTGTGGATAGTTGCAGGGGGAAGGAGCAGAGCCCAAGTCACAGGGCAATGAAGTGAGAGTCCTTCCTGTTCAACTTACAGTGAGTCAGTGAATTCCCTCAGTTAGCCTTGGGATTTGCCCTTACTAGTAATGCCGGTACACTCCACTAGTCAATTATCTCTTGGTTTTTCCGTTCAAGAACTTGGACAAGTTTACAATTTAACAGTGGGGAGTTTCAATGGAGCATAGAAAATTTGACTTCGGAATCTTAAGAAAGACATTGGAAATATATTTCTTTTAAGACTTAGCTATCAACCACCAAACAGTATAGACTTTGCTTTTGTTTGGGTATTTTTATGTATCTGCCTTTTACATGTTGACCAACATTGAAATCTTCTTAAATTAATGGCCATTAAAAGCCTTGAGCCCTCTGTGGCTCAACAGTTTTTAATTTCTAAATTATTTTATACTGGGGGAAGAAAGGTGTCATTAAAACTTTGTAGACCTAGACTTAGATGGTTATGACCATTGTATCTCGGTTTGCTGAGGAAATAACAAGGGAGAAAGACTTAGATAATTGTCCTTTTTAAATTTTATTTTTCAGGTACAGTTTTCATTCAGGAATATTTTGTATTGGTTTCAAGCGTCAGGGTACTAGTTAGTCATATACTTTACAAAGTGTTCACCCTGATATTTCAAGTACCCACCTGGCACTATACATAGTTACTATATAATTACTGACTATACTCCCTATGCTGTCCATGTGACTATTTTGTGAGTACCAAGTTACAGTTCTGAATCCCTTCACCTCTGTCACCCCGTCCCCCAACACCCTTCCCATCTGGGAACCATCAGTCTGATCTGCGTATCCATGACTTGGTTTTTATTTTGTTTGTTTGTTTATTTTGCTTTGCAGGTTCCACATATAAGTGAACAACATGGTATTTGTCTTTCTCTGACTTATTTCACTTCTCATAATACCCTCTACATGCATCCATACTGTTGCAAAAAAAGTTTCCTTTCTTTTTTATGACCAAGTTATATTCCATGGCATACAACTACCACCGCCTTTTTATCCATCTGCTTGTTGATGGGCACTTGGGTTGCTTCCATATCTTGGCTACTGTAAATAATGATGCATAAACAGAGGGTTCCATATGTCTTTTCAAATTAATGTGTTAAGCTTCTTGGGATAAATACCCAGAAGTGGAATCACTGGGTCATAAGGCAGTTACATGCTCAATTTTTTGAGCAATTTCCATTCTGTTTTCTGTAGTGGCAACAGCAGTCCTCATTCACAACAACAGTGCACTAGGGTTTCCTTTTCTCCACATCCTCGCCCACACAGGTTTGTGAATTTATTGATGATAGCCATTGGGACAAGTATGACTTGATCTCTCATTGGAGTTTTAATTTGCATTTCTCTGATGCTTAGTGAAGTTGAGCATCTTTTCATGTCTGCTGGCCATCTGTATGTCCTCTTTGGAGAAATGTCTATTCAGGTCCTCTGCCCGTTTTTAAATTGGATTGTTTGGTTTTTCGGTGTTGAGTTCTCTGAGTTCCTCATATGCGTTAGACATTAATCCTTATTGGATGAATTATTGGCAGATATCTTTGCCCGTTTAGTAGGCTGTTTTTTTGTTTGGTTGATGGTTTCCTGTGCTGTGCAAAAACTTGTCTGATGTAGTGCCATTTGCTTATTTTTTATTTTGTTGTTTTCCTTGGCTGAGGAGATATATCAGAAAAAATATTGCTAAGAGAAATGTCAGAGATTTTATTGTCTATGTCATCTTCTAGGAGTTTTGTTGTTTCCAGTCTTAAATGTAAGGCTATACTCCATCTTGAGTATATTCTTGTATAGGGTGTAAGAAGGTGGTCTAATTTCCTTTTTTTTTTTTTTTTGCATGTATCTGTCCAATTTTTCCAACACCATTTATTGAATAGGCTGTCTTTACCCTATTGTGTATAACCCCACTGAATGGGACATTGAGCTGACTACTTACTGACTAGAGAAATACCAATCATTCAACAAATGAGATATGCTGTCATTATTAATATAGTGATAAAGAGTTTACTGTGAAGGGATTCAAAGGAAGATTTTTCTGTGTCATTAGTTAGAAATTGCTTTTAGTTGAGATACTCAAGGGCCTGAGGTTATTTTTTCTTTTTGGGGGATTTAATGTTTTTTTATTTTATTGTTATTGTTGACACTATTACCGATGACCCCATTTTCCCCCTCCACCAGTCCCCCGCCCCTGCTCACCCCCACTCCCAATCTCTGCCCCCCAACCAGCCTTTACCACACTGTGGTCTGTGCCCATGGGATTTGCATATACGCATACATGTTCTTTGGTTGGGAGCCGCCCTGCCTGGTTTCAGAAGCTGTAATCCCGCCCCCCATGGCTAAGGCTGAGTGAGCCACCTTCAAACCCTAAGCCACTAAGGAGACAAAGCTTATCTGCCTGGCAGGAGTGTCGCTTCTGCTCCTTTTACTTCACCCTGCCTGGCCCCCAATGCTTGATCGGCTAGCCAATGATGGGTAAGATTCCTCATGGGGGCGGGGGGAACGACCTAAGATAGGCACGATCATGTGGAGGCCCCAGGGAAGGACTTGGGGGGGCTATAGCAATAGGGGGTGATGGACCCTAACCCATGGGCTTTGGCGTAGCCTGAGGAGTCCTCATTTTGTCTGCGAGAAGTCTCCTAATCTCTTGGCTGCCTTACTTCCCCTGCCTGACTTAAGCCTGAAACAACGCTGCTGGTGGGTGTTGCCCTGTGCTGGAAAGGGCGGATTCCCTAGAGTGATCAGACCTAAGAAAGAATATGTAAAATCCTGTGAAGCCTGCTTTGTTTAGAATGCTCTCAATTCAATGATAAGGGTGCAAGCGGAGAAGTGAGTTTGTTCCTCAAAGTTTTACTGGCTCTTTAGCTATCTGACCCTGACTCAAAATAAGCCCTCGAAGTTCTTTGTATGTTTGATTCTTACTGCCTGATAATGATTAATGAGCTTTACCTGTATTCTTGTGCAAAACGAACCCAATAAAAGCCTGTCAAGGCAAGGGTTGGGGAGCTTTTCCCTTGAGAGAGTAGCAGTGCCTTCCCTTTTCCTCCACAGGACTCGGTAGCCTGTGTGAATTTGTCTCGTGTCCCATCCATAATGCCTTGGACACTGCAGGCCCGTGTCTGCATCATTCTTTGGTTAATCTCTTCCAGTTCCCCATCCCCCCATCCCCTCTGATATCTATCAGTTGTTTCCTGTGTGCATGCCTCTGGTTTTACTTCGTTTGTCAGTTTATTTTGTTAATTATATTCCACACATTAGTGAGAGACCATGGTATTTGTCTCTCTCTGACTGGCTTATTTCACTTAGCATAATATACTCCAGGCCCATCCATGCTGTCACAAAGGGTACAAGTTCCTTCTTTTTTACAGCCACGTAGAATTTCATTGTGTAAATTTACCACATTTTTTTTATCCCCTCATCTACTGATGGGCACTTGGGCTGTTTCTGAACCTTGGTGATTGTAAGTAACACTGCTATGAAATAGGGGTGCACATATTCTTTCTGATTAGTGTTTCGGGATTGTTAGGATATATTCCCAAAAGTGAGATCGCTGGGTCAAAAAGCAATTCCATTTTTAATTTTTCAGGAAACTCCATACTGTTTTCCACAGTGGCTGCACCAGTCTGCGTACCCACCAACAGTGCACCTGGGTTCCCTTGTTTCCCTATCCTCACCAACACTTGTTGTTTATTGGTTTATTGACCGTAGCCGTTCTGGCAAATATGAGGTGTGAGCTCACTGTGGTTTTAACTTGCATCTCTCTGATGATTAGTGATATTATGCATTTTTTCATGTGTTCATTGGTCTCTTTGAAGAAGTGTCTATTCAAGTCCTTTGTCCCTATTTTAATTGCATTATTTTTCTTCCTGGTGTCAGATTGTATAGATTCTTTATGCATTTTGGAGATTAACCCCTTATCAGATGTTTCGTTAGCAAATATGTTCTCCCATACACTGGATTCCCTTTTCACTGTGTTGATGGTTTCTTTAGGGGTGCAGAAGCTTTTTATTAATTTGATGCAGTCCCACTTGTGTATTTTGTCCTTTATTTCCCTTTCCCTAGGAGCAATATCAGCAAAAAAATTGCTACAAGAGATAGCTGAGGGTTTACTGCCTATGTTTTCTTCTAGGATTTTTATGGTTGGCAACTTATATTTAACTCTTATACATTTTGGGTTTATCCTTGTGTTGTATGGTGTAAGTTGTTGGTCTAGTTGTATGTTTTTGTATGTACCTGTCCAATTTTCCCAACACCATTTATTGAACAGACTGTCTTTACTCCACTGTATGCTCTTGCCTGCTTTGTCCAATATTAACTGACCGTGAAGACATGGGTTAGTTTCTCGGCTCTGTGTTCTGTTCCATCGATCTATGTGTCTGTGTTAATGCCAGTACCAGGCTGTTTTGATTACAGTGGCCTTGTAGTAAAGTTTGATATCAGGCATTGTGATTTCTCAAACTCTGTTCTTCTTTCTCAAGATTGCTGAGGCTATTCAGGATCTTTTTTTTTTTTTTTGGTTCAATATACATTTTTGGAATATTTGTTCTACATCTATGAAATATGTCACTGGTATTTTAATAGGAATTGCATTGAATCTATAGATTGCTTTGGATAGTATGGACATTTTAATGATGTTAATTCCTCCCATCAATGAACATGGTATATGCTCCCACCTATTCATATCTTCCTCAGTTTCTTTCTTTAATGTCCTATAATTGTCTGTGTACAGGTCCTTTACCTCCTCAAATAAATTTAATCCCAGGTACCTTATCTCTTTGCTGCAATAGTAAATGGGATTGTATGCTTAGTTTTTCTTTCTGATAGTTCATTACTGGTGTATAAAAATGCTACTGAATTCTGAATAGTAACTTTGTATCCTGCTAGTTTGCCAAATTCATTTATTAAATATAGTATTTTTTTAGGTGGAGTCTTTAGGGTTTTCTGTGAACGCTATCATGTCATCTGTGAATAGTGACAGTTTTACCTCCTCCTTTCCAATTAGGATGCCTTTTATTTCTTCTTCATGTCTGATCACTGTGGCTAGGACTTCCAGTATACTATGTTGATTAAGGGAGATGAAAGCGGACACCCTTGTCTTGTTCCTGATTTTAAGGGAAATGCTTGTAGTTTTTGCAGGGCCTGAGTTTCTTTATCTGTTTTTACCAGTTAGTTTTACTCTACGTTCTTCTAGAACATTGATTGTCTCTTAAAACAGTGTAGGCAGGAGAGTAACTGTGTGTTTAATTTTTTATAAACAGACATTAACAAATAATACAAATAGAATGGTTCAGCATTCCAAAAGGATCTTCTTAAGCATTTAAAGTTACTTTGTTTTACCAGAAAATATAGGAATAACAGGAATACTTAAATACACTTCTTGTGAATTAATAAAGATTGGTTGAAGCTGAAATGTGTGTTAGTCGTGACACCGTATGCAGAAATAAGCTGCTTTTTGTTTGAACATTGGAAAATATGTGAGCATGGCCTTATGGTTGTATTCGTAGGGAGAATAACATAATTCATTCTGTCCTTTTGCGGTTAGAAAATACTCCTATTTTCTCTTGAGTTGTCCCTGGCCAAGAATAAGCCTAATTCTTCTTGGGTGTAATGTCTATGTATCGGAAGGGCTGCCTTTGTGCAGGTCGCCACCTGCTGGCTAGCAGAAGAAGCGGTTGTGAGAACACTGCCTTTTACACTTAAGGTGACTGACTCGCCACAAAATTTTGTTTTCCTTGTTTTGTTTTCCTTCTGATTCCACCTCAAACCTGGAGTAAAATTCCAGGAGGGAAAACAGCTTTTAATACATGTGGCCTAGAGGTGGTTTGATTTGATTTCTGTGACTTTGAACTTAGTGTCACATGTTGGATTTCTTCAAAGAAAAACAAGATGGAATTTGCAGATCCCCGTGTTTACTTCTACACAAATCAGTTAAAAAATACAATTATTGCCACTACTTTTGCCATTGCTTTTTAATTCAGTCAATGCTTTGTTTTTCTTTTCTATTCATTTAAAAGATTTAAAATATTTTTACTGCTGTTTCTTGTTCCATCATAGGGACACATATTTACATCTGACAACCTCAGAGTGAAGAATGATTTCTCGCTTTTTTTCTCCTTAGGGCTATTAGTATGATTTTAAAAAACCAATGTTTCCTTTAATTAATGATCATGTCATTTGGACTTATTCAAAGGCTGTATAAGCTCTTTAATATTAGGATCTTTTCTTGTGTTTTACTACTGTTCACATGGACATAAAGATGTAAATGTTTATAAGAATATGCATACGATAAGAAATTAACTGTTTCCTGAATGTATTTGTTTCAAATTACCCTTTAAAAGCAGGGACATTCTAGAGTCTCTAATTTTACTATAAATTGGTGGTAAATTAGAAAGGTACATTTTTACAATGAGAAATTCATCGGCATGCTGTTCTGTAGCATATAATGTGTATAAAATGGATTGTGACACAGGTCGGTTTATAGAGATTACTTCTTGAGTCCGGTTATCATCTTCTCATTTTCATTGCAAATGCCCTTAAACGTGAATAATTGAAATTCCACAGAGATGAAAGGAATTAGGTCAAATAATTTCTTACTCAAGTGCAAAGGAGCAGCTCCTTGTCAATATCTTTCCCCCACTGATTTCCAGTAACGGTGAAGATCCTGCTTCTTTCGCCTACCCTGCCTTCCTGCCTCTGCATCGCTCTCTTACTTGTCCCTTTGTCTCTGTCCTTCCTACCTCCCTTCTCTTACCTTGTAATTTGGTGTTCATTCCTATCATTCTCGGGAAACCTCTTTCCTAAAGATCACCTTACCAAGACCAAGGGAGTATTGGCTGAGGTCATTTTCTATGTTTCAGTAATACGTATTTTGGAAGTAATCAGCACTGTGTACCACACCTCCATCTTCAAACACTTTTCTTTAGTTTTTTAAAAATGCTTTATTCTCATTTTTTTTTTACCTTTTTTTTGACTCTGTTGTTTTCATTCCTGATTTGTCCCCACCGCCATATCAATATAGATATTTACTCAAGGTTCAGTCTTGAGTATCCCAGCTCACCCTACACATTTCCTTATTGACCTCAGAAACCCACAAAACATAAACTGTAGATGGTC
Source organism: Trachops cirrhosus (assembly GCA_028533065.1). Taxonomy (NCBI): domain Eukaryota; kingdom Metazoa; phylum Chordata; class Mammalia; order Chiroptera; family Phyllostomidae; genus Trachops; species Trachops cirrhosus. Next base: position 77,690,210 of record CM052542.1, read on the forward strand.
CTAAAATATTCCCTGGCCTTGACTTTATTCTAGAACTTCAGGCATACATCTCCAGTTGCCTTCCAGACCAAGGCTCATTTTTCCCAAGATTTGCTATATCTCTCTCTGATTTTTCCCTATCTCTATGACAATGAGGGCAGAAATTTTATGTTTTGCTTATTAGTACATTCCTAATGCCTCGTGTAGTATATCGCACCAAGGAAATTCCCGATGAATATTTGAATAAGTGACTTTCCAGGGACAAGGGCTTTGACTCTTGTAATCACTGTCTATTTCCCTTCAATGTCATCCATACGTCTTAGAATCACTTTTCTGGTTTTCCCGTCATTGCCTGTGGTCAGCTCCTCATTATTTCTGACCTGGAATTGTGTAGCAGTTTCCTAAATGGTTTCACTCTATTTGGTTTGTCCTCTGTCTGCTCTGTGCTGCCTGTTGTAGCCAGCCTTTCTTAGTACAGTTCCGGTCATTCATTCAGCAAGTATCCCTGAGCAGCTCCTTTGTCCTGGGGTCTGCAATAGATGCTAGCATAAAATGATATACTATCCTCGTCAGTAGGAGCTCACAGTCTAGTAGGGGGAAGTCATAAACACAAGAAGTTCATTGAATGTGATGTGATGTGATGTGATGTGATGGAGGCTAATCACAATATTTCAAAGTTGGCCTAGCTGTGTGGGGTGGAGCAGAGCTCTGCCTGGAGAGGTCAGGGGCAGTTTAAACATGGACTTGAGACTTTAGGGTACCTAGAGTTTGCTTAGGAGACAAGGTCCTATAAGTATGCCTTACTCTGAGGATACTTCCTGTGTGTATTCACAGAGGCATTTCAAACCTCTACATAGAGCACTGTTGCTTAAAAAACTGAGTGAGTGACCAGCTCCTTTGTTAGCTCTTATCTTTCCTTCTTAGCTCCTTTCACTTCCTCCCACCTTTTCCTTCAGTCAAGCCTCTAAACCGGCAACATTCTGCCTCTCTCCTCTGAGACTTATCAGAGTGTTTTCTCTGTCCTTTTTACCCCATCACTGCCACCCACTTAGAAAGTGGGCCTTCTTTCAATCTTACTTTTCCAAGGTTGCCGTTTGTTACTTCTGTTAGGATAATTTTAGAATTTATTGTGATTTAGTGATTTGGGGGATGTCTCTTCCCTTTGGTAGATTTTGAGACCCATCTTACTCATTTTGCCCTAAGTCCCTGCTGAAGAGTTTGGCAAGTGATAGCCACCTGATGAATTTGGACTATGGGTGAGGATATTCTACAAAGGCACAGTGTCTGCGTTACTTAGCTGCAGTCCCGGTGTCTGTTGCACATCTGTTGTTATGGATGAGTGATGCAGACCCAGCTCGTGGGGGTCGCCACATTGTGGATGGGGGAGAGACATTCACACGGACTACCGAGTCCTGTGGAGGAGAAGCGCGGGCGGTTTCGCTCTCAAGAGGAGACAAAAGCCGAGGCCTCTGCCATGACAGGCCTTTAATTCTTTTTCTGCGCACATTTTGTGATGGTCCTCATTTACTATGCACAGATTGGCTTTAGGTGGTTACCTTTCACAGAAAACAAAGGAGCCAATGCCGCTAATCACATCACAGAAGAGAGATATTTGCAAATGAAAAGGGAAAAGTAGTTGAACCAGTTACACTCCATACTGGGGAGTTTTAGCATGGATTTTAGGAAGTTACAGTAAGCACTTGCTGTCTCAACTCAGGGTGAGGCAGTTTAAGCAAAAGCAAGTCTCAAAGTGGCCTAGGTTCATTGCAGGCCTGATTCCCTATGGGAGAACCTATCCGTGGGCGTGGGTCCTGTGCATCTCCGAGTGGGAGCTGGGCCCACGCCACGCAGAATGGTCTCCTGCAGATGAGGACCAGCTGTTGCTTCTGCTGAGGCAAGGCAGAGAGACCTTGTTTCACTCCCGTTCTGTGGAAACTGGGAATCCTATCACATTTATTTTCCTTCCCCTGCAATGATCTGTTTTTGGCCTTTGCTCAGTTTTCTCTTCTTATTTGAAGAAACACAGTTATGAGGTTGGTGCTTGCTGGATAGTTTACAGTTTTCCTAACCTGAGGTTATGAAGTTGTTCTCCTGTATCATATTCTAAAGTCTTTTAAAACATATTGCTCCTCCATTTGAAGGTCATCACTCTACCTGCATTCACTTTGTGTCTGATGGAAGGTAGGAGTACAGAGTCATTCTTTTCCATAGCGGTATCAAAGTGCTACCGAATTTACAAAATTGTTGAAGTTAAAAAGACATTAAACAACTCTTGAGGTATACTTCACATATCATAAAATAAATAAAACTCACCCATTTCAAGTGTACAACTCCATGATTTTTAGTGAATTGACTGAAATGTGCAGCCATTGCCATAATTTAGTTAAAACATTTTCATAGACTCTCATGCCGTTTACAGTGAGTCCCTCTGTGGATTGTCTTTAGTTTGTCATCTGAGATCTCTGCAGTATCCAGGGCTGCTGGCATCTCCTCGTCTTGAAACTTGGTTTACACCTTACCTTTTATATAAATACAGATATTTTTAAGATCGTTGCTCAATTATTGTTGTCCTTATTTTTCCCCCATAGCTCTCCCTTGCCCTACCCAACCCTCACCTCCCACATTCAGTTCTTGCCCCACATCCTGTTGTCTTTGTCCATGGGTCCTCCATACCTGTTTCTTGACTTGATCCTTCCCTTTCTTTCCCCCATTATTCCCCCTCTGGTCACTATCAGTTTCTTCTTTCTTTTTTTAAGATTTTATTCATTTATTTTTAGAGAGAGGAGAAGGGAGGGAGAAAGAGAGGAAGAGAAACATCAGTGTGTGGTTGTATCACAGGTGCCCCCAGCTGAGGACCTGGCGCACAACCCAGACCTGTGCCCTGACTGGGAATCCAACCGGTGACCCTTTGGTTCCCAGGCCAGTACTCAATCCACTGAGCCACACCAGCCAAGACAGTTTGTTCTTCATTTCCATGTCTCTGTTTTCAGTTTGCTCACTTGTTTGTTTTGTTGATTAAGGTTCCACTTATAGGTGACATCATACGGTATTTGTGTTTCACTGCCTGGCTTATTTCACTTAGCATAACACTCTCCAGTTCCATCCATGCTGTCACGATGGGTAGGAGTTCCTTCTTTCTTTCTGCTGTGTAGTATTGCATTGCGGAAATGTATCACAGTTTTTTTGATCCACTCATTTACTGACGGGCACTTAGGCTGTGTCCAGCACTTGGCTATTGTAATAATGCTGCTATGAACACTGGGGTGTATAGGTTCTTTAGAATTGGTGTTTCAGGATTCTTATGGTGTAATCCCAGCAGTGGTATTGCTGGGTCAAATGGCAGTTCCAGTTTTAGTTTTTAAAGGAAATTCCATACTGTTTTCCACAGTGGCTGCACCAGTCTGCATTCCCTCCAACAGTGCACTAGGGTTCCCTTTTCTCCACATCCTCTCCCACACTTGTTTGTTGCTTTGTTTATGATGGCCATTCTGATCGGTGTGAGGTGGTATCTCATTGTGATTTTAATTTGCACCTCTCTGATGGCTACTGATGTTGAGGATCATTTCTTATGTCCCTGGGCCCTCTGTATGTCCTCCTTAGAGAAGTGTCTGTTCATGTCCTTTGCCCATTTTACATTGGATTGTTTTGTCTTCCTGGTGTGGAGTCATGCGAGTTCTTCATAAATTTGAAGATCAAACCCTTGTCTGAGGTATCATTGGCAAACATTTTTTCCCATACGGTTAGTTTCCTTAATGTCCTCCAGTGAAGATTTACCGAAATCAGTCATATTTTTATATGCTAATTGTTAACTATCTGATAAGAAATTTAAGAAAACAACCCCTTCATAATAGCATCAAAAAGAAAAATATCTTTGGAATATACTTTAAAAGTAGGTGAAAGATTTATATTATGAAATTATAAACACTGATGAAAGACATAAAAGAATACCAAGTAAATGGAAGTTTTTTTTCTTTTTTTAAAATATATTTTGTTGATCATGCTATTACAGTTGTCCCATTTTTTCCCCCTTTGTTCCCCTCCACCCTGCACACCCCTCCCACCCACATTCCCCACCTTTAGTTCATGTCCATGGGTCATACATATAAGTTCTTTGGCTTCTACATTTCCTATACTATTCTTAACCTCCCCCTGTCTATTTTCTACCTACCCTTTATGCTACATATTCTCTGTACCTGTTCCCCCTCTCTTCCTGTCCCACTTCCCCAATGATAGCCCTCGATGTGATTTCCATTTCTGTGATTCTGTTCCTGTTCTAGTTGTTTGCTTAGCTTGTTTGTTTGTTTTTATGTTTGGTTGTTAATAGCTTTGATCTTGTTGTCATTTTACCGTTCATGTTTTTCATCTTCTTTTTCTCAGATAAGCCCCTTTAACATTTCACATAATAGGGGCTTGGTGATGATGAACTCCTTTAACTTGACTTTATCTGGGAAGCACTTTATCTGCCCTTCCATTTGAACGATAGCTTTGCTGGATAGAGTCATCTTTGATGTAGGTCCTTGCCTTTCATGACTTCAGATATTTCTTTTCAGCCCCTTCTTGCCTGCAAGGTCTCTTTTTGAGAAATCAGCTGATAATCTAATGGGAACTCCTTTGTAGGTAACTGTCTTCTTTTCTCTTGCTGCTTTTAAGATCCTCTCCTTATCTTTCATCTTGGAAATGTGATTATGATGTGCCTTGGTGTGTGCTTCCTTGGTTGGGTCTAACTTCTTTGGGACTCTCTGAGCTTCCTGGACTTCCTGAAAGTCTATTTCCTTTGCCAGATTGGGGAAGTTTTCCTTCATTATGTTTTCAAATAAGTTTTCAATTTCTTGTTCTTCCTCTTCTCCTTCTGGCACCCCTATGATTCTGATATTGGAACATTTAAAGTTGTCCCAGAGGTTCCTAAGCCTCTCCTCATTTTTTTGAATTTTTGTTTCTTCATTCTCTTCTGGTTGAATGTTCATTTCTTTCTCGTGCTGCAAACCATTGATTTGAGTTCCGGTTTCCTTCCCGTCATTGTTGGTGTCCTGTACATTTTCCTTTATTTCACTTAGCATAGCTTTCATTTTTTCCTCTAATTTGCAACCATATTCAACCAATTCTGTGAGCATCTTGATTACAAGTGTTTTAAACTGTGCATCTTACAGGTTGGCTGTCTCTTCATCACTTAGTTATATTTTTTCTGGAGCTTTGATCTGATCTTTCATTTGGGCCTTCTTCTTTTTTTTTTTTTTTGTCTCAGCATGCCTGTTATGTTTTAAGGGGCGGAGCCTTAGGTGTTCACCAGGGCAGGGCAATCCATGTCCCTGCGTTGTGCTGGTGAATTTGGCGATGAATGTGGGAAGGGGGTCTGAGAAGGGACAGTGCCACTTGCTCTGCTCTGTGCCAGTTTTCAGACACTTCCCCCACTACCCACAAGCAAATTGGGCCCTTCTGATGCTGATTCCCATGTGGGTGGGTTTGTGTACGTTCTAGGACCTTGTGGGTCTCTCCAACAATCTCTCCTGTGAGGCTGAGAGTTTCTCCCGCTGCCTCAGCTCTCACAGATTTTTTTCAGTCAGAGGTTTTGAGGCTTTCTTTCCCCGAGCTGGAGCCCTGGGTTGCATGATCTGTCTCGCTCCCCAGTTGTTCCTCCTGATTTATCTGCATGTGAATGTGGGGCTGCCCAGTCTGCCAGCTGCTGCCTTGCCTGCCCAGGACCTCCAGCTGCCACCCTGCTGCGAGTCCTCTTTGCCCTGGCTGCCGTGTCTGCCCCTCCTACTGCTCAGGATGAATATTTCTTCTTTAACTCCTTGGTTGTCAGACTTCCATACAGTTTGACTTTCTGTCAGTTCTGGTTGTTTTTTTATTTTAAATTTGCTGTTGTCCTTCTTTTGGTTGTACCAGGAGGCACAGTGTGTCTACCTATGCCTCCATCTTGGCCGGAAGTCCCTGGAAGTTTTGAAAGAGTTAATATTGTTAAAATATTAAGTGAGATTTAGACCTTTTAATTTTATTCTCCCTGACTTTCTCTTACTGACACACCCTGCCACTGTTTTCGTAGATGGAATGTTATCTCTCATGTCATGCGCCTGTTTCTGGGATGTCTGGTGTGTCCTGTTGATCGGAGTTTTGATGCACCGGTATCTCACCATCTAAATTACTTCAGCTCTATAATAGGTTTTACTATCTGGTAGAACATGTTTGTTCACTGTGTTTAGCTTTGTCTTGCTTTTTAAGGCCTTTTGCATTTACATATAAATGTTTTCATTGTCATGTTTTTTAAAAATGGAAACCTGGTCTTAATTAGAACTGCACTGACTCCATAATCAGAGTGGGAAGATTTACTCTCTTTACAGTGTTTGAGGCTTCTAAATATACATGAGCCTGACATCTCTTCAGTTATGCAAGTTTTCTTTCTTATTTCTGTCAGTAAACTTTATGATTTTCTCTGTAAAAGTACATCTTTTGTGAGATTAATTCCTACGTAGTTTATGTTATTCAATGTAAATTGTATTTTTAAACTTTTTGGTTGTTATTCATATGAATATAATTGACCTTTTTGCTTCTGAAGCCCGTTTTGGAAGTAATTATAGACACAAAGTTGTAAAACAGTACATAGAGTCCCATGAGCTTCGCACCCATCTAGGGTGACATCAGGGTGTCACCAGTGCTGACATCTTCTGTAACTGCAGTACAACATCAAATCAGGAAATTGACATTGCTATGACCTTGTCAGTTAGATTACAGGCCTTTAGTTTCTCATTTTTGCATGACATTTTCCCTCTCTCTCTCTCTCTCTCTCTCTGTAGAAAAGGGCTTGAGCCCAGTCCCCAGTGTGGAACCCAAAGGTGATGGTCACGAACGGCCATACTGTGTGGCTGCAGGCAGCACCCAGGGTAGAGTCTGAGCAGAAGGCTGTGTTGACACCCACGGAGCCTGCAGTCACACATGACCCAGGCCCAGCCTCCAGACAGCCCTGCTATGCTGTCCCATCCTGCTCCCATCCATGACCAAATGGGAGGCACCCCCTGATGCCTGATGGCTCCAGACCTTAAACCTGCCTCCTGGGTACTTGGGAAGCTGCTGGGCTGAAGTGTGGACACTGGGCCCCTTGGCCTGTGCTTGAGCACCCTCCTGCTCTGGCACTGCCCTGCTCTCATCCAGCCTGGGGAAAGCTGGGCAAGCACACTGGAATGAAGACTTTGACTCAGAAGACAGATGGATGGTGAGACTAAGACACACGAGAAACCCGAGGGGAAGCAAACCAGAAGGCAGCAGCACGCACCTCCACAGCTGGGATCCATGTGGAGCACACACAGGACACGGGTCAACCTGGTGCTGAATGAAGATGTAGGAGATGATGGAAATCTCACACAGCAACCAGGCTAACATGGAGGCCACGAGGCTGAAGAACTACCTGAGTGGAGGGCAGGTATGGCTCAGAGCTGGTGACAGTGGTCCTGAGAGCACAGCGACCAGCACCTGCATGTCTCCACAGTGTAAGGGGCGAAGCCACCCAGGGCAAGTGCCTCAGCGTCCCCATGGCACGGGTACCCTGCATACCTTGAACTCTGCTCTGGTTGCACCATAGAGTGCAGCCCTTTCCT
>CM052542.1:77698277-77746062 GCA_028533065.1 Trachops cirrhosus
CAAAAAAAGCTATTTAAAAATTTACTACACTTTTGAGAAAATTAATTGGATATTATTAACATTGACCAACTACTGCTAACTGTGTTTGTGATGAAGGTATTATAATGATTTTTCAGAGTTTTTGTCTTTAGAGATACTTAGGTGGATAGATGAAATGGTATGGTGAGTCTGGGGTTGGCATTCCAGTATAAGGGGAACAGGGAGAGTGAGTAGAATTATAAATTCAAGCAAAGTAGCTGTAAGTTATTCATTTATAGGTTTGTTGGTGGATACATGGGAATTCATTATAGTATTCTGCCTACTATACATGTTTGAAAATTTTAATAAAATGTGTAAAAAACAATTAGAACCTCACCAAAAATGCTATTCTTTAGTCTATGATTTGTGGCTTGTTTATGAAATAAAAAATTATTATTTTCTGCTGACTTCAGTAACTAAACTCCTCAGGTAAGACCTATTTCTCACACATCAGCTTTTACAACACAAACACCCAGAATCTCTTTTCTCAGTTGTCAAGAGAAAAATTAAAGGCTACACAAAAGTAAGAAGCAACTCTGGTTGGGATGGTCTAAGATAGTGTGAGATAAGGAACTCAGGCAACTCATTAACAAAAAATAAACAACATAAACAAAAAATGGCAGATAATGTGAAGAGACATTTCCCCAAAGAAGACATACAGATGGATTTCAGACATATGAGGAGATGCTCAACAATACAAATCAAGGAATAAAAGTCAAAACCACAATGAAATATCACCTCTCACAAGTCATATTAGGTATCACCAAAATGTCAACTAATAAGTGCTAACAAGGATGTACAGAAAAGGCAACCCTTATGCACTCTTAGTGGGACTGCAAATTCATGCAGCTGCTATGGAAAACAGTATGGAGATTCCTCCAAAAACTAAATATATATATACCATATGACTCAGCAATTCTATTCTGTATACTTATGCAAACAAAGCAAAAACACATTTTCTGATAGATATATGCAGCTTTATCTGCAACAGCCAAGATATAGAAGCAACCTAGTTTTCTATCAATGGAAAAAAATGGATAAAGATTTTATGTTATACACATACATACTGGAATATTATTCAGCAATAAGACAGAATGTAAGTCTGCCATTTGTGACAACAAAGATAGACCTAGAGGGTATTATGCTAAGTGAAATAAGTCATACAGAGAAAGACAAATGTCATGTGGATTCACTTATATGAGAAATATTTTAAAAAATCAAACAAGCAAAATAAAAACACACAAATTCATAGAAATAAAGAACTGATGGTTGCCAGAGGATCAGGGAAATGGAGGTGTTATTGGTGGAAAAACAGGTGTTACCAATGGGTCAGGCCAGACTTCAGTTCAATAACCTCAGTACTTGAGTTCTGGCTAAGAAAGAATTCAGAGCCAAGACTCAAATACAAGCAAAAGTTTATTTAGGAAGTCACAGAGGTGGAAGAAGTGAGTCATAGAAGAAATGGGCTCAGGAAACATGTTACAGAAGCAAAATAAGGGCCTTTGGATCTTAGGAGAAAGAGAGAGGCAAGGAAAACATGCCTGGGGCAAGAGGGTAGGGAAAGGCTCCAGCCTAAGAGAGAGAGAAGAGATGACAGGGGGCAGAGGGGCCTGTACCAAGTGCTTTTATGTGGAAGCCTTAGGAGAGAAGTGAAGAAATCTAACAAAACACAGGTATGGCCCCTGTGGTATGGTCTCCACTGATTGAACAGCATTAGGGGGTCATTAGTCAATGCAGCTGGTCCTGATGCCAGCCATGGCATCACTCCGTCTGATTTTCTGCTTCTCTGGACCTGAAGCTTAAGCATAGCTGCAGCATAGATGTACTCTTCCTGGGGGTTAATGCTTAAGGTAGTGGTCATGCAAGGGCTTATAGTTTTGCCTGTTGCTAGGCACCCTGGGCTCTCCATCCTGATAACCCTCTGCACCTGGCCTATTCTTTCTACTACTGAGGAATAGGTGAAAAGGTGAGGATAAATATAATCAATAATAGTGTGAAAACTTTGCACAGTGACAGATGGTTTCTAGATTTAGTGTGGTGAGCATATACTAGGTATATAAATCTCTAATTACTATGTTGTACACTTGAAACTAATATAATACTGTATACAAATTATACTTTTAAAAAAGATAGTTTGAGAAATTTTAAGCTCATCCAATGTTTTATGTACTAATTTAAACAGAAAACAGAACTAAACCAAAACAATAATGAAAAAATTTCAAAAGTTCTGAAGTACAAAACAGTCTTAGAAGTTAGTGAGAGGTAAGCAAAAACAATTACCTTCTGACTACTTTTGCTATAAAGTTTCTATTTGAGAAGAATCCTTTTCAAATTGAATTCCCTCATCAAATTCATTTTCTTCTTTCAAGTTCAAGTTCCTCCCTTCCCCTAGTGATAATCATACACATATATAAAATGCAAACAAAACCAAAAAATACATTAAAAACAAAGATAAACCTCAAAGTTCCACTACCTTGACATAATTACTTGTTAACATGTTGGTGAACATCCTTCTAAAGTTTCTCTATACATACATACATATCTACATGCAAACATACATACATTAAATAAATGGACATAAAAATATCATTTGGAAATGTTTCCTTACCTAACAATGTTGTAGAGAACTCATACTGTCAAGTGTTAAACACTATTTTTAATGGTCATATTGCTCTTTACCACAGAGTGTATGCTATACCACACAACCAATCTAACCAATCTCCTACTGATGAGCACTCAGATGGTCTTTTTATTTTTTATTTAAACCTTAACAACAACAACAAAAATCATAAACATCTTTGTGCTAGTTACTTAACCTACTATCTCCTAGCTTTAAGCTTATCCTGTAATCTGCTCTGAGATCCCAGAGCTATAAATTTGTAAATTATATTTCCCATACTGCCTCAGGAGCTGGCTTCCTGTTAGGTTCTTCCAATTAGAGACACTAGAGCTTCTTTAGGTGTTCTGTGTGATAGCTGCACTGCCCCCTCACAACAGCCAGGCCACCCCTACTACTAATGTTGGTTGATGTTGACGGGGCTCTTCCACTCATTGGCCAGTCCTTATCACCTGCCCTTCTTCCCAGTTGTTTCTCTAAACAACCGTATTAGTTAAGTTATTTTTGTTTAAACTATCTCGTATACTTCTATTTCTCTGACTGGACCCTAAATCATATAAGCATTATACAGACATCTATCTTTTCTAATTATCTCTGGGATGAGTTCCTAACAGGATTCAACAGTGTTAAAGATTATGCATACTTTAAGTTGACATATATTACCAACCCACAAAAGCATCAATTTACAGTCCAACTACTGGACTGTAAAGACTAGCTAATCCTGGTTGCAGCACATGAGTGTTTTTATTTGTATTTTCCTCGATTCCTATCAGCAGGCATAAATTTCTGTTTTGTTCAAAGGGCAAACAACTTAGATTCAAAGTAATGGTAATATTGTCATATACAAGCAAAGATATGCTGAGTGCATAATCTGTACCAGGCCCTATTCTGAACCCTCTCCATAGAGTGTCCCATTTAATCCACACAGTACATTTTTGATGTGGACATTAGTATTTCCATCTCAGACATAAGGAAACTGAGGCTGGGGTGAGGTTGTATACAGTGATCAGCTTTCCATAGCTAATGAGAAGAGAGCTGACATACTAGGGGGCTATTCATATTTATAAGATAAGGGGGCTCTACAGTTATAAACAGTTTTCTCATCCATGAAGCACCTTCTTGATGATACAGGTTGAATGAAATTAGTTGATGAAAAAAAAATCAAAAACTTTTCCTTCCAGTGGGCAGGTAACAGAAGTAACAGAAGAAGCTGCTAAATGTCAGCCATTCTCTCAAGTGGTGTCACACACACACACCAGAACCCTCTGGGCACTTGCACAGGTATGAGTTAGTCTGCACTGTACCACAGGATCCAGGGGATGAACCCACACCTGGCTGCTAAAGCCTTCCCCCATTTATCAGCCCTCATTCAATGAATCTGCAGTAAAGGACTTCTGTATGCTCAGGGTGGAAAACAGGCTGAAAAAGACACAGCCTTGGCCCTTAATAAGGTAACAATCTAGTAGAGAACATGACAAGTGAAGAAGAAATTGCAAACTCAGTGACAATTGCTAGAAGGTCATCATTATGCAGGGGAGGGCTAATACAGGAGCCCCTTAGCCAACACAGTGCCTTTGTGTGAGTTAGGAAAAGACCCCCTCTGGGAGGGCCTTGACAGGCAGGACTTGTGAAGAGGCACCTTTACCTTTGGGAGGCTGCAGCCCCCAACCTCCACCTACTAGGCCACAGAGCTGACTTTTAGCCCCTCCCAGGCTCTCAGCTGCCTGCTTTGGAACAGAGCCCTGTTATGCACCCACAGCTGAAATTAGCCAAAGATAGGTCTAGAGGAGATGCTAGAGTGAGAAGGCTGAGAGCAGGGCCCTAGAACCAGAGCTTGGAGTGGGCTCAAATCCTGCAACCTGTGTGAACTTGAGCAAGCAAATTCACTACTGAGCTCATTTTCATCATCTAATAATGAAACAGAAGAAAAAATGATGATGATATTGTCCCACTATTAGGGTTATTTTGAAGATTGAGAAAATGCATGTAAAACCCTTGGCACAGGGCGCACATTCTTAGTAAATATTTTTAATAAGCTGAGACCTGAAGAGTACCCAGGAAAAAAATGGAGCAAGAGGGAAAAGGGTCTCTGAGTAGCTAAGCCGGACTCTCCATTTGCTCACATTGTCAGCTATGAGCAGCCACTGTGAGTGGCCTGCTGACACTTCTGCAAGCTGCCTTCCTAGCCTGAAGGAACACTAGGCTCTTCCAGGAAGGGACGGAGCCACAGTGTCTGCCTTCTTGTCTTCCAGGGACTGCTAGGAAATTCACCCCTCTCCCCAGACCTAACATGAGATGAATCCTTAGCTCTGCCATACCCATGGATTGAACTCAACTGAACTGGATTGCATGTGAGATGCTGCAATGGCAGGGGCCAAGGAGCAATTAGTGGGGAAGAGTCCATTCCCCCACCCCTTTCCTCTTAGCTTTACTCAGTCAGAACTCCCTCTAGGCACCAGGGTATTTTTCTGAATTGAAAACCAAACAAAACAGAGTAAGAGAGAGGCTCCAATAGTGTATCTGTCAAGTGTGTCTCTGTGTGCTGAAAAAAAGATACATGCAACCCTCAGTCCAGCGTGAATCCTGGGTCTGGGTGTGTACAAAGGCAACCAATCAAAGCTTTTTTACAATGGATGTTTCTCACTCTCCCTTCCTCTCTCTTTCTTTAAAAAAGAAAAGAGAAAGAAAATGAAAATGAAAATGTCCTTAGGTGAAGATTGAAAAAAAAATAATGCACAGGTTCCCAAATAAGAAAAATCTGCTCTGCCATGGCTTGCAAGACCAGTATGGATCCTGAAACTTCACTCCTGCTGCGGCATTATGGCAGATTCCTGCTGAGATTCCAGGGAGCATTGTTAATGTTTTCCTGTTATGAAACATGTGGGCTGTATAACAAACCTGTGGCTTAACCTAAAACCCCTGAGATCTGAGGATTACTCAGCCTAGTCAATTCATTCTATATGAGGCCCTGTGCTAAATGCTGGCCACAGCAATGAGCTGGATACATGCAGCACCCATATCATGATGTTTAGGTCCAACAGCAGATGGGCATTAAACAAGGGACAAATACATGCAGAATTTCAAATGTGGTAAATGCTATGAAGGAAAAAGAGCAGTGCACTTTGAGAGAGGTAAGTAGGGATCTATTTGAGACTGAGTTAGCCTGAAGCTATGAAGAATGAGAAAGAGTCATAGAAGCCAAAGGATAGGATGGAGGTGGGGGTGGATTTTAGGTCAAGGGAATGTTATATACCAAGTTCTTAAGGTGGGACAGGGCTTGGCATCTCTGAGGAACTAAAAGAGGATGAGAGTGGATAGAGTGGGAAGGTAGGGACTATTAGAGAAGCTGCCACCAGCCAAGTGATGCTTGGCCAAGCTAGCCAGGTAGAGAAGTTTGGATGACATTTCAGGTGCAATGGGAAAAGATTATGATTTTAAGCAGGAGGCCAACATAATTTGAAATCTATTTTTAGAAGTTAATTCTAGCTACTGTTTGGAGAGTGGCAAGAGGAGAAAGATTGCTTGTAATTGTCCAGACAAGAGCTGGAAGTGAGTGAGACTGCAGGAGGCAGGTGGCAGCAAGGATGCAGAGGAGTGGGTGGATATGAGACATAATTTGGAGGTAGCATGAAGCATGAGTCCTGCTTCTGCATGGAGTAAATGGGTAGATGAATGTGCCCTTCACTGAAATGGAGATCAATGGGCAAAGATAAATTTGGAGAAGGAAAAAAAGAGGTAAGCTGCTTTGGACATGTTAAGCCAGAGAAGGATGTGAAATCAAGGGTGAATTTTTTTTTTTTTTTGGTAAACACTGTGCTTTTTTTTTTTTTGCCTCCAATAGATGAAAAGTTTGAAGAGGTTGAGAGAGGAAATAGCAAAGGGAATGCACTTCTTGAGAGATCTAGAAAAGATGGGATCAGGGGCTCCACGTGGAGTGATCATTGTTGAGAAATTCTAGCTTGCAGAAAATGGAGAAGAAGAGGGTAGTTGCAAGTAGGTCTGTGCACTTGTTGCTCCCTTCTGATGGCATCTGTTTCTTTAATGGAGTGTGAAGCACAGTCAGCAGCTGAGAATTAGTGTGCAGAGGTGAAGGTTTGGAAAACACAAAGGAAGAAATAATCATTTTGGAGAGCAGAAAAGTCATCTCACTGGAAAAATATCTTAGGTCGCAGGGCAGTTCTGAGTATTCATTTGTGATAATAATTATGATTTTATAGGGGCACCAGTCTGCCCTATTTTCTCCAGAAATATCCTACTGAAATAAGATTAAATGAGTTAATTCACACAGAACTGTGTGACTCAGAGGAAGCACTTGATGTGTATTGGTTGTTATTATTTATCATACGGTAGCAGCACCAGCAGTAGCAGTAATTGTAGTGGTGATGGTGCATTATTTCAGGTAGATGGATAACGGGAGGCAGACAGTTTGGTACCCCAGCTTGTGTGAAGAAGAGAAAGAGGAGCAAGAAAGCAGTAATAATGATGGATCATGGAAGATAATTGAATAATAGGGTCAATAGATTGGAAGAACACTATAGGTAAAAAATTTCACAACTAGAAAAACCCATCTTAAAATTCATATGGAATCTTAAGGGACCTTGAATAGTAAGGACAATCTTGAAAAAGAAGAATAAAGCTGGTGGTTTCATCCATCAACTGATGAGTGGAATAAACATATATCGAAATACTATTCAACCTTAAAAAGGAATGAAATTCTGATACATGCCAAAATGGGGATGAACCTTCGGTACCATATACTAAGTGAACTAAGCCAGTCACAAAAAGACAATATATGATTCTACTTATGTGAGGTTGGTGGAATAGTCAAACTCATAGAGACAGAACATAATGATAGTTATCAGGGACTGGGGGAGAGGGAATGAGGATTTAGTGTTTAATGGGTAAAGTTTCAGTTTGGGAAGATTAAAAAAATATCTGGAGATGGATGGTGGTGATAGTTGCACATCAATGTCAATGTGCTTAATGCCACTGAACTACAAATGTAAAAATTGTTAAAATGGTAAATTTTCATATTGTGTATATTTTACCACTTTATTTACCTACTTATTTACTTACAGTTACAATCAATAAGCAAATTAGCATGAATAAGAAGTTGCAGCCAGATAGTGGCATCTTTGGCTTTATTATTTGGAGCTAGTATAGTTTCAGGTAAGTTGAGTCTAGGGTGTGGCCATGGGAATGGATGTCTGAGGAGGAGCAGAATAAAATGTTATTGGAGGGAAAGAGGTCATGGAGCTAAGCCCACACTGTTAACATCTCTGTGACTCAGGAGAGGAGAGGGATGGTGAGGAATACAGATGGCTCTGGAAGACAGAGATGACCATGAGGTGGAGCAGTGCCAGCCCGGTTGCAAGGGGAGAGAGGTTATGGTCTGCTAGGGGTGACATGAAAACCTTGGTGTATGTGGGCTGTAGGAAGACAAGCAGCTTCCACTGAAAGGGGTGCAAGGAAAGTGGGGCCTTGGACAGGAGCAGGGCTTTTTAGGGTGAAGTAGTAAAGCCAGGCAGGGGAGAGGCACAGGGGCCTGGAGAGGCTGCTCTGGCCATCCCATTGGGATATCTCAGAAAATCCCATCCACTTTGGCAGTAGAAGGGTTTCATATTTGTCTTGAGATTGAGCTCCCTTTCTTCAGCTCTGTCAATTTTCAATTTTTCACACTCCACACTGGCATGAGAATTTGTGCCAAAGACCTCTTTCATGACTACTAAATGAACACATTTTACAACAAATGATCAAGAATATAAACAAAGAAGGAATCTTGGCAGAGTTACCACCAATTTGAGATAAAATATAATCTGGCCCCAGGAGCCAAGGCCTGGGTACAGGCTCTAACTACATTTCTCCCTGTCCTAAAAGTATTGGCAAAGTCATTCTTCATACCAGACAAGCTGTGTCCTAAAGTCACACAAAATATCACTCAGTGAACCCCTCTGCCCATCAAGGAGACAGCAAGGCCTTGTCTCTCCTACCAAACACTGTTCACACAACCACTTGTTTACTAGTAAACCAATACTGCTCACCAATTCACTGTCTTGAATAATTAATTCAGCATATATGAATAATTAAGGCTCAATTGAGACCTATTGCTGAAAAATCCTATAGTCATTTGGCTTTTTCATGCAGTGTGACCAAGGAACCAAGAATTCTGTGACAAAGCTACTGTGACAGAGTAGGAAACATCCATCCAAGTGGGCAGTCCCACCTGGAGCCAGATGAGGCAAAAACCACCTGCTGCCTACCTGTTGGCTAAATTACACAGCTTCATTCTCTTATTATATTACTGTTTTCCTTTAGCAGATAAGCCAGCCAGGCACAGAGAAAATATCATTTATACTTCCTCACTCTTGTCATTATTTTCTTTCTGGTGTGTAAGAGGAGAAATTCTTTTTGGTGAGGGACAGATACAAACCACACCACACCACCACCCTGCTGGCACTATTGAATATCAAATTGAGCCAGATTCCCAGAAAAGATAAATATTCCCTGGGGGCCCTGGGGATGTTTGGGGAAAGAGTATTAACCTACTCAGGCCACAATGATACGCTCACTCAATACACCCCTGTTAGCACCTTCCATGTACAAGTCATCTTTCTAGGGCTGGAGTGACAGTGGTGAGTAGAACACACTAGGTCTTCTTTGACTTCATATAATCTGATCCAAGGGGTCCAGAGGAGTTCCAGGGACTCTAAAACAGCTCTGGACGCCAGAGTCTTGTCTTGTCTGGATGCCAGTCACATTCCAGCTCTAAAGAAAGAAGCTCCCAGGCTTCCTGTTGATGAAACAGGAAGAGATGTCTAGTTAGCAAGCAGCCAGCTGAGAACAATTTGAGGGCTAAGGGGCTGGAGGTGGCAAGCAGGACCACCCTGAGTCGCAAAATGGTGGTGGAGTAGGTGGAATTTTCTCATACCTCATCCCAGAACCAAACTGGAAATAAAAATAAAGAGAGGAAGAGCCACCCAAAATAAACTGAAGACTTCCTGAAAAAGAGACTTTTGGCCAAGGATGGGCAGCAACCAACTTGAGACTGGTAGTAAGGGTGAAGACCGGTACTGTTCACACAGGCAGTGGGCTGAGGTTGTGGCATGGCTGTGGGAGCTTCCCTCTGAGAAAAGTGAGGGCTGGACCCCAAGCACAGAGAGCTGGTGCCAGGATCAACTGCTCACATGACATCCAGAGATGGAAAGGCCGAGGAGAGACAGAGCCCGCTACAGACAAAACCACTATATTTTTTTCTTCTCAAAGGGGCCAAAGCACAGGTTACTCATTCAAAGCAAACTGACCTTGGGCTCCAGCGATGTGAAGGCAGCATGGACTGGAGTCACTGAGGAGAGTGTGGAGTGAGAGGCATTGGGGAAAGACATGGGGGAGTAGCTGTGAGGATTTCTGTGCCTGGACATACTTCCATACCTTAGCCGTCATCTTTCTTGAAAAGAGCAAGCCTCTCCCAGGGAAAAACCATTACCCCAACCTGTGTGATACTGCTTACCCCACCCTCTGGAATCTTGCTTTCCCCACCCTGCATCCTTCTCTTTTCTTCTTATTTTTCCCCATCCTGAATCTTAACCGCTGCTGAGGAGACAGCAACACACACAGACACAGGAGGTGTTAGAGACTGGCTTTAGGGTGCAGCCATTCCATACACTTTCCCAGGAACCAGACTGGTGCTTCTCCCTCACAGGAGAGCCATAAAAACACCACCCTGGTTTTCAGCAGATCCAAACTCTGGGCTCGTGAGGCCCCACCCATTTGCCTAATAGGGTCTCTGCCCTGCCAAGTTCAGGGAGATAATCTGGGATAGAGTTAGACATGTGGCATGGGGATGGGAGAAAACACACCCACCATCTCCCCTGAAGTCTAAACATCAATTCCCATAGGGGATCCAGGGGTCCTATCCCCCTGATTCTGCCAGAAACCTTGTCAGAAACAGGCAGGCCAGAACTAGTCTAAGACTGACAGCAGGCCAATAGGCAGAGGCATTTAATTGCTGACCCACCTCTGGGCCCAGTGCTGATAAAAGCCTGCCTTGCAGCACAGCTAGATACACACTGTGCACAGCCAAGTCCAGAAGAAACAGCCACAAACTGTGGATTGCTTATAACTTTGAATAGGCTGAGGGGGCTAGATGTGGATGGCACCTGACACTGACTTACACCAGCTTCAGACAATATCAGAGCCATAACCAAAGGGAAAACTCAACAGGCAGGCACTAAACTCTGCTGAGATGAATTCCACTTTGCTCTCTTTTCTTATTTATTATTTTTCTTTAAGCAAGTGTTTTTATTATTGTTTTTTCTTTTTCTTCCATTTTTGTTTCTCTATATTTCTTTTCATATCTCTAATTTACTGTTGCCTTTTCTCACTCTATTTTTTCCTTTTCTTAGTTTGGATATGCTTTCTTTTTCTTTGGTCTTTTCCCCATTTCTCTTCATTTTAATCTTTACTTTTATTATTTCTCTTCCTCTTCTCCTCTCCTAATCATTTTTTCTTTCCTTTGGTCTTCTAATATATTTTTTCTTTTTTATTATATTATCCTATTTTTCTTGTCACTTTTACTATTCTTTGCTCTTTTTTCATTGATTTTGCTGTTGTGGGGAGGTTGCTTGTTTTGGTTTGGCTTTTTGTGTTGTTCTGACAGCACCTGTACAAGAGTGTACAAGAAGTAGTGGGGGTGGAGTCTATCAGTCTGCCAGCTGGAGGAGAGATCCCACCAAATAATCAGGCCAACAACAATCAAGACTCAAATACAACAGGAAAGCCCCCATAACTAACACAAAGGGCATTTTTAGAGCATCCAGCTTAGGAAATCAAGAAGATTACACCACTGGGTCCCAAAGGACTCCTACCACAGAAGGTCACTCCATGAAGACAGAGAGTCAAAGAGGATCTATCTAATACCTAGAAATAAGCAAAAAGAGACAACTAAAATGGGGAGACAAAGAAACAACTTCCAAATTAAAGAAAAAGAAGAATCTGCAGAAAAAGAGTTAAATGAAATTGAGGCAAGCAATTTATCAGACATAAAGTTCAAACTAATAGATTTAAGGATGCTCAAGGAACTCAGTGAGAATTACAAGGAATTTAGTGGGAACTACATCAGCATGAAAAGGGATATAGAAAATATGAATAATAAACAGGAAGAAATGAAGAATACAATACCTGAAATGAAGAGTACACTAGGAAGAATTAAAAGCAGGCTAGATGAAGCAGAGGATCAAATCTGCAGTACAAAGACAAGGTAGAAAAAAATACCCAGTAAGAGCAACAAAAAGAAAAAAGACTTAGAAAAGAACAAGGATGGCTTAAGGAAGCTTTGGGACAACATGCAATGTAATAATACCCACATCATAGGGATTCCAGAAGGAGAAGAAAGTGAGCAAAGGATAGAAAACCTGTTTGAAGACATAATTACAGAAAACTTTCATAACCCAGTGAAGGAAAAAGTCACACAAGTTCAGGAAGCACAGAGAGTCCCAATCAGGATGAACAGAAAGAGACCCACACCAAGACACATCATAATTAAAATGGCAAAATTTAAAGCCAAAGAGAGAATCTTAAAGGCAACCAGAGAGAAACAGTTAGTTAACTACAAGGGAGCTCCAATAAGGCTGTCAGCTGATCACTCAACAGAAACACTACAGGCCAGCAGGAAGTGGCATCATGTATTCAAAGTAATGAAAAGCAAGGATCTGCAACTGAGACTACTCTATCCAAAAGGACTTTCATTTAAAATTGAAGGAAAAATAAAGAGCTTCCCAGACAACAACAACAAAAAGGCTAAAGGACTACATTTTCACCAAACCAGCGTTGTAAGAGATGTTAAAGGAACTGCTGTAAGAAGAAGAAATAGAGAGAAAGAGAAACACAAGTACAATGGGAAAATTGGCAATGAATAAATATCTGTCAATAATATCCTTAAATGTAAATGTATTAAATGCTCCAATCAAAAGACATAGGATAGCTGAATGGATTTAAAAGATCACAACTTATATATGTGCTATCTACAAGAGACCTGCCTGAAGACAAAAGATTTCCATAATCTGAAAGTGAAGGGATGGAAAAAAATATTCCATGCAAATGGAGACAAAAAAACTGGATTAGCAATAAATATATCAGTCAAAATGGACTTCAAAACAATAGCCATAACAAGAGACAAAGAAGGTCACTACATATTACTAAAGGGATCAATCCAACAAGAGGATATAACCCTTGTAGACATATATGGACCCAATACATGAACACGTAAATATATAAAGAAAATCTTGGAGGACTTTAAGGGAGAGATTGACAGAAATACATAGATGCTAAGGTAGGGGATTTTAACAGCACATAGTCACCAATGGATAGAACTTCCAGACAAAAAAGTCAACATGGAAACAGCTATCTTAAACAGTACACACGATTGAATGGATTTAATTGACATTTACAGAACATTTTATTCCAAAGCAACAGAATACACATTCTACTCAAGTGCACACGGATCATTCTCAAAGATAGACCACATGATAGGACACAAAATACGTCTTAACAAATTCAAGAGAATTGAAATCATATTAAGCATTTTCTTGGATCACAATGGCTTGAAACTAGAAATCAACTTCAATAAAAGAAGCACAAAAACATTCAAGTACATGGAGGCTAAACAACATGTTATTAAATAATGAATGGGTTAACAATGAGATCAAAGAAGAAATAAAAAATTATTTGGAAAGAAATGAAAATGAACACACAACAACCCAAAATCTATGGGACACAATGAAGTAAATCCAGCAAGGGAAGTTCATAGCAATACAGTATTACCTAAAGAAGATAGAAAAAGCTCAAGTAACCAATTTAACCTTGCACCTAAAAGAACTAGTAAATGACAATAATCAAAAGCCCAGAGTGAGTAGAAAGAAGGAAACAATCAAAATCAGAGCAGAAATAAATGACATAGAAACTAAAAAAGCACTTCAATAGATCAATGAATCCAGGAGCTGGTTCTTTGAAAAGATAAATAAAATTAATGAACCTTTAACCAACTTATCAAGAGAAAAAGAAAGAGGAACCAAATAAGTAAAATAAAAAGTAAAAGGGGAGAAGTAACAATTGATACCATAGAAATACAAAGGATTGTAAGAAAATACTATAAACAACTATATGCCATGAAACTGGACAACTTGGGTGAAATGATACATTTCTAGAAACATGCAATCTTCCAAAACTGAATCAGGAAGAAGCAGAAAACCTGAATAGATCAATAACAACTAATGAAACTAGAGCAGTAATTAAAACCTCCCAGCCAACAAAACTCCTGGTCCAGATGACTTCACAGGCAAATTTTACCAATCATTCCAATAAGAACTAACATCTATTCTTCTCAAACTATTCAAAAAAAAAATCAAGAAGAGGGAAGATCCCTAAGTTCTTTTGACAAGGCCAGTTTTATCCTAATTCTGAAACCAGGTAAAGATACAACAAAGAAAGAAAATTACAGGCTAATATCCCTGATGAAGATAGATGCTAAAATCCTCAACAAAATATTAACAAACTGGACCCAATAATACATTAAAAATATCATACATCATGGTCAAGTGGGATTTATTCTGGGGATACACATCAGTACAATATTCACAAATCAATAAATGTCATACATCACAAAAACAAAATGAAAGATAAAATCACATGATCATATTACGCGGAAAAGCATTTAATAAAATGAAGCACCCATTTAGGAGAAAAACCTCAATAAAGTGGGTGTAGGGGGATCATATCTCAGCATAATCAAGGCCATATACAAAAAACCTACAGCCAATGTGATAGTCAATGGGCAAAAACTAAAAGAGTTTCCCTCAAGATCAGAAACAAGACAGGAATGTCCACTTTCACCACTCTTATTCAACATAGTACTGAAAGTCCTAGCCACACCGGTCAGAAAAGAAGAAATAAGAGACATTCAAATTGGAAAGGAGGGAGTAAAACAGTCATTGTTTGCAGATGGCATGATAGTGTACACAGAAAACCCTATAGACTCGACCAAAAACCACTAGACCTAATAATAAATGAATTCAGTAAAGTAGCAGGATACAAAGTCAATACTCAGAAATTGATGGCAGTTTTATATACCAATAATAAACTATCAGAAGGTGAAACTAAGAAAATAATCCCACTTACTACTGCAACAACAACAATAACAAATAAAGCACCTAAGAATAAATTTAACCAAGGAGGTGAAAGACCTGAACTCAGATAACTACAAGACATTGAAGAAAGAAATTTAGGAAGATACAAATAAGTAGAAGCATATACTGTGTTCATGGATGGGAAGAATTAACATCATTGAAATGTCTGTACTACCCAAAGCAATGTATAGATTCAATGTAATTCCTATTAAAATACCCATGGCATATTTCCCAGATCTAGATCAAATATTCAAAAAATTTATGTGGAACCAAAGCAGACACTGAATAGACTCAGCAATCTTGAGAAAGAAGAATAAAGTTGGAGGGATCACATTGTACCTAGGCCACTTTGAGATTTGCTTTTTGCTAAAATTCCCTCACCCTGAATTGAGGCAGCAAATCTTTACTGCACATCTTTAAAGTAACTTCCTAAAATCTATGCTAAACCTTCCAAGGATGAGTGTAACCAGTTCAACCACTTTTCCCTTTTCATTTGCAAATATCCCTCTTCTGTGATGTGATTAGCAGCATTGGCTCCTTTGTCTTCTGTAAAAGGTAACCACCTAAAGCAAACTTGTGCATAGTAAATGAGGACCATCCTCAATGTAATGTGCCCAGAAAAGCAATAAAAGTTTGTCAAGGCAAGGGTCAGGGTGCTCTTCTCTTGAGAAAGAGGCCAAGGCACTCTGAGGCACTCTCCCCTTGAGAGAGTGGCTATGCCATCCCTTTTCCTCCACAGGACTTGGCAGTCTGTGTGAACTTGTCTCATCTCAGCCACAACACTATGGACACTGCAGGCCAGTGTCCGCATTGTGGGACTACATCAAATTAAAAGCCTTTTGCACAGCTAAAGAAATCATCATCAAAAAGAAAAGGGAGGTCACTATATGGGAGAAGATACTTGCCAACAATACGTCAGACAAGGGTTTAATCTCCAAAATATACAGAGCACTTATATGAGTCAATATCAGGAAGACAAATAATCCTGTCACATCACTCCACTCCACCCATTGGCTAAAATTAAGGGATCTAGGAGTTCAGTCATTTAAGTTCCTCAAGTGAATTAGAATCAAATATCTGTGAACA
The DNA here is from genome assembly GCA_028533065.1 of Trachops cirrhosus. Lineage (NCBI taxonomy): Eukaryota > Metazoa > Chordata > Mammalia > Chiroptera > Phyllostomidae > Trachops > Trachops cirrhosus. Next base: position 77,714,178 of record CM052542.1, read on the forward strand.
GCATTAATAAGTATCACGATGACCAACAGAGTAGAGTGTAGGGTTTGGAACAAGGGAAGGAGAAGCCACCAATATGATTAGGTGGAAGGGTTATTTTAGCTTTGGATTTGTACAGCATTCCTTTTCCCACTGCTATACTCCCTACTCCCTGACCCCTGCCAGCACACACACTAACATACACTTCATGTAAGGCAAGCATTCTCATTCAGCTATCTGTTTTTTAGAGAAACAGAAAAAACCCCACTAGTTTTAATCTGGCATTTACTTGTGCCCCAGATCAGCTAAAGTTTATAGCTCTGCAGACTGAAACTATTGTCACAGCAATTTACACTATGACATCACCATGTACTCCTTGATTTATCTTATAAATAAAATCTATAGAGCCTTTGTTTGTCTAACAGGCCAAGGTGTGAATACTGTAGTGTCAAATTGCCTTTGCATTAAAAACATCTAACAGAGAAGGGGAACTCCCATTACCTGGTCTAGCATGACACTTCCATACCTTCTCAGGACCACTGAGCACCCTGATCAGGGTGCATATGGCCCTGTGCTGAAGTTATACTTGTTTCAGACAACTCTTACTATTTCATTTGGTTTTATTCTGCAAAATATTTTGGGAAACGAGAAGGAATTTCTTGACTGTTTAGGATCCTGAATCCACATAGGGCCAGGACTCAATTACTAACACACTTTAGGGACATAAAACAATGGTCACTATCACAGGGACCCAGATGTGCCCCTTTATCTCAAATGTTGCCCTTAATAATGAAGATTTTTTTCTCAAGCATCTTTCATGAAAGCAACAGAATTGTAGATGGAATTGATCCTTTTGAATTAACTTTTTACTTTCAACCCTGAGGCACAGAAGAAAATAATGAGAAATCACCAACTACTATTTTTTTGGCAATATTTCTAAATGTTTTATTTCTATGTACAAACCCTTTCTCCCTTAGCATTTTGGCTTTCAGAGAAATTCAATTCTACTAAAATAAAAAAATGGTAGAAAAGTGTTATAATTATTTCCTTTTCATTGAATTGTCTATTTATATTTGTTTTTCTGCTTCCTATTCACTCTAGTTGTATTTCACTCAGTTGCATATGTTTCTCATTTTTACACCACTCTAAATTCCACTCTACTCCAATCAACTTTAAGCTTATCTTTCCTCTCCAAACAGACATATTGACTCATTAACATAAGGCAACAGAATGAAGAAACTTGATGTTTCTGCCTCTCTTAATATCAGAATGTAACTTGTATTCAGTTTATTCATATTTGCACATTTTTCAAATTTATACAATGGAATTTGAACAGAACGCTGATATTTAATGAGCTGATAAATGATTTTTGAAAATGCTTACATTGGAATAATACACAGTGCTTAGGTTGCATGACAATATTAGTATGTCCATATATAATATCATTACTGATATTTTATTTGTTAATTACACTGATACATGGATAAATTGCACAATGGCCCTAACAAAGTCCCACTTTTCTCTACCCTTTTTCCCTTTGCTGAAGAAATTATGATAAATAACAAAAAATGTGGATCAACACTTTAAAGAAATGAAAACAGTTAACCTTCTGTTAGTGATATTTATTATTTTGAATTTGTAAATTTTGTAAAATACATTTCATAATAAGAATTTCACATAAAACTCAAATACTTGATAAGTTTTCTCTACAAATTCTCCTACCTGTTGGTGCTTCAAGTTAGTAAAGACAAAAAATAAACTATACCTCCACTTGTTATTTTTAAGTCAAAAGAGAAGCGTGGTATCAAAATAAACCATTTTTTTAAAGTAAGGGGTGTTGTCATGGATGTCCTGTATATGGGGACAAACTTTCACAATTTTTCATAGATAGAAGCTAAGTAACTATCTTTTTGTGTGTGCAAAACTTGGAGCAAGAAGTAGATAATTTAAGGTAAGTGTGCACAAAGTTGCCCACAATGGCAATAAAGTGAGGGAAGGAAAATGGCAATAAAATTAAGGTGGCCACACAGAAATTATCAAAAGATTCAGTTAAGGCTAAGGTGGTTATTTTCAGAATGTGAATGTGACTCTAAGAATTAAGGTGCCAGAAGGCAGTGCCAATAGTTTGGAAGAAAACTCTGCATATGAAGATAATATTACCAACTACAGATAGAGAATTGTAATCATTATATTAAAGAGAATATGTTTTTATTACTTCAACTGAAATTGATCATTCTATTTTATGTATCCATGACTTTTTATATACTATCCCTCTGGCTAGATTCTCTTTCCTGATTTGTCCATATAGAGAACTTATATTCAACCTTCAAAATTAGTTCAAATATTAACCCTTCTTTGGATCTTCATTGAGGCCAGAATAGAATAGATTTCTTCCTACATTATGCTGTCACTGAAGTACATTTACTTGTTTACATTTCTTGCTCGCAAACAGTGAACTACTTGAGAGTAAGTAATTTTTCCATTTTCTTTGTATGTATTACTGGTCCTGGTAGATATTAGCTATGATGTAATTATGTGCTGAATGAATGATTCACAGAATTTTAGTCATTTTAATACATGATAACTTCTTTCTGGTACGAAATAGCTATTAGGACCAATTGTCTTCTTGCACTATTTCTGAATTTAAGATGCTAAAAACAGTGTTTTGAATCTATAGATCACTTTGGTTATTATGGACATTTTAACAGTGTTTCTTCCTATCCATGAGTACAGCATATGCTTCTATTTATTTGTATCTTTTTCAATTTCTTTCTCCATTGTCTTTTAATTTTCTGAGTACAGGTGTTTTACTCCCTTGGTTAATTGTTTTTTGAGTTTCTATAAAAATTTATTTGAGCCAAACAGAGGTACACCTGGAAGCAAGATCTCAATAGACTGAGAAAAATGCTCCCCCTTCTTGGTTAAATTTACCCCTAGGCATTTTTTAATGCAATTGTAAATGGGACTGTTTTCTTAGTTTCCCTTTCTGCTATGTCATTATTGGTGTATAAAAATGCAACTGATTTCTGAATATTTGTTTTGTATCCTGTTACTTCACTGAATCCATGTGTCAATTCTGATAGTTCCTAGGTAGAATCTTTACAGTTCTCTGTATACAGTATCATGCCATCTGCAAATAATGACAGTTTTACTTCCTCCTTTCCAATTTGGATGCCTTTTTTTTCTTGTGTGTTTGCAGTGTCTAGGACTTCTAGTATTATGTTGAGTAACAGTGGTAAAAACAGACACCCCTGACTTGTTCCTGATTTTAAGGGAAATGCTTTTAGTTTTTGCCTGTTGAGTATGATGTTGGCTGAGTTTGTCATATATAGCCTTTACCTTGCTGAAGTGTGTTCCATCTATTCCCACCTTCCTGAGAGTTTTTATCATAAAGCAGTGCTGGATTTTATCAAATTCTTTTTCTGCATCTATTGAAATGATCATTTGACTTTTACCCTTGATTTTGTTTATGTAGTGTATCACATTTATTGATTTGTGGATATTTTACCAACCTTGCATCTCCAGAATAAATCCCACGTGGTCAGGGCATATGATTTTTTAATGTATTGCTAGATCCAGTTTGCTAATATTTTGTTGAGGATTTTTGCATCTATGTTCATCAGAAATCTTGGCCTATAGCTTTTTCTTTGTCTTGTCTTTGCCTGGTTTAGAATTAGGATAAGGCTGGACTCATGAAATGAGCTTGGGAATCTCCCATCCTCTTGAATTTTTTGGAATAGTCTTCTTTTTAAAGATTTTATTTACTTATTTTTAGAGAGAGAGGGAAAGAGAGAGAAAGGAGGGAAACGTCAATGTGTGAGAGAAACAGTGATCAGTTGCCTCTCACATGCACCCCACCCGGGTACCAGGCCCGCAACCCAGGCATGTGCTCTGACCAAGAATCAAACCGGCAGCCATTTGCTTTGTGGGATGGCACACAACCAAGTGAGCCACACCAGTCAGGGAAAATTTTTTGGAATAGTCTTGACCAGCTTCTGGCCCTGGAGTCATACTTTGCAGAGCAGTCTCTACCCCAAGATTATGTACACACTTACTAAAAAGACTTCTCTTTTTTATGCCTGCTTCCTAATCTATCTGGGATTTCCTTTTAAAATAACAAAAATGCTATTTCTGATAAAAACAAATATATGTGACCAGACACAAAAAGGCACCTTTTGTAAGATTCCATTCATAGGAAATGTCCAGAGAAGATAAAGGAGCAGAGACAGAAAGCACATTGCCAGGGTTGGGAGGAGTGGGGAATTAATACTTTTGGTGCAGGGTTTCCTTTGAGGTGATGGGACATCCTGCAACTAGATAGTGGTGATGCTTGTACAGCATCTTGAATGTTCATCATGCTCAAGAATGGCACAATTTCAAATATAAACAGTAACTTTTATTTATAACTTATAAAAATCACACCATAAAGAAAATGAAAGGAAACAAAAATTTTAAAAACTCATAGAGGTGAAAGGAAACAAATTCTGGTAAGAGAGGGAGTATAGGTTCAACAAGCAGCCCTGAGACATGTTCCAGAGGCAGCTACTCGGCTGTGGCAGGAACTAGGGCAGGTTTGGGGATGGGTTCTTTGGGGTCACTGCTTTTGTCAAGAAGTGAAATCACTGCTCTTGTCTGAGAAGATGCTCTGGACAGGGGACAGAGGCAGTGACCTTGCTACCTGATGATAGAGCCCAACTGAACTCAGAGCCCTGGTAACCAGGCAGCCATATTCTAAAACTGCCCTTAGCTCACTTGGCTAGAAGCATTTGAACCAGCAGAATGTTTTCTTGTTGTGTACCCATGACCCAAGGCTGTGGCCTCAAAAGAAGCAATGATATTGTGTTCCACTGTGGCTGCCTCTGGGTCTGGACTCAGCCCAGACACCTGTAGCCCTTTTCATGTCAGAACCGGAAGTAAGACAAAGGGAAGCCCAGGGCTGTTTAGTTCAGGCCAGGCCACCACTCTGATCCCAACTGAGCACCCCCTGTCACCCACGTGTGTGTGTGTGTTTGTGTGTGTGTGTAAGGGGATTCTCGTGAAGAGGGCCTTCCCCAAACAGGAACAAGCTGAGGAGGGTGAGAAGCCTAGCTGGCTGGTCATGTTCACACCCCAGTTCAAGGCTGGCTTGGTGGACATCGAGTATGGATGACTTCCTCTGCCCTAGGTTTATCCTGAGCCCTGAAGGTTAATCTCATTCCCTCTGAGTGGAGGTCTATGCAGACACAGGGGTGGGCCTGATCCCTGGAGTGGAAAATACAGTGGGCAAAACCAGCAGCAACTGGCAGGTCTGGCAGGGCTTGAGGCCTCTGGACTAGGTGCCAGTCACTGTCATTGCAGAGCTCAACCAAGGTCATAGAAAAGCAACAAGTGGTCGACAAAGACCCTTGCCCTATCTCCACCAAGGGGGAGCAGGTGTGCCATACCACTGAGGGCCAGAGCAGGGCTGGAGTCACTGCGGACACCCAGGGGTCTAAGGAACCACAGCCCATGTATGGCAGAAAAAAAGACACCTGCACCAAAGCTAGCCAGGCTCCACAGGTAGCTCAAGATTTCCAGCTCCAATCTGAAGCACCAGGCCCATATTAAACAAACTGTGCCAGAGAAACTGGAGCCCAAAGAGGCAGAACCCAAGGATGAGAAGATAGGGGAGGTGGGGGTGGGATGGAAGGTAAAGGTACATGAGAGCTTATGGGGAAGAGTCGGTGCCAGACACACAAGGAATGCTGACCTACAGATGCTGACCTACAGATGCTGACCAGGAGCAAAGACCAGCCTCAGATCACACGTCTGCTGGACTATTAGCAAGGAGGGCATGTTGTGGGGATGGTCCTTGGTTGAGGCTTCTCTAGAAGACTCTGGCTGTGTTCTGTCTATAGGGATCACACAGAAATGTGGGCACATGGGTGATCTTTTCTCCTCTCACAACTCCAGTATGAGCCGGGGCATAGCCCACTCCTGCTTCAACACCTGTCATACATCTGGAGGAGCTCAGTGCAGGGTCAGACCAGGCCGCCACTCTAGAACAGGAGGTGTGCCCATCTTCAGTGATCGTACCACCTTCAGCAGCTGCTACAGCTGCAGCGCTGGATCCCTGGCCAGTTTGTGCAGTATCTCCTGACCTGACTGACACCCTACCACACCTGTCTGAAGAGTCTTCCCTCAAGATTGCCCTGGTTCCTGCCACTGAGGAGGAGCTATCTCTGGAAAATGCACCAGGGCCAGTTATAGAGATGATTATTATACAACGAGCTCTCTCACTCCCACCAGAATTTGTTTTATCCTTCCCCCCATTTGACCTTTTCCTTTTATTTTCTTTAATTGCTATATTTTCCTTTTCTTCAGGGTGTGATTAAATTTAAGCACTAAATAAAAGTTATTGTTTATATTGTAAATTGTGCCATTTCTGAGCACGAGGTACATTCATGAAGCTGTGTAAGTAGCACCACTGTCTAATTGCAGGATGTTCCATTTCCCCAAAAGGAAACCCTGCACCAAAAGTACTCACTCCCCACTCCTCCCAACCCTGGTACCCCCTGATGTGCTCTCTCTCTCTCTCTCTCAACCTATTCTGGAATCTTACAATAGGTGTTTTTTTGTGTGTTTGCTCACATATTTTTTACTTAAGGGGAAAATCCTAGATGGATTAGAAATCTGATATAAAAAAGAAGCCCTTTTGGTACATCTGTGCGTAATCTCAGGGTAGAGACTGCTGTGCTAAGTGTGACCACAGGGCCAGAAGCCAGTCAGAAAATGGCTGGCTCTTCCTGTGCCCAAAATAAAAAAGAGAAAAATGCAGAAATCTGTAAAGACAAGCCACAAGCTGGAAAGCATTCCTCACAACCCAAGGCTAAAGAAAGGTTTAACATCTCTGCGGTGTAGCAAATTCTCGAAAGTCTGTGTTTTCTAATGGGATACAGGGTAAGCACAGGCACTTCCAATGAGAAGCAGTACACATATCTCTACATGTCAGAGAGGCCTGATTTCCCTGATGGAGACACATGCACTGTCAACACTGGGGGCAGAGCACTGTCACTGTCTGGAGACAACCAGTCGTGAAGACAAAGTGAGGAAGCAGCGGCCCCAGCAGCTCCCCTGGAGAGAAGAAGGAAAGGCCCCTTCTCTGGGAGAACAGTGTGCAGGATCTGTCAAAGTTCCACAGGTGCACACCTCCACTGCGCAGTGCTCATCCTAGGAGGTTACCCACAGAAATTCTTGCACAATTTTTCAAAGATGTATTTTTGAGACTACCCATCAGAAGACTGATGAAACTTCCAGGAATTGGAAAAAAACTCTAATGTCCATGGAGAGGTGATGGGATTCACCAATCCAGGTCCACAAGGATGAAGGAAGCTGAGAAGCTGCTAACATGGGTGCAGGGGTCTCTATGTGCTGATATATAAAGACTTCAGGGGTCCTTTCACATGAGACACATGGACCAACCATGTGCATCCAGGATCCCACCTGTTAGACCACATATGTGTAATTTCAACAGGTAGGAAAACATATGTGAAAATTATTTTTCCTGTAACAGAGACAGACAAACAGAATGAGAGAAGTGAAGCCCGAGAGATGCCCATCAAGTACCTTGTGATGCTCATCTCTGTGGTGGGATTTGCAAATATCTTCTCCTTGTGGTGATGTCTAGATTTTTTTATAATGCATGTATGACTCTGATAGTTCTAAAAATATTAAAGTCATATGTCTTTATCCACTTATCCAATGTTATCCACTTATCACTCATTTTTGGAGTAAAGCACATTATTTAGTTTTTAATTTTTAAAGGATTTGTGACGAAAATAAAGCTTTATTGTAGTACAATAATGAATTTTAAAGCAATTCAGAATCAAGAAAAGAAGAAAGCACTTCCAGGGAGGGGAACTCTGACGGGGTGCTCACCGTTCCAGTCCTTTCCTTGTGTGTGCACATTGTGTTCATTAGACACATGTGTGTACCTGCATTCCCACGCTCATGCATGCATGTGTGGATGCTTGTGCTTGGTCACATGTGTGCAGTTGGAATTTGGGGCAGGGAGGATTCCTAGGTGTGAGACCCATTGGAACCTATTCCCCTAGGGGTGGACACTGCCAGTCAGTCCGCTTCCTTCTTGTCATTTTCAGTGTCCCCACATCAGAACTTGTGCGGCCCCTGCTTTGGAACATGAGCCATTTCCAATTTTTCACTCCCATCATCATGCAGAAGGGAACTTCTGTGTCCATAAATCTTTGTTTAGGACAGGTCTCTAGAAGTGGAGATTCTCTGCCTAATGTAAACATGATTTTAAGGTGTTGTGGGCAGTGCCCTACATCTCAGGTCACCTTGTCCACTTTGAGCCTCATGTGGGAAAGCAGGGTGCCAGGGTGCTGAGACCTGGGGCTGAGGCCTCAGAAAAGGAGGGAGGAGGAGGGGCTGTGATCAGAAGAGATGAAAGTACCTTGGAATGCGACCACACCCAGCTGGTAGGTCCCCATCCATCCTGCCCACGCCTTGCCCCATGTAACACTACCCACACTCATAACCCTACCCTACACCAGCCTCACTCTGCTCCATAACTGAGCTGTGCAGCCTGGCCCTGCCATCCAGGACACTGGAGGTTGTGGGCCTGAACATTCTGGCCTGCTCCCTGTCTCTCAAAGCATGAAGCCCATTCCTCTCTGTCAGGAAAGTAGGTTTGGGGAGGCTAAGATAGTCATAGGACCACTGTGACTATGCTCTGTCCAGGTGAAGATCTCAGTTACCCCAGCAGGACCCACTTGAGTTTGTGTGAGAAAAAGGGACCTTTCAAGGGGCCTCATGAAAAGTGCCAGAAGGTCAGAGCATCAGGTTCGAGACCTTGGGGCAGACCACAGCACCCAAACCACAGAGGTCTTCCAGCAGTGACCTCTGCCCTGGTCCTGTGCTAGCCCCCAGCCCACACACCCAGCACAACCAGCTTCTGTGAGGGGGCTCTGCTAAGTGGGGATGAGGGTGAGAGCCCTTGTCACATTCAAAGTTAGGTCAAGTGGAGTCCCCTTGGTCTGAGTCAGCCAGGTGAGGCCACAGTCACTGACATATCACTTGCCTGCCTAGAATGGGACTCTCCCAAGCAGGGAACATAGGTCCTTGAGGTGGGGACTCACCAGGCTCTCCCTGGAGGAAGAGAGAAAAGCCTCTGATAGTAGGGGTAGCAAGAGAGAGGGGAGAGGAGGATATTTTTGCAGATGTCAGTCTTCTAACCAGTTTTAACATGAGCCACAGATTCAGAGAAAGTGTTTTGAAGGCAGATCTGATTTTTTTTTCATCATGAATGGGTGCTAAATTTGTCAAATGCTTTTTCAGCATCTATTGAGATGATCACATGATTTTTATCTATCATTTTGTTTATGTGGTATATCACCTTCATTGATTTGCAGATATTGTACCAACCTTGCATCCCAGAATACAATTCCTATCAAAATGCCAAAGGCATATTTCACAGAACTAGAGCAAATAATCCAAAGCTTTATATGGAGCCACAAAAGACCCCAAATAGCCACAGCAATCTTGAGAAAGAAGAGCAAAGATGGAGGATTATGTTACATGATCTTAAACTATACTACACAGCCACAGTAATCAAAAGAGCATGGTACTGGCAAAAAAAGGAAAGACACATATAGATCAATGGAACAAAATAGAGAACCCAGAAGTAAATCCATGCCTACATGGTCAATAAATATTTGACAAAGAAGGTAAGAACGTGCAATACAGTAAACACAGTCTATTCAATAAATAGTGTTTGGAAAATTCAGCAGATATATACAAAAAATGAAACTAGATCACATTCTTATACCATACACAAGAATAAAGTCAAAAGGATTAAAGACTTAAATGTAAGGTTTGATACCATAGAAATCCTAGAAGAAAACATAGACAGTAAAATCTCAGACATTTCTGGTAGCAATAGCTTTTGTGATATATATCCTTGGTCAAGGAAAACAAAATTAAAAATAAACAAATGAGACTACATCAAACTAAAAACTTTTGCACAGTGAAGGAAACTATCAACAAAATGAAGACAACCCACTGAATGGGAGAACTTATTCACCAAAGATACATATGATATGGGGTTACTATACAAAATTTATAAAGAACTTTTTTAAATTCAACACCAAAAACATGACTAACTAAAAAATGAGCAAAGAACCTGAATAGACACTTCTTCAAAGAGGACATACAGATGGCCAATAGACATATGAAAAGGTGTTCTATGTCACTAATTATCAAAGAAATGCAAGTTAAAGCCACAATGAGATATCACCTCACACCTGTTGAAATGGTTATCAGTAATTCAACAAACAATAGGTATTGGCAAGGATGTGGAGAAAAGGGAACCTTAATGCACTGTTGATGGGAATGCAGACTAGTGCAGCCACTGTGAAAAACAGTTTGGAGTTTCTTCACAAAATTAAAAATGGAACTGCCAGTTGACCCAACAATTCCACTGCTGGGAATATACCCTAAGAATCCCAAAACACCACTTAAAAAGAATAGATGTACCCCTATGTTCATAGCAGCATTATTTACAATAGCCAATATTTGGAAAGAGAAAAGTGCCTGTCAGTTGATGAATGGATAAAAAAACTGTGGTACATTTACACAATGGAACACTATGTAGCAGTAAAAAAGAAAGAATTCTTACCATTTGTGACAGCATGGACACAACTGGAGACTATAATGCTAAGTGAAATAAGCCAATCAGTGAAAGACAAATACCATATGATCTCTTATAAGTGGAATCTAATAAACAAAACAATGAGCAAAATAGAACCACAGGTGAGGAAACACAGAACAAACTCACAGCTGCAAGAGGGGAAGGGGGAGGTGGGGACTGGTTGAAAGAAGGTGAAGGGATTAGTCAAAGAACATATATGCTTGACACATGGACATGGACAACAATGTGGGGATTGACCCTGAAAGTGGGGGGGAGGCTGGGAGGAGGGGGAAAAGCTGGGAAATTGGGATAACTGTAATAGCATAAACAATAAAATATTTAAATTAAAAAATAGGACTTCCAGCCAAGATGAAGGCATAGGTAGATACACTTTGCCTCCTCACACAACCAAAAAATGACAACAACAAATTTAAAAACAAAAAACAACCAGAACTGCCAGAACATTGAATTGTATGGAAGTCCAACAACCAAGGAGTTAAAGAAGAAACATTCATCCAAACTGGTAGGTGGGGCAGAGACTGGCAGCCAGGGGAAAGAGGACAAACAGCAAGGCAGTGGTTGGAGGATGGGTGGGCAAGGCAGTGGCTGGTGGTCCCACATTTGCAAACAGATAAACTAGAAGGAAAAACAGGAGAGTGAGACAGACTGCACAACTCAGGGTTCCAGCGTGGGAAAAGAAAGCCTCAAAACCTCTGGCTGTAAAAATCTGTGAGTGTTGCAGCAGTGGGAGAAACTCCCAGCCCCATAGGAGAGTTTGCTGGAGAGATCCACAGGGTCCTAGAATGAACACAAACGTACCCACCTGGGAATCAGAACTGGAAGGGCCCAAGTTGCTTGTGGGTAGTGGTGGAAGTGACTGAAAGCTGCTGAGAGCCAAATAAGCAGCATTGTTCCATCTCTGACCCCTCCCCTACATACAGCACCACAACAAAAGAAAGTGGGTTGTCCTGCCCTGGTGAATACCTAAGGCTCCACCCCTTACTATGTAACAGGTGCTCTGAGACAAAGAAATATGGCCCAAATGAAAGAATACATCAAAATACCAGAAAAACAACTAAGCAATGAAGAGATAAACAGCCTATCAGATGCAGAGTTCAAAGCATTGGTAATCAGGATGCTCACAGAAATGTTTGAGTATGGTTGCAAAATAGAGGAAAAAGTGAAGGCTCTGTGAAGTGAAATAAAGAAAAATAGACAGGGAACCAACAGCAAAGGGAAGGAAACTAGGACTCAAGTCAATGATTTGGAGCAGAAGGAAGAGATAAATATTCAACCAGAACAGAATGAAGAAACAAGAATTCAAAAACAATGAGGAGAGGCTGAAGAACAGCTGGGACAACTTCAAATGTCTCAACATCCAAATTATAGGGGTGCCAGAAGGACAAGAGGAAGAGCAAGAAATTGAAAACTTATTTGAAAAAATAATGAAGGAAAATTTCCCCAATCTGGCAAAGTAAATAGACTTCCAGGAAGTTCAGGAAGCTCAGAGAGTTCCAAACAAGTTGGACCCAAGCAAACACACACCAAGGCACATCATAATTATATTACCCAAGATTAAAGATAAGGAGAGACTCTTTTTTTAAACATTTTTTAAAGATTTATTTATTTATTCATTTATAGACAGAAGGGAAGGGAGGGAGAAAGAGAGCGAGAGAAACATCAATGTGTGGTTGCCTCTCACACACCTGGAACTGGGGACCTGGCCTACAACTCAGGCATGTGTCCTGACTGGGAATCGAACCGGTGACCCTTTGGTTCGCAGGCTGGTGTTCAATCCACTGAGCCACACCAGCCAGGGAAGGGGAGACTCTTAAAAGCAGCAAGAGAAAAAGAGACTGTTACCTACAAAGGAGTTCCTATAAGACTATCAGCTGATTTCTCAAAAGAAACCTTGCAGGCAAGAAGGGGATGGCAAGAAGTTTCAAAGTCATGAAAGGCAAGGACCTACAACCAAAATGACTCTATCTAGCAAAGTTATCATTTAAAATGGAAGGGCAGATAAAGTGCTTCCCAGATAAGTTAAAGGAATTCATCATCACCAAGCCCTTATCATATGAAATGTTAAAGGGACTTATCTAAGAAAAAGAAGAATATCAAAACTATGAACAGTAAAATGACAAACTCACAACTATCAACAACTTAACCTAAAAACAAAAGCAAACTAAGCAAACAACTAGAACAGGAACAGAATCACAGAAATAGAGATCACATAGAGAGTTATCATCAGGGACGGGGAGAATGGGAGAAAAAAGTACAGGGAATAAGTAGCATAAATGGTAGGTACAAAATAGACAGGGGTAGGTTAAGAATAGTATAGGAAATGGAGAAGCCAAAGAACTTATATGTATGACCCATGGACATGAACTAAGAGGGAGGGGAATATTGGAGGAAGGGGTGGTGCAGGGGTGAGAGGAATAAAGGGGAGAAAAAAATGGACAACTATAATAGCACAATCAATAAAATATACTTAAAAATAAATTAAAAAAATAAAAAGCAAGAAGCTCATGGACCACCAAACTCTAACTCTAAAATCTGAGCTGGGAGGGAGAGCAGCAGACTCCAGGATAAAGACCACATGGGTTTGTGTATACTGCCACACACCTGAATTTAAAGCTCACACTTTTCATGAGCTGGTGGCTATCTTGAAGCTTACCAGTAACCAGTGACTCAAATAGTCAGAAGTTCTCTCTACAATGGTTACAGGAAACTTTCAAATGCCCTTCCAGGTAGCTGGTCCTTAACATCTCTTCTCTTTATCCTTACTTTATTGTTATTACTTTTCTTTCTTCTCCTGCTTTTTCTTGTTACCCATCTCTTCTTTCTTTTTCTTTTCTTCTTCAGGCTTTCTTTTGTTTTTTTTTTTTTACATACTACTGACGTAAACTCAGGACTGAGACAACATGTTATTCATCCCTACACACAGTGCCTTGCTCAGTGCCTGGGACACAGTAGATGCTCCATAAAGATTATTTCTATTTCTCCTCCTTTTCCTGCTCCCTTCTAAGAGCACTCCATAGTTTCTCAGGCCTGGATGTGGGTCACAATAGTCATATCATAGTAACACTTGTGCCTTAGTGGCTGGGAAGTCATTGTTAGCTGTCCACCTAAACTCTCAGAGTAAAATGCATGATTTTATTGCAGGTTTCCCTCCACAATATAGCAGGCTCCTGGACTCAATCAAGTCAATTCCACTTATGAAAATAAATTAGGTGGGAGATAAGGTTCAAGACTATTCTCAGTGAATTAAAATTTCAAGTCACTGGGGAACTTTTTAATTCAATCAGCCAATTGTAGCAGTGCCTTTCTGAAAGCCCTAGTTTTGATGTTGTCTGTTTCCATTTATAAACACATTAGCAGCTAAAATCATCAAAAAATCAAACTCTTCCTGCTGGATCCTGTGGAATGCCAGGAGGATACCTGGTCATTAAGTTCCTTTTAAGTGAAGGAAAGCAAAACTGTTCACAAAATAAAAATGTATTTTTAAAACTACAAAAATGAGATGCATCCCACATTGCAGGGTAGCCTTCCTCCTCCCCTGGATCTCACAGGCTCCAACAATCTCCCTAGACCTATCTCTCTCCAGAAAAAAATTGAGCTTAGGTGGAAAGCAGCTCATAGCCTAGACCTGAAACTGTGTGACCAGCTGCTTCAAACTCAATCAAGGGTCTGGAGACCATAACTTATCTCCCATGCTAGCACAGTACTTTACTTAACCAATAAAAGGGACTAGAGTGATAACCCCAAATACTTAAAACAGAGAATTAGACCTTTAGGCAATGTGGTGGTTTGATTGCAATAATAGCCCCCAATTTTTTATACCTCCATGTGCTCATGCTTTTCGTAGTGTCTTCCCACATCAACTCAAGCCAGTGGCTTAAGCCAATGTAACAGATGTGATGGAAACAGACTTGAAAAGCACTTGCACACTGGGACTTGTCCTTTTCCTGCCTTTGGAGTCATGAGCTGCAGTGTGAAGAAGCCCAGACTAGCCAGCTGGAGCAGAAGAGCGCACATGAATCAGATGATGAGCCATCTGCTGAGCTCTCCTATACCAGCTCTGCCCCCACGAGCCCAGCCAAGATTGGCCAAGCCTGGTTCCAATGAGTGTGGAGTGATACTGCTGACCCACATAAGTAGGAGCTTGATAAATAGCTCTTTAGTCACTAAGTTTGGAGCTTTTGTTATGTAGCGAAAGTTCAGTGACACAAAAGTTAATTTCCTTTATAAAAAGAACTACATATCTTTCATATACAAAAAACTTCTGCAGATCAGTAAGGGACTAATTGTACAAACACATCCTTATTCGTGAGAGTATTTGTATGTTCAAGTACATCCTTTGCTTATTTTGCAATGGCAAAATATTTGAAACAATCTGATCTATCAAAAGAGGCTTGGCTATAGTCACGTTTTGTTGGTGGATATGCAAACTCATAAGACACCTCTGGAAGGCAATTTGGCAATATCTACCAAATTATAAATTAATTTACCCTTTAACCCAGCAACCTCACTCTGGGGGAACTGTCATACAGGTATACCTACATGACTATTGTAAAACAGTTGTTCTCTTCAGGATTATTTGTAATAACAAAAGGTTAGGAACAACCCACATGTCTGTCAACCTAGGATGGTCAGAGAAGATCCACAATGTAATGTTATGCAGAAGCCAATCAAGAATGAGGAAGCTCCTTCAGAACAGACAAAGATCCTCAAGATATCTTAAGTGAAAAAGAAATGTGTAGAGAAATATGCAAAGTATGATACATTTTTGTGTTTAAAGGTGTAGAGAAGTGTGCAAAGTATACTACCTTTTTGTGTTTAAAAGGTGGAGAATAAGGAAGCACACATACATATAAGCATGTATACTTACATCTGCATAAAAACTCTTGATCTGCGCACAAAAAAATAAAAGTGGTTACTTAGGGTGGGGGTGCAGCTCAGGGAAATGGCATCTGATTGGCAAGAGCAGGAAGGAAAACTTTTACTATACCTTTTATTCCAAACAAATTCGAGTCTTTGCCCTCATTATTCCCCCAAAACTGTTCTTGTCAAGGTAAACAGTGACTTCTGCTATGCTAAAATGCAATGTTCTTTTCTCCATCTTCACTGTACTTAATTATCAGACATGCTTGACCTTTTTCTGCTCCTTGAAACACTTTCTCTGTTCAGCTCCCTGGACTCCACATGCTCCTGGTTTCTCTCTGACCTCAATGGCCAGTCTCACTCTCTTTTGCTGGCTCCTTCCCTTCTCTCTCTCAATGTCAGACAGTCCCCAGGGCTCAATCTTCAGAACTCTTTTCTGTCTATGCCCACTCTGTGTTGATCAAATCCAATCCCAGGACTTTAAGTAGTGCCTCTTTTATTTAAAAAATTCCAAAATCTCCATGCTCAGATCTATTCTCTCTCCTGAACTCCAAGCCTAAATAAATAACAGTGACAGTCACCTCAAATTTCACATGTCCAAAATAAATTTCCATCTCTCCTTTCCAATGCTTTTGGCATTTCAGTTCAGAGAAATCAAAATGCTCTGGTGCTCAGGCCTAAAATCTTCTGTTCACCCTTGAGCCCTCTCCTCTCACCCCACAGCCAATCCAACCACCGTTCCAATGTTACCACCGTGGTCTACCATCATCTGCTGCCTGGATTACTACACCTTCCTACTAGTCTCCCCACTTCCACCCTAGCACCTCCACGCTATTCTCCACTTACCAGAATGACCCTTACATATATCACATCCTGTCAGTCCTCTGCTCAGAACCCTCCAGTGGTTCCCATCTCAGAGTAAAGGTAATGCCTTACTCTGAATGGCCTCCAAGGTCCTCATGGTCACAACCCAAGATGTCCACATAACCTACCCCCTTACCTTTGTTCAAATTTCACCTCGGATACATGTGCCTGACCACCTTCTATCATCCTCAAACTCTTCATCTCTGCTTATTTTTCTCCAGGTCCCCCAGTATACCTTCTAACACTCCATATAATTCACTTACTTTGTATATTGCTAGCTTCCTTCACTAGAAATGTTTCATCATTTGCTGCAGTGTCCCTAGCATGTAGGATAGTGGCATATAGTGGACACTCAGTATTTCTTAAGTTAACAGCATGTGGATAAATGGAATGATAATATTTTGAAATTGTGAATAGTGTATCTATTTACAAAATTAAATTGAAAGGAAAAGAGAAATGGGGTTTATGGGGAAATAAATAAAAAGGAAAACGTTTCTTAGATAAATAAATGCATTTAGGTCAAAAGAATGAGATAGTTCTATGAATAATCTCCAAGCTAAATCATTAAGTGAAAAAGCCAGGTGCACACGTTCAGAAAAATTATATGCATATATGTAGGAGACTGTTCTGCGTGGCATGGGCCCAGCTCCCATTTGGAGATACACAGGACCTTCACCCAGAGATAGATTCTCCTGTGGGGAATCAGGCCTGCAATGTACCTAGGCTGTTTTGAGTCTTGCTCTTGCTAAAAAACTCCCTCACCCTGAATTGAGGACAGTTACTGCAAAGTCACTTCCTAAAGTCCATGCTAAACCTTCCAAGGATGAGTGTAACCGGTTCAACAACTTTTGCCTTTTCATTTGCAAATATCCCTCTTCTGTGATGTGATTAGCAGCCCTGGCTCCTTTGTTTTCTATAAAAGGTAACCACCTAAAGCAAACCTGTGCATAGTAAATGAGGACCATCAGGTAAAGTGTGGAGAAACCGAACAAAGGGCCAAGGCTTTTGCTCCCCTTGAGAGAAAAGCCATGCTGTCCGTTTTCCTCCACCGGACTCGGTAGTCCATGTGAATGTCTCATTTCATCCATAATGATGCAGACACTGTGGGCCAGTGTCTGCATCACATATATGCTTCTGGAGTGTATTTAGGAAACTGATTATAATGATTATGTCGGGGAACTGGGTAGCTAGAGGAAAAGGAGGAGCAGAAACTTGCTTTTCAAGGTACATCTCTTTTGTCTTTTAAAAAACTTTGTAACATGTGCAAACAATACCTGCCCCCTAAATAAAATGATAATGAAGAAAGATTGTCATTATGAGTTATACTCCAAACTCAGTAATGTAATTGACTACCACTGAGATATGCAGATTTTCCTTGAATAGGAAGAATGAATCTCAGGACTTGACTGTAAGACATGTCTGAATTCATCTGAAGTGTCTGCAGAAAAAAATGTGTGTGGAAGAAGAGGAGTCAGCATTGCAAACTTGTTCAGTGGCCATCAAGCACCACCCAGTGGAGTATCCTACCAACCCAACCAACTTGGAGTGCTTGGTCCAGTAGTAAGCCATAATTACTGTTCCATCCAAAAGGACATAGAGGATGGAAACATGTGCCCCATTCCCCCACCAAAACACGCCTCTTGGAGAAGCTGTAAGACCAAGAAGAAGGTCCTCCTTTGCACCATCCTGACTTTGGAGATGTTACTGCATGCCTTTCCACTGGTGAGGTCAGCCCTGTTGTCTCATCAATTCAGGTTTCCAATAAACTGGTTGCCTGTCTATAACAAATTTTCACCTGTCCAAAGAGAAATGAGACAAAACACAGAGTAGTCACTTCTCTCCCCTCCAGACATGCAGATATGTTTTTTTGGAATACTTTTAAAAACTGTTAATTTGTTGACTTTTTGTGGTGTCCAAATGCCTTCTATAACACTCTAGTTTTGGTAACAATGCTATTTCTTGATATTTAATCTAATTAATTCCCTCTTTTCTAATTTTCCCATTCATGAGCCAGCTTTAGATCATTATGTTGCATTCAGCAACCGTGAGAACAGATGCCGGAGACTTTCAGGGTTTCAGAGATGTTACTTTATTGGCCAAGTTTTACCTGCGCAGGGGCAGACTCTCAAAGTGTCCGGAGACACGGTACCCGCAAGGGCTGCTGACGAGAGTCGCGCCGAACGCTTACAGCTAAGTCCTTATATAGGGGCAGGCAAGCAAGCATTATACAGAAGCAGACGTGGCAGTTAGCTATTCGCTTACAAAGACCGTAGGCGGGAACAGGGTTGGGGATTGGCTCAACAGTAGTAGCTTTACAAACCAAACATGTTAGGTTGCATCTGTTTTACAATCCTTTGTTCTTGCCAAGTTTTCCTTGCTCCTTACACATTACTCAACTTTTAATACTTGCACTGGCCAGCCACAACTTCTAAGTATTCTGATTCTTGGATTACTTGTTTGTATTGTAAATAAATGACTGGCCAGGAATTATGGTGTATAGACATCTGCCTCAAGGTTGTTTAATGTGAGTATCGCACAGAAGGATTTGCTCTCAGAATTTACTGCTGGTAGATCAAGAACCTCTCCCAGCATGTGGCAAATTCATAACCCTCTATCGGCTCCCACTATCCCTACCTTCATCCCTGCTCCCAAGAGAGACTGGTGAGAATAATAGAAATTTGAACACTTTGCTCAGAAATCTAAAAAAAAAAACATGTCTAAGATTTTATATACTGCACATCAGCCAAACCCTTTAGACATTTGTTCACAGCTTTTCATTAGAAGCAAAACTTACCAAGTTTGAGTAGATCACTTATTTCTGAAATGCTTCAAGACACATTATTATCGACCTGAATGCTAAATTATATAGAGGAATTCTTTTAGTTATTGTCTAAAATGTATATGCTCATATTTGTTTGCTATTTGCATAAAGAAATGTTGGAAAGATACACTAGAACTAATTAGTGTTGGGCAGGATAGGATGGGGACAGGAACAGGAGTGATACTTCTAAATCATTTTGATTTTTGGACTGGAGGAACATATTATACATTCTAGTTAAGAAAAAGTAACATCTAGCCCTGGCCAGAGGGTCTTGGTTTGTTGGAGTGTCATCCCATAGACCAAAATGTCATAGGCTCGATTCCCGGTCAGGGCACATACCCAGGTTGTGGGTTCAGTACTCAGCTGGTGTGGTATGAGAAGACAACCAATTGATGTTTCTCTCTCATGTGGACATTTCTCTCTATCTCCTTCTCTCACACTCTGCCTCTTTCTCTAAAAAGCAATGAAAAAATGTCCTCGGGTAAGTATAAAAAAAGTAGCATCTATATGTATGCAGAGTCTTGTTTCTGTTGGAAGGGTTTTTTGCATGAGGCATAAAGACATGCAACATTTTTGGTGTTCTCTGTGCCCTCAGCAAGAGATAACAAAGAGCAAGGATTCACAGGAGTAGTATGTGTCATAATTACATCTTCTGGTTTCTGTATTTAATGCTTAGACATCTTGGGATCTTGCTGACTTTGGGGGGACCACTTCTCCCAGGACTAGCCAATTCCTAGAGATAGTAAACAACTGCTTTTGAGCATGCCTTGTATGTACAAACAAACCAATGCAGAAGACACCCCCCCCCAATGTCCTCTGTGGGGCCTCTCATACTCTGGGCCACTGTCCCCCTGACCTAATCAGCCCAGGGCCAGCCTCTGCGTCCCAGAGCCCACTGAAATTATTCAACCAGCCCAACCCTAAACCTGCTCACCCTGCCTCACCTGTTCCTCCCTTTGGAAACACAATGAAGACTGTTGCCCACAGCTCCCTCATCCCCCTCTTCCTCCTGACCAGTTCTGGTGCTTCCCCATGTGGTCCTGCATAGCATGACATGCCTCCTCCCCTTTTCTTGAAATCTCTGAGTAACAGACTATATTTTCAGTGGTAATCATTCTGATCTGTTGGCCTTGTCATACCTTTATAACAGTAAAATCTATATTTTAAAATAGTATGAGCAAGAGGTAATTAGCACAGCCAACATGGGACAGAAATTTCACTTGCAATAAAAATACTTGTAATTTGAGAGAAGGCCTTCTTAAATGAAGACCAAGAATGCATTCTACCACCAGGAGGAGAACTGTTTTTATTAATGAGCTCCATCTGCTCAATTACCAGGTAGCTTGTGCTTGTCTGCTGTCCTACAACAAAGACAAGTACTGCCCAGCATGTCAATTCTGCAGGCATCAGCAGAGGACAGACCTAGATCACATCCACATTGTGTCTTTCACATCAAGTCTCGTCTCATTCTTCAAATCTGGCATCTATTTATAAAACAAACAGGGCATGATTCCCCTGCCTAAAACTAGAATTCATTGAAGGTTCTTTTCAAATGGTAAACTTGGGTGACTTAAATGGTTTGATTTACCAAAAATGATTTTTGTTTTAATTGCACACCACTTCGCAGTAGCCTAATTTAAGTTTCATGACAATAGCCCTCACAATTGTCAGTGATAAGGAGGAGTATTCAGGCCAAAACTGCCAAGGGGTCTCCTGGATACCATGACATGAGGGACATGACACAGAGCAAATAAAGACAGAAGCAGGTTGTTCTAAACCAGTCTCTGGAAAAATGTGTGGGCAAGACTGCATACAACTTCACACCTGAACCTGAACTTCTCTGGTATTGATTCTCTGAAGGTTTAAAGACTGAAAACTCCTGATTATTTTACTTGGTTAAGTTTTTTATTATGAGGTATATTGGCAAAAATATTGCTACATATGATACCTAAAAATTTCCTGCCTAAGTTTTCTTATAGAACTTTTATGGCATTATGACTTATATTTAAGTCCTTTATCCATTTTGAGTTTATTCTGGTGTATGGTGTAAGTTGGTGGTCTAGTTTCAGGGTTTTTTGTTTTGTTTGTGGGATTTTTTTGTTTGTTTGTTTGTTTGGGTTTTTTTTTTGCACGTACCAGTCCAGTTCTCCCAACACCATTTATCAAAGAGGCTATTTTTTACTCCATGTTATACTCATGCCCCCTTTGTTAAATATTAACTGACCATAGAGATTTGGGTTTATTTCTGGGTTCTCTATTCTATTCCATTGATCTGTGTGTTTGCTCTAATGCCAGTACCAGACTGTTTTGATTACAGTGGCATTGTAGTATAGTTTGATGTTGGGTATTGTGATCCCTCCTACTTTGTTCTTCTTTCTCAAGATTGCTGAGGCTATTTAGGGTTTTTTTTGGGGGGGAGGGTTCCAATATAAATTTTTGAAATATTTGTTCTAGATCTGTGAAGTATGTCCTTAGTATTTTAATAGGAATTGTGTTGAATCTATAGATTGCTTTGGGTAGTATGAACATCTTAATGGTGTTAATTCTTCCAACCCATGAACATGGTATATGCTTCCATTTGTTTGTATCTTCCTTTATTTCTCTCTTCAGTGTTTTGTAGTTTTCTGAGTACACATCTTTTACTTCCTTGGTTAAATTTATTCCTAAGTACTTTAGTTTTTCTTTTGCTATAGTAAATGGGGTTTATTTCCTAGTTTCTGTTTCTGATGTTTCATTTTTAGTATACAAAAAATGCCATCAATTTCTGGATATTGACTTGGTATCCCACTGTTTTACCAAATTCACTTATTAGGTCAAGTAGTTTTTTGGTGGAAACTATAGGAGTTTCTACGTACACTATCATGTCTTCTGCAAATAATGACAGTTTTACCTCTTCCTTTCTAAGTTGGATGCCTTTCATTTATTTTTCTTGTCTTATCACTGTGGCTAGAACTTCCAGTACTATGTTGAATAAAAGTGGTAAAAGCAGACACCCTTGAACTTAAGGGGAAAGCTTTTAGTTTTTGCCCATTGAGTATAATGTTGGTGGTAGGTTTCACATATATGGCTTTATTATGTTGAGGTACACTCCCTCTGTTCCCACTTTACTGACTGTCTTTATCATAAATGGGTGCTGGATTTTATCAACTGCTTTTTCAGTATCTATTGATGTAATCATGTGATTTTTGTCCTTCATTTTGTTTATGTGATGGATTACATTTATTGATTTGTGAATATTGTACCATCCTTGCATCCCTGGAGTAAATTCCACTTGATCATGGTGTGTGCTCTTTTTAATATGCTGCTGAATCTGGATTGATAATATTTTGTTGAGGATTTTAGCATCTATGTTCATCAGAGATACTGGCCTGTTGTTTCCTTTCTTTGTTATGTCTTTACCTGGATTTGGAATTGGGATGATACTGGCCTTGTAAAAAGAGTTTGGGAGTCTTCCCTCTTCTTGAATTTCTTGGAATAGTTGGAGAAGGAGTTAGCTTTTACTTAAATATTTGATACAATTCACCTGTGAATCCATCTATCCCAGGGCTTTGGTGTACCAGGTGTTGTTTGTTTTTTTAATTATTGCTTCAATTTCACTAGTTGTTATCAGTCTATTTGGGCTTTCTGCTTCTTCTTGATTCAGTTTTGGAAGATTGTGTATTTGTAGGAATTTGTCCATTTTTCCCAGGTTGTCCAATTTCTTGGCATATAGTTATTCACAGTAATTTCTTACAACCGTTTGTATTTCTGTGTTATCAGTTGTGACTTCTCTTTCATTTCTATTTATTTTTGTCCTTTCTTTTTTTCTTGATTAGTCTGGTTAAAGGTTCATCAATTGCATGTTATCTTTTCAAAGAACCAGCTCCTGGATTTATTGATCCTTTTAATTGTTCTTCCAGTCTCTATGTCATTTAATTCTGCTCTGACCTTGATTATTTCCTTCCTTCTACTCACTCTGGGCTTTGCTTATTGTTGTTCCTCTACTTCTTGTAGATGTAGGGTTAGGTTGTTTATTTGAGATTTTTCTATTTTCTTTAGGTAGACCTGTATTGCTATAAACTTCCCTCTCAGGGCTGCCTTTATTCTGTCCCATAGGTTATAGGTTATTGTTGTTCATTTTCATTTGTTTCATACTTTTTGACTTCTTCCTTGATCTCATTGTTGATCCATTCATTATTTAGTAACATGTTATTCAGTCTCCATGTATTTGAATGTTTTTGAGTTTTTTTCTTGAGGTTGGTTTCTAGTTTCAATCTGTTGTGGTCTGAGCATGTTTGACATGATTTTCCATTTTCTTGAATTTGTTTTATTGGCCCATTAATTATTTAATAACATGTTACTCAATCTCCATGTATCTGAATGTTTTTGAGGTTTTTCCTTGAGACTGGTTTCTAGTTTTGAAATATGGATTGAAATCCATTGTAATCTGAGTACATGTTTGATGATTTAAATTTTCTTGAATTTGTTGAGGCTTGTTTTGTGTCCTACCACATGGTGTATCTTAGAAAATGTTCTATGTGCATTTCAAACAAAAGTATATTTTGCTTTTTTGGTGTGAAAGGTTCTGTGTATATCAATTAAGTCCATTTGATTTAGAGTGTCCAGTGCCACAATATCCTTGTTGATTCTTTGCTTGGAAGATCTATCCATTTTTGACAGTGGGGTGTTAAAATCCCCCATAATGACTGTGTCAATGTATTTCTTGAAGTCCTCCAAGATTTTCTTTATATATTTAGGTCCTCTATTTTGGGCGCATATATGTTTACCAGGGTTATGTCCTCTTGTTGGAATCTCCCTTAGGTATTACATAGTAACCTTCCCCTTGCCACATCCTGTATGCACCCTTTGTGAAACATCTTATATATTCCGTGGCGTCCAAACTTCCTATCAGCTAATATTCCGTTGAATGTTCCATTATTTGTCACAGGATCAGCTGAGTATCCCAGTTGGAGTCAAGAGCAAGTGGACTCAACTTTCACCTACTTGGCCACCAACTTCTCTCTCCCCAGATGAAATAGACTTTAAAACAAAGGCTCATACTTGCTGTGAGTCTCACTAAACTCCCATGCATCCTGGGTCCACCAGAACTCTGTGCTCATGAAATACCACAAACACTATATGCCTAATGTTTTTATAACACAAGTAAATTGGTTAATTCACATAAAAATTGACTTCCAGTTTCTATTGAAAAAGTGGGAGAAATGGCCACACTGGACCCATGCCAGTTCTGTAGTAAATGCTGCCTTTACACAGTGCATAAGCTCTCCACCTGCCAGTCCCCTCTACTCCGTATTTCCCTGTCCATAGTGAGGCTGACTGCTAAAACCATTTATCTGTACTTCCTTTTCTTTCAAATGTAGAAACATGAAGAATGGGCTTAGAACATGTTTTTCCAGAAAAAAAAAAAAAAGGAAGCCAGATAATGCTTTGTTGTGCTTAAGAAAAAATATCCAAGCATCTGACTTCTACCTTAGAGATCCACTGTGCACTGATTAGAAACAGTGAAGCTTCTTGGGTGAAAGTTGAGAGAGTTTGGGGGCCCCAATGGGGAAATACAGTCACAGCATGCAGATGGGCTCAGGAAGCTGCTATCACTGAGGCCAGAGAGCTCTGGAGAAGTTCCTCTGGAATGGAGTAGTAAGGAAATCCCATGAAATCAATCACTGAAGCTTGAAGGGTAATTAACTAAACATGGTGATTCATTCAAACTTTAAATGCTAAGCAAGCAGCTCTGGTTCTTGAGCAGAACTGAATTTTACCCTTTAAGAGAAGAAAAGCAACAGGTCACCCCCATCAGCCACCCAATAGCTGACTTGAAAGCAGGACACATTAAACTGAACACAGCCAGAAGGCAGAAGGGAAATGCAAAATGCATGGATATCCCAGATGTGCAGCTGGGTCACAGAAGAGGTCTGCCAAAGAGCAATGTGGAGAAGGGGAAAACTCAAAAAACACTGTTCATTCACTTTTCATTTGGACGGATTATTCCCTATGCTAAGAATAAAACATACTACTCAGTAATAATGAGAGAAGCATGCTCAGGGCCAGCCTGAAGGGTAGGGTTTGTTTCTGCCCCCTCTTGGCACAGAATAAAAAGAGGCACACCTTTATACACAAACAACACCTTACATCCATAAAAGGAGAGTAATAAATTTTATTTAATTAAAATAGATTAAAAAACAGCCTGTGTAAAAGAATTAGGATTCTCAATAATTTACTATTATTTACATTAGCAAATGTTGGTCCTTAGTAGACACTGCGAGGACTTAAAGGAGAGAAGCACGCAGAGCCCAGCCCCTCCCTGAGGGCAAAGGGTGATAGGTAGACTGAGTGAGTGGCTTTCCTCTCGATACCATCCTTTAATGTGAATATGGCAATTCCATCACTGAGAGCTGGGTAACCAGCAGGAGAGGTGAACCTCTGAGGCCCAGGGTGGATAAAGCACTGCTATCCTGAAGAGATACTGGCAGGCCAGGCGGGGATTCTTTTTCTCTATTGGAGAATTATAATTCAGGGTCAGCTTATAGAAGCACCTGACAGTCAATGATTTCTCCTGTCCCTGTTCCCATTCACAATTCACATTCCCTTTGGCTGACACAAAGCCATCACCAGATAAAAGGTGAAAAATAGAAACAAAAGTCACACATCCTAGTTCCCAGGAAAATGCTGATTACTTAACATACCTGCCTATGTCATCAAGAACTTGGTGACTCAACAAAATCTCACATGGGTTGTTTTGTGTGGTTGTGGAGCCCTGTATGGTGGGGAGTGAGGAGGTCTGGCTGGCCCTGAGCCACTGTACCTAGAAGAAGGCTCCTTTCCAGGAAGCAGCCACAGAAGAGGAGTAACCCAGCAAGACCCTGTGTGTTCTGCCCTTCCACTGCGACATCCTGCAGGCACTTGTGGCTCCTCAAAACATGGTGGGGAGTGAGTCCCAGGAAGGCAGAAACAGGCTGGCAGTGTGCAGTGGAGAGAGACCTGTCCGCAGCAGTGGGCTCCGTGGACTCCCGAGACCTGACTCCTGTGATGGGAGACTTGAGGTTGGCCCTAACCCCAGGAAAATCCCACTGATCCACTCTCAGAACACCAGGCCCCACAGATGCAGGCTGCTGAGTGGAGTGTGGCAGCAGAGCCACGCTTGGTCAACACAGCCACCACAGAGACCAGGCCTGGAGCTGGAGCAGTGAACAGCCGCAGAACCAGCAGTTGAGGGCTGGGGATGAAGGGACCCCCTGGAGGCTCAGTCCAAAATGTCCGTCTCAAAGGGAACCAGGTGGTAATAGGACAGGTTGGTGTCATATACTGCTGGGTCATCACCATCCTCCAGCTCTGAGGTAAACTCACTGCCGTTCTCAAACCTGAAATGGGAAGGACAGAGGTGAGGGCTGAGGCTGGCTGACCCACCCCTACCCTCCACTGAAATGGAGAAATGACAGAGGGTCATTGGAATGAGGGCACTTAGGGACTGACTCAAACAGTACGGGGGCTTTCCATGATGCTTTATGACCGGTGGGCATGGCCTTTTCAATGTTTGCTGAGGAAGTGTGGAAAGAACCACGGTTACTAATGAGGTGAAATGGACCCTAGTGTAAAGACTGTCATGGCTCTAGTTTGTACTGCCTTAGAGACTGCTGTCTATATTCTTTAGCCAGTAGTTATTGAGCCATTCGTTCGTTCGTTCATTAGTTTATTCACAGAGTGATGGTTTTTCTGTCTAGGGATTGCTCTGTGTCAAGCTCTGGGGATGCAGCAGTGAACAGGGCAGGCAGGGCCTGTCTTTGGGAACAGGAGCTTGCCATGGGTTGAGCCATGTGGACCACAGCAAAACTGAGAAATGCCACTGTAGTCATAGACTCACCACCTAACTATATCCTTGGGTCAGCTCACACGGGAGGCAGGAGGAACCCAGGGAGGTGCTGGGTGAGGGCAGCGAGGTCAGTGGGTGGGTTCCCGTGTCTGAGTTAGCTGCCCATCTAACCCAGATGTGGCCTCCCAAACTGGAATAAAACAGACTCCAAACTTTAAAGGATGAATAACAGAGAAAGAAGGGCATGAAGCACATGCTCCCCAGGAAGGGAGATGAGATGCTGTTTATGCTTTTTCCATTTTTCTCAGCTAAGGATCCAGGGCCCCGCAGACGTGCGCGGGCAGCTCCTCCCGCTCGGCTCTCACTGGAAGCAGGAAGAGGCCTTTGGGTGCAGTGCACAGCATGCTGTGTGTTGTTTCCTGCTGCTTGAAGGCCTCACTACTAGCAAACTCTGAAATGAGCTCAACTACACCTGGAGAGACTGGGAAGGGCGCGAACCGACCCAATGGCACTGTGAGGAGTTTCTGACTTGGCTACACTGGCTGGGGCACTTGCATGGAGGCGCGGAGATGTGGGTCTTGCCTTGTGTCAAGAGGAAACAGTGTAGAATCCCGCTAGCTTCAACCACAGGGCCGGAGAGATGCATGCTTCCTCTAATCTAAGCTGATAAAAGAAGGGTACAGAAGTGGCTGCGGAGCTGGGTTTTCCTTTAACTGCACAGTGAGGGGTGTGGAGATTCCGGGAAGAACTGGAGCCCATCTGGGTCTCCCTGCACCTTGCCCTGGGAGCACAGGCTGCGAAAAAGGAGGTGGAGCTGTGACAGGAAACACCGTGCAGCCCACGGGGCAGCATGTCTCATGGAGACAAGGCCATCTCTCCAGCTTTATTACAGGACCGAACATTTCTTCCCTCAAAACAGCACTGGAACAAAACCAAAAGGGGACTCTGGGGTGCAGGAAAAGGCTCAAGCCAGGAGAGGGAGAGGGCCATAGTGATGGCCAAGATGCAGCCCTGCCCAGACAGCTTCCTATCCCCTGGCTACACCTCCTGCCCTCAGGTCAGACGGACCTGAGGATCGAGGATGAAAGGAGAAGCTGGGATGCTCAGGAAAATGAGGCACCGTGGTCCTCAGCAGGCCTGGCAAATGCCTCTGCTTCTAACCTGTGACGACAGAGAGCAGCCTCAGCAGTGAATTTCCTGGGAGCCTGGCAAACCCTCCAGCCAACCAGGATGGTCACCAGGTAGAGGATGACTCACATCCCCATTAGACACACCCACTCATCCCCTGAGTGCAGTGGGTCTCTGGTCCTGGGTGCTAGTACCTGCCCTCTCCAGGGACAGGTGTGGCAGACTACTTGGCTCCAGGGCACACTCCTAACAAATAGGTCAGATACCAATGAATTCACAGCCTCAGGGCCAAACAGCCACGCCCCCAACCCTGGCCCCACCTCAAGTATTGCTGAGGAAGGCAGCAGCAGCCAGGTGGGAAAGCCTCTAGCTACTGAAATGTTATCTCTCCATGTCTTCCTGACCTTGCGAGTCACCACACACCACCTGCCGGACAGCCCCTTGAGGTGTGAAAACAGACTGCTCCCAAGAGAGAGACAGCAGCAGATCAGCAGCTCGGCTATGCTGCCCTAGGTCAGTCACCTAGAGAAACACCTGGCAAACCTGAGGCAGGAAGCCCTTCTAACCGGAGGCAGACATTTCTTCATTAAGCTTTAAGCTTTCCTGGGATCACAAAGGATTTTCTTTGCTTTCTCTCCCTGCCAGCCAGGTGGCCACATATGATGGCCAAGTCAACCCCATTCATGCAAAGCTCCGGGCTAGCTAAGAGAGTCATGACACCATCCCTGCTTTCTGTGTATTTCTCCTTTGCAAAACTCTTTACAGTTGACCTAACTTCTGACATCTGGCTTCATGCCAGGGGGCAGAAGGACTCTCAAGGTCCCTTGAGATGGAAAAGGTTACCCAAGGAATACTGTGGAGCCAGAGCGAGGACCCTACAGCAACTAGTGATGAGGGAGGGCCACCCCCACAAGTCCTAGCCAGACACTCCTGTGAAGTCAGAGGACCTCTCCTTTCCAACACTCATTTAATACACATCAATCTTGTACCCCATGGTGCCAGCCCTGCATTATGACCCACAGGCCATGAACTAATGCACTATCCATATACACACACAGCAGGTGCAATGCCCTGTGTGTGTCACAGCAAGGCATGCAAAGGGACAATGGTATTTCTGAGGAAGACCAACCCCTTGGCCTTGCCAGCCAACCTTCTTATACTAGCGCTTCATGACATCACTGTGAACGGTTCTTGCGCCATCTACCCAAGAGACATCTGAGTAACTAAGAAAGTGGGAGCTGCTGGCTGGAGTGCGTTCCATGGGGCTCAGTCACAGAGCAGGGGGCCTGCAGAGGTGACACATCCTGGGGTCACACTTTGTCCTGCAGTCAACTAGCCCAGATGTGTGTCTCGACATGTGGGCCTGCCCTGGCCCATTTTTATTTTCAGTTGAGGAGATGGGCTGGGACCTGGGATGCCAAGAAGTCCCTCCACCCATGGGATGTGCTTCTCATGTGCCCCAGGGAGACTCTGCACACCCAGAGCCACCTCGGGGGCTCCTTAGCCAGGCACTTCACACTCATTACCTGAGGTCTTCACAATGGACACTGGGAGACCATAATGGTCCAAATTCAAAGATTAAGAGAAGCCAGGAGAGGATAAGTGACTTCCTGACACTCACACACCGGGAGAGCCCTGGGCTTGGCCTTGATAGTCAACAGAAGCCAAACTATGATGCACCCTCAAGCCACTGCCCAATAATTTCCAAGGAGATGGCCAGAATCACAACAAGGATGAAGGTGGCTGTGCTTTGAGGGGACCCCGGGTGTGGGGCTTCCTAGAGCACTTAAAGTGGTCAAAGTTCTATCAGAAGAGGAAGGAAGAACGGAGAAGTGGTGTTTCTGGCTGTCCTGCCTTCACTCATCAGACACACCCTGTGCCCCGACAGAGCAGGCCCCCTGGAAGTCTGGAGAATTTCTAGCCCTGCGATGTGAGGCCAACGTGTAGGTGACACTTCTCCCCATTCTAGGAGACCAGGCCTTATGATCAAGGAGGCTTGAGGCCCCTGTACCCCCTTAGGGCCCAGCACAGACCATTCCTGAAGCCCGGCCACTTCTCCTCGATGGCCCATCACAGCTAGCCACCAGGGCAAAGGAAATTTGTTCCCACAAGCTTTATGAACCAATGTCTCACTGCCCTCTAGAAAAGGCAAACTCTTTAAATAAATGTCTAAATACAGGCAGAATGGCTGGGTATTTCTGGCCACACATAGTTCTGGCCTACAGAGCTCTGCATGGCAATGAACCCCAGCCCCTGGCGCTGGCTGGCAGCTCCAGGATCCCATCTGCAAAACTACATTCAAGTCAGCGTACTTACAAATGCTCTGCTGGGTCCACACCCAGGTGCTGCTCTTTTCCGTTTGGTATACTGTGGTCAATAACGATAGTTTCCGTATTGGCTAAACAAAACCCATTTGACCTCATGATTTCTGAAAATGAAAACAGTAAAAGAAACATTCAGGAGGGGTAAGGTTTTGAAGTTTTGGAGTCCAAGGCTTACACCGATCTCCAGACCTCTCCCTCCACCCACTGCCCCATCTCCTCCACACTAAGAGAAGGTGCATTCTGGAGCCCATTCTAAACTTCTGCCACACAGATTCGAGGGCTAACACCAATCTTCACAGGAGCCACACCGGCTGAGCTGACCTATGCAACCAGAGGCCCCTCTCTCCCCCAGGAAAAGGCTCTAGTTGTCTGAGCTCTCTCCCCACACACCCTTCCCCATGCATTGAAAGCTGGAGCGGAAAGAGCATTGAGCTCACATCTGTCAGTCTGGGTCTGAGTCCAGGCCCGTGGCAACTGCCACAGGTGCAGGTTTCTAAGCTCTCACGTGTGTCTGAGGCAGGATAACACCATCACTGCCCTGACCATTGAATGAGATAAGTGTGCATTTTAAACCAAATGGGTGACTTCACTTTTTACTTTACCTAATTCTGTATATAAATTGATTTTCCTTTTTTACCAACAAGCACAAAGTGTGATAATTTAAAGAGGCCAACAAAGAAAACATCTTCATGTCTACATCGGCTGTATGGCGTTAATGTTTTGAGGACATGGTTCTGGCTGTCCAGTGCTGGAAGGTGTGGGAATGGGATGTCTGAGGGTGCAGCAGCTGAACTGGCACGGGCTGAGAGCTCGGACCCTGCAGCTCAGCCCAACAATGAGCTCTATGATCTTTTTTTAAACATGTATTTTATTGATTATGCTATTACAGTTGTCCCATTACCCCTCCTTCATTCCCCTCTGCCCTGCACACCCCCTCCCTCCCACATTCCCCAACTTTAGTTCATGTCCATGGGTCATACTTATAAGTTCTTTGGCTTCTACATTTCCTATACTATTCTTACCCTACCCCTGTCTATTCTACCTACCATCTATGCTACTTATTCTCCATACCTTTTCCCCCTCTCTCTTCCTCCCATTCCCCTGTTGCTAACCCTCCATGTGATCTCCATTTCTGTGGTTCTGTTCCTGCTCTAGTTGTTTGCTTAGTTTGCTTTTATTTTTGTTTTAGGTGTGGTTGTTAATAATTGTGAGTTTGCTGTCATTTTATTGTTCTTATATTTTATCTTCTTTTTCTTAGATAAGTCCCTTTAACATTTCATACAATAAGGGCTTGGTGATGATGAACTCCTTTAACTTGACCTTATCTGAGAAGCACTTTATCTGCCCTCCCATTCTAAGTGAAAGCTTTGCTGGGTAGAGCAATCTGGGATGTAGGTCCTTGCCTTTCATGACTTGGA
>CM052542.1:77746562-77778369 GCA_028533065.1 Trachops cirrhosus
CATGACTTGGAATACTTCTTTCCAGCCCTTCTTGCCTATAAGGTCTCTTTTGAGAAATCAGCTGATAGTCTGATGGGAACTCCTTTGTAGGTAACTGCTTCCTTTTCTCTTGCTGCTTCTAGGATTCTCTCCTTCATTTTAATCTTGGCTAATGTAATTCTGATGTGCCTTGGTGTGTTCCTCCTTGGGTCCAACTTCTTTGGGACTCTCTGAGCTTCCTGGACTTCCTGGAAGTCTATTTCCTTTGCCAGATTGGGGAAGTTCTCCTTTATTATTTGTTCAAATATCTTTTCCACTTGCTCTTCCTCTTCTCCTTGTGGTACCCCTATAATTTGGATGTTGGAACATTTCAAGATGTCCTGGAGATTCCTAAGCCTCTCCTCATTTTTTTGAGAAATAAGAAATTCTTATTTCTTCATTCTTTTCTGGTTGTATATTTTTTCTTCCTTCTGGTCCACTCTGCTGATTTGAGTCCCAGTTTCCTTCCGATCACTGTTGGCTCCCTGTACATTTTCCTTCATTTCACTTAGCATAGCCTTCATTTTTTCATCAAATTTGCGACCAAATTCAACCAATTCTGTGAGCATCCTGATTACCAGTGTTTTGAACTATGCATCTGATAGGTTGACTATATCTTCATCACTTAGTTGTATTTCTTCTGGAGCTTTGATCTGTTCTTTTGTTTGGGCCATTTTTTTGTGTGTGTTTTGATGAGCCTGTTATATATGAGGGGTGGAGCCTCAGGCATTCACCCGGGCGGGGAAATCCACATCCCTGGGTTGTGGTGCTGTATGTGGGGAAGGGGTCGGAGAGGGAACAATGCTGCTTGCTCCACTCTCTGCTGGACTTTAGCCACTTCCCCCGATTCTCACAAGCAAAGTGGGCCCTTCTGGTGCTGATTTCCATGTCAGTGGGTTTGTACACGTTCTAATACCCCGTGGGTCTCTCCAACGAACTCTGCTGTGAGGCTGGAAGTTTCTTCCGCAGCCTCAGCCCCCACAGGTGTTTTCAATCAGTGGTTTGAGGCTTTATTTCCCCACTCACAGGCCCTGGGTTGTGCAGTCCGTCCTGCTCCCCTGTTGTTTCTCCCCGTTTATCTGCATGTGAATGTGGGACCACCCAGTCTGCAATCAGCTGCCTTGCTGGGTCCACCTGCTGCCTCCTTGTGAGTCCTCTCTATCTGAATGCCTGTCTCTACCCCTCTACTGGTCTGGATGAGTGTGCCTTCTTTAACTCCTTAGTTGTTGGACTTCCATACAGTTCGATTTTCTGTCAGTTCTGGTTGTTTTTTGTTTTTAAATTTGTTGTTGTCCTTCTTTTGGTTGTGCGAGGAGGCACAGTGTGTCTACCTACACCTCCATCTTGGCCAGAAGTCTCTGAGCTCTATTATCTTAAATGACTATTCATCAATAAGATGCAAAGTAACTTGTTGCTAAAATTCCCACTGGACTTTCTGGAGAAGTGGCAGCTCAAGTTTCACTGGTTTTCTGCAGCACCAGCTTAGTCAGCCATGCCCTCAGGGACGTCAGCAAGCACGCCCGGGGGTAACTGCTTTCACTTAAGTCTGACTCAAATCTATCCATCTCAGGAAGTATATAAAACCTCAGAATGATGTCAGTACAGCCAGCAGACAGCCCTCGCACCCTTCTCCCATCCCCTTGCCATGGGGATTTCTGGGAGAGAACCTTACAAGTGAAAATAAATGGCAGTGCTTCAAAACATTGCTAAACGTTATGAAGAGATGCCTTGTATGGGAACTTCCTAATCTTTCTTAAATGTGAAATTTGAAGCTCTAGAAAATGGAGTCTTTACCAGCCCCCCAAAACAGATGTGTAGTCAGTGTTCCTTAGTTGCCCATGCTAGTCCTTTGTGCACAGAAATGTGGTCTAATGGTTTTCAAGGCCATCTGTGCCCTTGAGAAAAATCCAGTTCTGCAATTTATCCCTGGGGAGCAGGCTCTTTCTGGCTCAGTTTCTCCATCTATAAAATGGGAATGAGGGTCCATCCCTAAGGGCATCAGATGCAGATTAAAGAAGATGGGATTTGTAAAGAACCTAGTAAGTGCCCAGAGCTTGGTAGATGGTAGTTATTACTGCCATTGTTGCTAATGTCTTCATATCTGTTGTGTCATGCAATTAAAAAGAACCAAAGCACCCTGATTGACTGGTGTGGCTCAGCGGACTGAGTGCCACCCTACGAACCAAAGGGTCACTCGTTCAATTCTCAGTCAGGGCACATGCCTGGGTTGTGGGTCAGGTCCCCTGTAGGGGGTGTGTGAGAGGCAACCACACATTGATGTTTCTCTCCCTCTCTTCTTCCCTTCCTTCCCCTCTCTCTAAAGATAAATAAAATCTTTTTTAAAAAAAGGCGCAAAACAATGCTATAATTGCAAAAGATGTTATAGCATTTGAATCTATCTTCAAACATACTTAAAATGTAAATTTCTTAGAAATCAGTTTAGTACCTACAGTAAAAAAAAAAAGGAGAGAATTACTAGCCAATTTACTTTAATCATATACGTGACTGATTCCATGAAATAGCTCATTTTCAAGCTACATTTCTGCATTCATATTTTTTCATATTAAGTAGAGTCCTGCTTTACTATTTCTTCTTTTTCTTTACATTTTGAGCTAATTTTAGAATGATAAAAACATTGTAAAAATAGTGCAGAGTTCTCACTTACCCCTCACCAAGTCCTAATGTTAACATTTTAGGTAACTATGGCACAATTATCAAATGCAGAAAATTAACATTGCACTATACTGTTAATTAAACATCTCCCTCACCAGCTTTCTCACTAACATCCCGTTTTTTTTGTTCCAGACCCCACCGAGGACCCCTTGGTGCATTAAGTTGTTGTGCCATAGTGTCCTAGGAACTCTGACAGTTCATCAGTCTGTTCTCCTCTCTCACAACTGGGACATTTTTGAAGAGGACTTTCCCTCAAATTGTCAGATATGTTTATGAGCTCAGCTGAAGTGGCACGTCCTGGGCAGGGATCCTGCAGAGGGATAGTGCCTTCTCCCGCGTGCATCACATCAGGGGTTATGTGATGTCAACTGGCCTTACCCCTGGGATGTGGGTCTGGAGCGCCTGGGCAAGGAGGTTTCTGCCAGTTTCTACAAAGTAAGGTTACCATCTTTCTCTTGGTAGTTAAGAAATATCTTTTGGGAAGATCTATTGAGACTCTGCAACTCCTATTTCTTCTGAAACTTTTGTCCACTAATCTTAGCATCTACCAATGGACCTTTTCTGCAACAATTACTATTGCAGTGTTTGCCTAGTAGTGATTTTTTCAACTGCAACAATGTTTTCATATGCTCTATATGCCATCAGCACTTCAGTTCATTAATTCATATATACCTTTGATTCTTAGATTTGATAAGCACTTAAATTAACATGCGATGAAGAATGTTTAAGATTGTATTGACCCAAAGCATCACCAGACGGTCCACAGTATTTCATGACTATCCTTGCTGAGGACCCAGATGAGGCTCATTTCTCACACCATGAGCGCCTAGCGCCACCTAGTGGAGTCCCTGGCCACTGCAGTCTGAACATTAGGAGGCTGTGTATGCAGAAGCCAGATGCTCCCAAGTCAGAGTGTGAAGAGTCGTCCCTGCCAGCCAGGGAGGCCAGTGCCCAACCCCATGCACGTCCTCCCTAAAAGTCCATGTCAAGAGCAGGAGAAAGTATTAAGATGCCTGTGGGGAGTGGAGGAGGAGGGGTTGAGTGAGTGGCAGCAAGCCGGGCGTTTTCACAAATGAAGGCAATTTCACAAGATAGAGGTGGTGGTGGAGGGGCAGCCACAGCACAAGCAAAGCCCAGCTCGGAAGAGGCTGAGGGTCTGCAGTGCAGGGTTCTATGGTGACAAAATCAAAAAGGTAGAGTTAGCCAGACTCTGACATGCCTGGAATGACTAGGGGACTTGGGTTTTATTTGTGAGAGTAAGGTTTTGGGAAAATTAATGAGCCCAGGAATCAAGAGTTCTGCGATGACCACATCAGTACCTATCTGGGGTCTTTACTAGGGAAAGAGTGAGGCTGACAGAGACATGTGGATGTTCTCAGGGGGTGCCAGGCCTGAGGCTCAGGGCCCGGGATCTCCAAATCCAGCAGCACCTGAAACATGGGACCGAGGCCAAAGGACACAGGTTGCCCATGTACACACTAGTTCTTCAAAGGGATGTCAGTGTTACTGCAAATACCAGTTTCATTGAAAAGTGTTTTTTAATTTACCACAGTTCATTGTCTTAGTATACTGATTTCTTCATGCAATGAGTAATGAGCAAGCATCTTACATCCACAGGAGCACTCCTCACACCTGCACACCTACATGCTAACTTATGTTGGGAAGACTTGCTCAGAAAGAGGGCTGGCTAGCCCAGGAGCAAAGAAGTGAAGGTTGGGTAGCCTCAAAGGGGGAATCCCCAGACTTGGTGCCCAGTCAACTAGGGCAGAGGAAGAAGAGGAAACCCCTTGCAGTCAGAGTCTCTTAGCTCTGGAACCGTCGAGAGGTACTCCCCCAGTCTGCCACCTTGTGCAGAGATTCCTTGGACAGGCCCCCTGGCTTGAGACTTTTGGGAACGTTTACAAACTCCATTGTTAGGCAGCTCCATCTGTTACAAGTGTTCTGTGCAGAGCCCAAACGCAGCAGTTAATTCTGCCCACTGCTATGTCCCCAGGGCAAAGCATGCCACCCCAGATGACTGGGGTTCCTGGCTGACACACGGAGGTCACCACCCCGGCCTTCCTGGACCCGGACACTGTGTCATGCATGCAAGGCCTCACTAAAGCTCATGTACGGTACAAGCTAAAACCTCTGTCCTTGGTCCTCACCGAAGATGGTTCACGGAGAATAGCTCAGCATGGAACTCCATAGCTATCCCTGTTAAACTTCTCAGCACTCTCAGGTCTGTAGGGTAAGCATAGCAGTGCATTTATCCACGTCACCGATGAGACAGGACGCTAACGCAGAGGACCGGGAATGCTCTGGGTTGCACTCCAGGAGTCACCCAAGCAGACACACTCCACACAGCTCCAGCCTGTCTTCCTCACACTCCAGGGGCCAACCTGAAGCCACAGTCTGGCTCCTGCCCTGAAAGGATTGTGCTGCTCTTTGCTCTCCTGTTTGCTCAAAACAGAAAGAAAGAAAGCAAAAGAGAGATACCAGTGCCAGGACTCTTCCACTGTGTACTGCCGGACAGAAGCTTGTTCCCGCTCCTGGTGACAGCATGCAAAACCCCAAACAGCTGACAATTAGGGTCCCGGAGCCCTCTCTGAGCCCACAAGATGAGAGTTCACAGACACCCACTAGGATAAACAACAGCCATTTTCACTCCACTATAAAGAAGGGTCTGGACACTAACGGTGCCAGCTAAGGAGGGCTCCTGAGCCTCCCTACTCGTCTAAGAAAACACAGGAAGCTACCGTGGGTAGATACCAAAAGTAGCAGAGACACAAAGCGAGGCTTAAAACCCATCCTGCTCACACAGTCATATCTAGAAATACCTCTTCCATTCTGGTTCCCAGAATTGCCTAACCTGTCCACCTCACCCAGCACACAAGTAGGACTCTCATTCCTTCTGTGGCATCGAACTTAAAAGGACACTCTTCTTCAATGATAACATCCCAATTTGTCCTCCTCTTCCTCCCCATCACCATGACCACCAATTTCTTCTTAGGATCTGGCTCTGGGCTCCTCTCCACTCTCATCTACTGACTCTTCCTCAATCAACTTCATTCCGAGTCCTGCCCCTCCATTCCTGCTCTTTTCTCCTTCCTCCTCCATTCACTGATGGAATGCGGGATGCAGAATCCCTCCTCTCTCCTTCCTACAGATCAAGACATTCCATAGGCTCTCATGTTTACTGAGCTGCATTTCCTGCTACACCTGACTGCCTTCCCTCCCTGTTCACCTGGCAAACTCCTCCAAGATGGCACTCAAATGCTACATCTTAGTCCAAAACAAGCTGACTGCCTATTGCCTGGGGAAGCCCAGTACCTGAGACCCCCAAGATAGAGCTCTTTTCCCTACAGAATGCTCCTCAGCAGCCTTCACCAATACAATACCGCAAAAAATAATAGTGTTGTAGTGACCTGTGCAACCCAGACCTTAGGAAACTACCAAAAGGGTGAGTCCAGGCTTCCCCTTCCTTTCTACCCAACCTTGTATGTGAGCTGACCAGCCGTGACAATTTGCTCTTACTGCTGCTAACCTTGCCTCTTTAGTTAATTTTTTAGTTAATTTATCAATGCTCATGATACCTAAACTGTGTGTCCCCCCTTTGGCCATGGCCGCCCTAAAACTAAGAATAAATTCAATGCTACATTATGTGAACCACCTTATTTCAGCAGACTAGACAACTGATTCCAGAAGTTTGCTTCAAAAATGCCTTGGTAATGTTTTCATCATTACACTATTTCTTAAGTAAGTTCCAGTTGATCCGCCAAACACCTCCCTGAGGAGGTAGGAAGAATGTGAACTTCCAGGGCAGGAAGCACACTGTTTCGTAAAGGTCTGGTAACAGCCACTCAGCGCTGCTGTGGGCATCCTGTCCGAGGGCCTTTCCAGAGCCCAGGCGTGGGAGGCGTGCCCCACTGCACAGGCCACACCCTGAAAACGATGCCAGAAAGACACAGCAGCATTTCCCCAGGCCTTTCCCTGTAGCTCTTACCTGATATTTTCACCGGACTTTGAAAGCTGGGTTGAATTTTATGTACATTGTCATTTTTTAACACCTGATCCAGAGGAGATCTTTCAAAGAAAGTGAGCACAACTTCTGACCTAGAATACTGGGCAGAAATAGGTTAATTACTAAAAAAATTAATCCTCTGCAAGGTGGCCCAGCCTGATGCTAAGGCCACTGCATTGTTCAGACAGCCCACAGGACTGACCACACAGAGGAGGCAGCAGTCACTGCACTTTTCACTTCCTTGTGGCCCCACGTGGTGGGCCCCAGGGCCAGGTGGGACAGGGTAATGGAAACAATGGCTCGTTTCCTCAGCGCTCCACACGGGCCCCAGTCGTTCCACATCTCCCTTCGCTTTGTGAAAAACGATGAGCGTCGAC
The DNA here is from genome assembly GCA_028533065.1 of Trachops cirrhosus. Taxonomy (NCBI): domain Eukaryota; kingdom Metazoa; phylum Chordata; class Mammalia; order Chiroptera; family Phyllostomidae; genus Trachops; species Trachops cirrhosus. The sequence goes on from CM052542.1 coordinate 77,753,634, forward strand.
TCTCCCCAGGCACAGGGGAGGAGAAAAAAGCTTACAAGAGTTACGTGGTCTGGCTGACTCCAGTCCAGGTTCTTCCTCACCGCTGCACGCAAAGCCCGCAAACTTCATTTAAAGGCTACCTGCCACTGTTGATGCTAACATCCCCTTGGGCTCCCACACTCCCTCTTCTCAAATACACCCAGCAAGACCTGTGGGCTTCTGCACAGAGGCAACAAAGCAAAGCCACTGTAGGAGGGCCACATCCCCTCCTACTCACGCCTCCTTGGCCCGTCTTCCACTTTCCCAGGGAGAAAAAAACTGAAGCCACTGGAGCTTATAGGAGTCTCTTTCCCCTGGTTATATCCACCCATCTCCCCACAGCCAGATGCTTCAGGAAAGTCAAGTGGCCAAGGGAGCAAGCAGGTCAGTTATGTGAAAGCTGGCCGGATGTGCCAACCTCCCGCCCAGCCCGGACCTGCCGCACTTACTTTACATGGCATGCTTATGATGGCCTTCAGCAACTTCTCCACCTCATTGAGCCTGGTCTCTATATCGTGGGCATCCTTTATGGCGACCAGTCCTACAGTTGAGACAAACATGCCTAAATCAGTAAAACAGACCAGGAAATGTGCTCCTAAATTAAATACAGACAACAGGCATCCCCTGATGAGGATGCTACCCCAGTGTTACCATGCGTGGAAGGCCTCTGGGTGTATCTGCTCAGCCTCATTCATGTATATACAGTCCACCCTGAAAACCCTGTTCTAAACCTCAGGTTAAGTTTCAGAGACCAGTGAATGATGTGTGTAGGCGGGTGACACTGCCCACCCAAAAGGAGGAGAGTGGCAGGCCAGGGATGGTGAATGAGTGGGGCAGACAGGAATAAGTCACGTACCGACCATCTAACACCCCTCCAAGTGGGACAGCCTGGGCCAGCTCCATAAATAGCCTGGACTCTGCCAGAGCTCAGCCTGGGACCACTCAGCGGCCACCAGTGTGGTGGCTACAGCCAGAGGAGCTTGCTCAGGACACACCCACTCCCAAGGACACAGTGGAAGAAGGGACTTGCTCTGCTGGCCACAGGCCCATCTAATTGGAGCTCATATTTAGACAAGTCATTTAAATGCTGGGTTTAGAAGGAAAAAATCAGGTTTCTCTCCAGAGAAAACCGGCGGGGCATGACTCATAGCACTTTCCAGGAATCCGAGCCTCTACCCTTGTTACAGTTACCCGAAGTCCTGTGTGGCTGTCAGAAAGTGCGGCACACTGCTCTTGAAACACTGTGGCTGCAGCACAGAGGTTCAGGGTATGTTTCCGACTCCCCGTGAGCAGTGAGGAACATACACCTTCCCACCACTGGTTCTGTACATCAGCCTCCCATGGTTGGAGAGTCATGTTCCTAAGGAAACCTGCCTCTTCCACGTACTTCCTTTGACCAAGGATGACAGCCTGTGTGAGCCATGACCAAACCACACACACTGAAATCTCAGAACTGTTACCACTTACTGAATCAGAGCTCTTTAGAAGAACTTCTGGTTCATTTTGTTTTATAGGAGAAAGGATTGTTTGTTTTTTAAGCAACTCATTGACTTTGTCTACATAAGTGATAAAATTAATTTCCTAAACCACGTATTGAAATTAAGAGGCCCACAATATATGGTCCCTGGAAACCAGGAGCAACCCCAGACATAGGGTGAGGGCATTTCTGAGAGCCCAGGCTACACTAGGGGATCCTTCACAATGCCAGCTCAAATCAAGGCCAGGAATCATTCTCTTGACTTCCTAAAGCCAGGCCACCCTGGGTTCGGGCGTCCCTGCTTGACCTGCCCACACTCCTCAGCCACAGGGGCTCAGGGGGCCAGCTGGCAGCTGTCCAGGGAGCAGGGGTCCCAGAGGCAGGAGGGTGGGTCATGGCTCGACCACTGGGAAACCCCGGGCCTCGATCCACACAGCCATGCACACACCCCAGCATGATGCCCAGCTATCACCAGAGAAAAGGACTGGGCCATCTTCTGCTCCTCCTCCCCAGGTTGCCTGACTCCACCACACCACCCTGCATGCTGGGGAAGGCAGGGAGGAGAAGGAAGAAAATGCCTGATTCTCAGGATGCTTGTTCTCCAAGCCCCGAATTCCTCAGAATAGAATTTCAAACATACACACACACACACACACACACACACACACGCTTTGCACCAATTGAACTTTGATCTTCTGCTTGCTACGGAGAAGTGCTCAGAGGGAAAGAGGGCCAAAATCCTCTAAAAAGTTATTTTTGAATAGAGAGGACAATTATGTAAATCATCCTCACAAAGTGTTTCATTATTCTCAGATGAGCAAAACTGTTATTGTACTTTAACTTCTGTTACAGCTGGACTACCAGTCTCGAATCAATCAATCAAGTGTAGCACAGCACGTGCTTCTATTCTGTAGCTACCTCTATAGGAAGATCAGCCCCTTGTCTGGTGAGTGCACACAGCATATTCACATCCATTTTATACATTGTAAAGCATAACTGAACAATCTTACATCAACACAGAGGTTTATAATTCTTTTATCTTTGCTTTAACACTATAATTTTGATTACATCTTTAATTAACATTTAACCTATGGTTGGGTTAAGAGTAAGATTTTGCCAGATGAACACATTCTGCTCTATATTGATCTTCTTTAGGATGGCCAGATTTAGTGAATAAAACACAGGGCACCTATTTAAATCTGAATTGCTGATAAAAAAATGAATAATGCAATAGTTTGGATAGACATCTACTAAAAAATTATTCATTGTTTATCTGAAGTTCAACCTTAACTGTATTTTATCTGGCAACCCTATCTTCTTGGTGACCCATTTTCCAGCATGAACTAGAGAGAGGCAAGAAGTACATGGTCAGGCCTCTGGAAACAGTATCAGCACTTTAACTCATGCACGGACCCTCCCTGATCTGACCCCAGCCCACCTTATGGGTCCTGTGCCCTAGGTGTCCCTCACACCCCCACACCACCCCCAAGGAACAAGCCTATGCTACCCAAACACAACGCTTCCCCCCGGACCCCCCGCAGCACTGCCTGTTGCTGGAAGAATGGTTCCTGCCAACCTTCCCCCACCTCCAGGCTCATGAGTGAGAAAATCTCACCAGTCCCTTACAGGATGGGCACATGCCCTCTGCTCTGTGAAGCTTTCCCCACATCAAAGGCTGGGAGACTTGGTCTGCCTCTGGGCTCCCAGGAAACTCTCTCCTGACCTCTGAAGAATTCACCACTCTGCACTGTACCTGCTTCTTCACCTATGGGTCTCCCCAAGTCCCTCATGAGAACCTGAGGGTAGGTAGGAGATGCCTTTGGTTCATCTCACTTTTATCAGCAATCAGCACAGAGCTGGACACATGCAGGGGATTCAATGTTTGCTGACTAAATAAAGTTGTCTAAGAGAGCACAGAAGTCAAGTATTAGTTATCTCCCGGGTGTGTGCTCCATCCTGCTTACAAGGTAATCATGTAGCTCACACTTATCCACTTCACATTCAGCCGGACTCCAGCCAGAACCAACCAGCCAGCAGGTTCCAGGTCACTGGTCTCACAAGACAGCAGCCCGAGAATGGCAAGATGGCATTAAGTGAACACAGTCACTGGCCACCCTGGTTTGATCTTATTTGTGGAAGCATGCAGAACCACACTGCTTCCTTTCAACTGTCCTTCTGTTTCCGAATGGAAGCCAAATGGTACTCCTTGGGGACAGAAACATGCTTCAAAACAAAGGAGGCTGAGGAAGTACCAATGGTGAGAGGAAGACACTGGAATCCCTCTCTGCAAGAACACAAATGACAGTTGGTTATTGTTTTAAATTATGGGCTTTTAGTTGGAACACTGGTTTTTATCATTTACTCCCCCATCCTGGCTTCCCAAGTGACAGTTAAGCTAGAGTTGTAGATCGGTTTTCCAAAGAATCCCGCCGAAGTGACTGACAGGGGCACTGGACTGTCCCCTGGAGGGCCTCAGCTGATTGAAGTCGATTCACAAAGTGATGGATTCAGCTGAACTCACTAGAACCCACCTAACAGCAGCAGGCCGGGGGCCAAGGGATGCTACACCTGCACCACCAGAGCCAGGACAGCGTCACTGAGAGGCAGGGACCGCAGGGCTGCCCCGCAGAGGCTGCCTCGCCCCAGCACAGCCCTCAACCCACACAGGGGCCATGAAGGACTCCCCACTCCTCTAGCAGCTTCTAACAGCCTCACCCTCTTAAAACTCCAACAAGCCCTGGCCCCCTGGCCAGGTGGGTCAGCTGGTTGGAGAGTCGTCCAGTGAACCAAAAGGCTGCAACCAATGGACGTTTCTCTCCCTCTCCCCGCCCCCACCTTCCCCTCTCTCTAGAATCAATAAGCATGTCCTATGGTGAGGATTAAGAAAACAAAAAACAAAAAACCCCTCCAACATCCACTCTCCCTTCTTTCCTGGGCCCTGAAAATCACCCTACTTCAATTGTTTTAAGTGTTTCCCATCAAATGGTGGGTATGTTAAATGTGTGAGGAAAATATTTTTAAAATATAAACAAACCTCAATTTAGAAATACAGGAACCACAGCTTAGAAATAAAATACATCTTCATTTTTAAATTTCTAATTGTCCCCTACTCACTGGGGTTCCTTCCTTCAGGTTCCTCAATGTCACAGCTGGGGAAACCACAGAGACCTGCTGGTGACACCCAAAGCTATTATAAATTCTAAATGACAGAGCTCTGAGAGGTGAGGTTGTGAGCAGAACCCACAGGTGGGACACTGTGTCACGTTTCAGGGACAGATAACAGAACCTGAGTCCCTGAAGTACTGCTGCCCCACACAAACTGATTATAGCTATTGGAGTGGGTTGCTTTCTAGCTGATCTATCAGTCCTCTGTGACCCAGGAGCTTTGATTTCTTAGCGGCTAACACGGCTTTTTCAAATAGCAACTGTTTACAGTAAAAGTTGTAAACCTTATTTTTAAAAATGTGCTTAAGCCCCAGCTGGTGTGGCTCAGTGGATTGAGTATCTGGCCTGTGAACCAAAAGGGCGCCGGTTCAATTCCCAGTCTAGGGCACATGCCTGGGTTGCAGGCCAGGTTCCCCCATGTGGGGCGTGCAAGAGGCAACCACACATAGATGTTTCTCTTCCTCTTTCTTTCTCCCTCCCATCCCATCTGTCTAAAAGTAAATAAATATTTTTTAAATGTGCTTAAATACAATAATTTAGGATTATCTAAAATTTTGGGTTTTACACTTCAAATATTAGGGATAAAATGAGAATTTTATGGGGATCTTGTCTCAGTTTTACTATCTGAGATCATAATAATAAATACTGCAGGCTGCAAAATTGTGAATTTGCAGTTGAACAGAAAAACTCAAAACACCTCTTGGTTAGGAGGCTGTCATTGCAGAACTGGCCAGCAGGGGGAGATAGCACTCTGTGAAAGCAATGAGATTTAATCCAGTGAGGAGGGCAGGAAGGGACAATCCACCACCAGCCACATTAAAATTCTTTTATTAGGAAGTTGACTCAGTAGATTTCACAGCCCCCAGATATTTTTCTAATTTCTGATAAAAACATAATCATTAATATAACTTCAACATTTAAGATTTCACTCTACACTATTTGTGATGTGAAAATTTTATCCAGATTTAGCCCCAATTAAAAATTTGAAACCAAAAGATTGATAACACAATTATACATCAATTTCAGTGTACCTATTTTACATTCATTTGAGGACTGAAAATCAGCCCAGAGCACCCTGGGGAGGGTGCCCCTTCCCTCTAAACTAGTGCAGCCTTGGAAATGGAGAACACAGATGTGTTTCTGTCAGTTTCACGATTAGCTACTTTATGCAAACACAAACACCTGACTTATTCTGGGAACTGGAACTGGAACTGAACATGCTGACTTCAGCACGAAAACCTATCAGTGACGGCAAACATAAATAAATCCGTTTCCTAATCTTAGAAACCGGGTCCAAAGTCCCATTTTTTTCAGGAAGTGGAGGCACTGAGCAGAACACCTCAGGGAACTGTTCCCAGCCTTCCGCCGAGGACAGACTTGGGAGACCCGAACCTAACCTGAGTGCCTCGGCTGCTATAATTCTGGAAAAAAAAGACAGGAGACTTCCTGGCTTAGTTGGGAAGGAAGACGGTCCTTTCCAAGTCAAATGAAGATGTGTCCATTACCCAAAGAACACAAGTCTCTTAAGAGGAGACCCTCACAAATAGAGCCCTAGGAAAATTTTCTGTAAAGTGAACTTTCAAGTCAAGTCAAATAATAAATTACATTGACAGATTTCCTTTTCCATTTCACATATGTGTCCATGAACGCACTGTGTGGATGAGACGAGGGATGCAGGGTCTTTTTCAGTGCTTAAGAGATGTATTCATATATTCTTTACAGGCTGAGCATAATACAAATGTTAGGGGAGATACTTTAGATTTTCTAGGAAAACTTTCTAGGCTTACTTCCTAAGTGTACCTGTTCTCTAAATAGGTAACATTCAAGAAACAGAGACTAAGAAATGACGAGCTTGAGGACATAAAGAGTGGTTATATTCCTCGCACACTAAAGAATCCCTGGGACCTGCGGCCACTGCACTTGATCTCTACCCCTCTCACTCCCACCTGCTACGCACAGGTGGTGCCCAGCTGGTTCACCCTCCCCTGCCGGCTGCCCTTACTCAGGGATGCTTGCACCTGACTGTGAGAGCTGGGAATTCGGCTCCAGGTTAAGTTCTTTGCATCTTTCCAAGAATGAGAAGCAGGGGTAGAGACAGGCGCAGGAGACAGAAGAGGTAGAGACAAAAATAACACTTTCTCAGGACCCAGGAAGTGGGTGACAGGAAACATTCTTCCTTCCTCTGCTTCTTGCTACAGCTATGGGATGCTCCCTTGTGTATTATTTTATCATGTGAGGAAACGTGTTTGACTTAGACGTGCTTATCTTTACTGTGTCCTTCCCTTAATCCTTCCTTCTCCAGGCCTCTTCATTATTCTCCCACTATAAGGAGAACTCCCTCACTAAACATGTTTAAAAAGCCATTCACTGAGCCAGTCTGCCTTAAAATATCAAAGGTATTTAGGGAATACTACCCTACTCCAGGATCTCACAGCAGGAAGCACCGATCATTCACTCACCCCAAAGTACTGCCTGCCCTCCTGCTCCTTGCCAGGCAACTGAGCAAGTGTGGGAGCTACCATGGCCAACAAGCCGGGCAGGGGCCCTGCCTCCCCAGTGCTTTCATGCTAGCCAGGAGGAGGGATAGGAGGTGAACACTGGCCATAGTGAGTGGGGTGTCCCTTGGAAGGCCAGGAAGACTCAGAGCAAGGAAGCCACCCTCTCAGGTTAAGAGATGTGAAGGAAGGAGCTGAGACAGGGAAAGGAAAATAGGCTGTGGGATCTGGAAGTGCAAAGGCCTTGAAGAGGCCCAGGTGGCTAGGGCAGGGGTAGGGAGGGCTGAGACCAGCAAGACCTTACACACCACATGACAGGGTTTGCCCGTGGTAATGAAGGGCAGCCATGGCCTCCCTCGCAGGCTCTGGCCACCAGAACACTGTCTACCCGGCAAGTCTGTTTCTGATGGTAATACACACCAGCTCCCAGTTTTCCACAGTAATCTGCCCCTCAAGAAACTGCCCCCTGGAGCACAGTCCCTGGGTCTGACCCACATGAAGCACCAAACTCTAGTCTCTGCCCCAGTAAAGCCACAGGCCTGGTCTGTAGGGGCCCCGCTAAGATGATGGAGAAGAACCCTTTGTGGGCACTCTCTTTAGCCTGGGCAGGGGCTACCACCATCCCTGCCTCCCCAGGACAGGAGGATGGAGGGCCACACCTGGTCAGGGCACTGCCAGGAGCAGTGGGCCGTGCTCTGGCGCCTGCTCTCCCTGGCTGGGTGACTTCCGTTTCTTGACTGTCCATGATGCAAAAACATCTTTCACCTTTTGGCAAAGTGTTTTTAAAAAGACAGCAATGTGAGGCCTAGCCTTCTTTCAAAAAGGGAAGGGTATCCGTGTCCCTTGGGCCCATCCTGAGGGCAGCAAGGATGCTACAGTGGGTTCAGGGTGCCGTCTGATCCAGAAGCAAAACCAAGTTTCTCCTCTGAAATTTCGTGGGAAGCACCGTAACTGAAAGCGCCAGCTACTGAACCACCTATGTGTGTTCCTGGCCAGCTCCTTCTCTAGCTGAGAGGTTAGCTCTGGTCACCTGGTGCCTAAAGCACAGTGAGATCTGATGGGATGAGATCCCTGGACCATGAACCAAACTCAGGCGTGTGGCCACTTACACAGAAGGGAATGGAAATCAGAACGAAGTCTGGGTGGCAGCAGGGTGCAGGTTTGGCAAAGATGAAACAGGAGGAGGAGAAAGAGCAGGCTCCACGGAGGCGGGCGGTCCCAGCACTGGACTGGGGTGGCAGAGCGAGCTGGGGGCCTGGGAGAGCACCTGGCCCCAGGGCGCCACACATGAAGAGATTCAGAACTGGCCTGTGATTCAGGAAGCATGCCTCAAATCCCCCTGAGAAGTGAAAACTGCCCACTAGGAAGGGCAGGATACCCTGAGGTGAAGCTATGCATGGGGTGGGGGTTGTATCACAGGCGAGGGGCTGGCTCACCCAAGCACCCACCAGGCTGGGCAGAGATGGCCTTTGTGGCCTTGATCTCCTGCCCAGACCCATATGGACTGTGCACTTTCTTCAGCCACATAGAAGGTAAACTCGGTGGCTGTGCAGTTGGTCCCCTCCATCAGGTGGCGTTCTTCTAGTTGGTTCTGGGACAGCACAGAGCTCCTCCCCTCTTTGCCCACATGAGAATGAGGGGCCAGGCTCAGGGTCTGGGAGCAGAGCACACATCTCCCTCCAACTGTGAGGGTTGTGGAAGGCTGGTGGGTGTGTCTGTGTCCACACCTTCCTGATAATACCCTGGATGCCTTAACTCCCACCCCTTGGGTCTCAAATCTAAGAACAGACAGTCTACAGTGTTCAGGTAGATTAATATATTCAGCAATAAAGGTGAACACAGATGTGCACTAGTATCACATAGGCTCTCAATGAGGGGCTTGTTTGGAGAAAATGCTGAAATGTGGCACTCAAAGCTGGGCCCTTCACCAGCTCCTCCTGCACGCTTCCCATCTCAGTGAATGGCAATTCCACTTCTCCGGCTGAAAGCTTTGCTTTTGGCCCAACACTCCTTTGCACCCCACATTTGGTCTCTCAGTAAATACTGCGCCTATCCCTTCAGACATGTATATCAGTGCATGACCACTTCTTACATGTGCTCTGCTACACCTGGCACAATGTCCCTGAAATTCTTGCTGGGCTTCCTTCTGCAGTCTTTCTCAGCACAGCAGCTGGAGTGCAGTGTTAGATCAAACCACTCCTCTGCTCCAAGCTCTCCATTCTTAATAAGAGTTCAAATCTAAGTGTGATTTGCCCACTCTGTACCTGCTTAATCGACTCTTACTACTCTCTACACTCCAGCCATGATGGCCTCCTCACCATTCAAAGTCACCAGGCAACTGCAGGCCTCAGGTCCTTTGCACTTGCTCTTGCCTCTGTCTAGAATGTTCTTTCTTCCCCAGGCAGTGATGTAGCTTGGCTTGCTCCCTTCCTTCACGTCTCCAAAGATCACTTCCTTTGGGACCTTCCAGACGACTCTGCCCTCACTGTTCCACTACTGATAGATCCTTTCCTTGCTTACTTTATTTCTCCTGAACATGTGTCACTATCTAACACATTTTTTTACTTCTTTTGCTTGTTACTAGATTTCTCCCAACCACATAAGAATCATGAGGGCGGGGATTTTGTGTGTGTGTGTTTGTTTTATTCACTACTGTGTCCCTAGCACCTAGGATGACACTTGGCACATGGAAATGAGGCGGACTCTTCTTTTACATTATTGTGATGCATTTCACTTAAAAAATGATTTGCCTGGACTTAAAAAGACCTGACAAAGGAAAAGGACTTCCCTTAGGATTATACAATAAAACGTAGGTGGTGTTTGGAGATGAAGCAGCTTGCTTCCATGCAGAGAATCAAGGACTAGATGGAGAATTAAGGTCACCCCTACCCTGGTCCCAAGGAGTGCTGAGCCAGCTCTTACAAGAATCCAGCCAGTTCCATCGTGGGCTGTTATAAAGTCCTTTAGCCCTGGCTGGGTTGCTCAGTTAGTTGGATGGTCATCCCTGTACACCAAAAGGTTACGAGTTCAATCCACAGTAAGGGCACATACCTAGGTTGTAGGTTTGATCCCCAGTTGGGGTGTGTATGAGAGGCAACCAATTGATTTTTCTCACATCCATGTCTCTCTTTTTCTCTCAAAATGCAATGAAAAAATGCTCTCCAGAAAAGATTTTTAAAAATTAAAAAAGCAAAAAACAAATAGCAAACCCAAGGAAAACTGCCATGTTTAAAATAACACTGAACTATCTCTAGAATGGCTATAAATGTGAGAATCTGGACAGCAGAGAAAACTGAACAGCAAGCTGTCTCACTCAGGGCCTCCAAACTTGCTGGCTCTGGGAGCCTTCCCAAAATGATGTGTCTGCCAGAGGATGTGTCATGGGAGCTGAGCTAATGGTCCATGTAATTCACACTCTGGGGTGGGGGGCCATCACCAGGGGTAAGCAGAGGTTATCTTAAGGCCTCAGGCTGACCAGCAGCTAAGGAGACTTCTCCCAGGCCACCCTCAGCTTCAGTAAATGCCTCCAAAGTGAGCCCAGGTCTCCTCTTAGAGGACTGCAGAAAGGAAGGCTTCAGGGTGTCACCCAGCTGCAGGTGGTCACCCAATGAGGGTAAAGTAAGTGCGGCTGCTCAGAAGCCCTACAGACTTTCCTGGCCCTTTATTCTCCCCTCTGCAATCCTTCCCATTTCAACTTGAGTCTCTCCGGCCCTTCCTCCCCTCTTTCAACCTCCTCTGCCTGGCCTCCAAAAGGCAGCCTGTGGGATGGGCGTCAGCCAGGCAGTAGGAAATGGGAAGCCACAGCAGTTCTCTGAAAGCTCGAGTCCCCAAGAGCCAAGACCAGTCACAAGGCGAGGGAGGAGGCCGCTGCAGTTAACCAAATCCGAATGTGGACCCACCCTTGGGGTGGGGACCCGAGCTTTCCTCTGCAGCAGCCCCGTAGAGCTGCCCCTCCCGAGAAGTGACAGAAGACTGCGTGGCAATTCGCACTCAAGCTCCTCTGTCAGCGAAGAAGAGGCGCGGCCCCTCCCAGAGGACGACTCCGAGGGGCAGCTGCCACACACGACACGACCCCCAACTGGCCACTGTCCTTAACTCTTCCCAAACGTTTCCCCAGCCCCCTCCAGCCGCCGTCTGGGTGCGGCAGGGGTCGAAGCCCGTCCTCCCGAAAGTGCGGAGGGAGGCGATTGCTAGTCCGGAGCAGGGGCTTACACTAAGGAGCGTGCGGGTCACCCCTAGCGCCGGCGGCCGCTAGTCAGTGACTCGTCCTAAGTGACTGTCAAGGCACATATCCTGGTGACCTCGGCCGGAAAGGCCTCGAGGTTCCATGGGCCGGCTCATTATCCTCTTACCACTGAAGCCCTGGGCGCCCTTCAACTGGGAGCGGAGGATCGAAGTGTCCCCTACCCCGTGCCAGGGACCAAGGCGAGACCCGCAATCTCAGTTTAACTTCCCATTTGCCTTCCCCTCTCCGTTTCGTACACTTTAAAACGATCTCGCAACCAAGTCTGTCCCTAGGACCCCATCTGAGGCGTACACAGCCCCACCCCGGAACCCGCGGCCCCCGCACCTTGGCGCAGCGGCGCGCGCGCCAGCTCCGGCCGGTCCTCGGGGAAGGCGTCCCGGAGTCGCTGCCACAAGCGGCCCAGGTCAGCGAAGCTGCGGTGCAGGTAGAGCACGCTTCGGTCCGACCACTCCGTGCGGATCTCGAAGAACTCCTCCTCGTCGCCGCGCCGGCTGACGATGAGCCTGCGAATGCCATTCACCCAACAGCCGCGCACGAACATGTTCACGAGCGAAGTGCCCTCAAACACCGCTGAGGCCATAACGCGGGCCACGCATGCCCCAGCCGCCGGGGCGCCCTGGGCCCCCGCTGCCCGCCGGCAGGGGGCGCGTCCGGGCCGGTGTGTGCCTGGAGTCGGCCCGGGGGTCTGTCCGGGGTCGGTCTAGAGGCTGGCCGGGATCCGGGTCCGTCGGAAGTCGACCTCAGGTCCGCCCCGGCCCCGCGCGCACGTCCGAGACGCCGCGGCTGGATTCGGTCGGGGTGGACGAGCGGCAGCTTTATAAGGCTCTTCCCACTGCGGGCGGCGGGGTCGTCGACGTCGAGGCCGCGGCAGGTCCGCTTTCCTCCGCCTCCGGGTGAGAGGGCGTGCCGCGGGGACGCCCGGGGAGGAGGTGGCCTTGCCCGCTGACCTCGGCCCCGCGCCGCCTACGCCGGAGCTCGCGCTGTTGCGGCCGCGTGGACCCCTACGGGCGGAATAGGGGCCGAAACCCGAGCGCTCGGCCCCGCCTCTGCGCCCCCCGCCTCGACCCGGACCGCCCTCTCCACTTCCTCCCCCCGGGGCCCTGGAGCCGCCGGCCGGTGACTGGAGGAGAAACTGGGAAGGGAGGGCGTGGCGGGCCGACGTTCCGAGGCTCTCGGAGACTTTTTTTTCTTTTCTCTTCTCGATCCTCGGGCGCGCTGAGGGTTGGGGGCTGCGCGCCTCACCCCGCCCATGGCAGGGCTGGGACTTCACTTTTGGTAGGGTTGGGGGCGAAGTCTGGGTGGAGCGCACAAGAAGGCTTCGGGGCACACTCCGAACCCGGGACTGGATTTGCCTGGCGTTGAGACCGTTTGCCTCGTCCTCTTCTTCGCGCCACAGCCCACCTAGGGATCCCGCGCCCCCTCTCCGCTTTCGCCCAGCTTTCCACCCCCCTGCCCCGCGTCCGTCCGGCGTCCCCCTCCCCCCCCCCGCCGCGTCTGCCTCGCGCATTCCAGTCGTGCCACAGCCCTGTCATGGTCAGGACGCTGGCTGCAGACAGATGGGGACGCGGCCGGAAAGACAGACACGGGGGAAGGCCCCAACCAGGGAAGGGGCGTCCCCTAGGATCTGGGCCCGCAGCCAAGGGATCGTCTAAAAGGGGAAGAGGGACCCTTCTGCTAAGATGTGCGACAAACTTGTGATAGGGAAGAGCGTCCCGGAGTGAGCAGGTAGCCTTTTGTAAAACAGGGATTTCGAGAGTCCAACTGGGGAAACCGCCCACATTGAAAGAAAATTGGGGTTCCCAGTAACTGGGATTCATTCACAGCCTCAAGCCCCTTAGGCTGCTCCTAAGTAGAAGATGATTTCAAGAAACTTTAAGAATTGAATTTGATTCCAGAAGTATCACGTCGCTTGCTCTAGGCAGGGGTGCGAGAGCCATGGCCAGGCCTTACAGCGCTTTGCACAGTTACACAAAGTCTCCAAAGCCCAACTAGGGCCGAGGCCTTATTGCGGATCGCTTAACTCCCTCCAGAGAGATGGTCCCTTCCCACCCCCTACCACCATCCCCACCCCCACCTCGCACACATCGCCACCGCCAGATTTTATTCAGATCTGCGGTTATCATATCTTCAAAGCTCACCATCTAGGTCTATCTTTACCTCCTTGTGTTGGTCATGATCCCCATTTGCCCTGTGAAAAATCTGCCAACAGCCCACCCTTGGCGGGACTCAGTAAGTGTTGAGTGATTGGTAGGCGGGCTGACCAAGGGAATCAGCCACGTAAGGGACCAAGAGAACTGAGCAGAGCTGAGTTCCGCCTCCCACAACAAAAACCCACTGAACCTACCCCAACCCCCCCACACACACACACACAACCACACACACTCATCCTACTTGGACACACACCACTTTTCTGCCACTGGCGTGGGCAGCATCTCTAGGACTTTGAAGGCCAGAATTAAGGTGCTTTTGTGCATCCAGTTTTAGGGGCCCACTTTGCTGTGTCAAATCTTTCCTGGGAAAAATCAGGCCTCCATTCCCCTGTTGTGGAGAAGGCCTAACTCTGTGAAGCTGCCCTTCAGTTTGTGCCAGGCATTCCTGGTCACTAAAGGAAAAAAAAGTATTTTCACATCACTAATGTTTGTTTGCAGAGACCTGGAACTAGAGAAAACTGGATGACCTAGTAAAAATTAACAATGCCCCACAGTCACTAATAATTCCCAAGATTCAGATTGAAACACAATAAACCCATTTCTAAATCCATTGCATTGATACAAATTTTAAAAATCTGTTAAGAAAAATTATCCAAAAACCTGGATCTAAAGCCGAAAGTGTAGTCATCCTTGCAGTGTATGTCCTTTCAGTGACATATTGGAGCGGTGTTGAAAGACCCGAGGTTTACTTCATTTTCTAGGGAACTGATTGTTGTATGATATTGCTGTTTATTATTAATGAATGGCTAAGACTCTGTAAGGTTATATATTAACTTTTGATATATGTAACTTCATATATATATATAACTTTTTATATATTAACTTTAAGATTTGTGCCTGGTGGAGATGCAAATAATATTTGTCCCAGAGAGAAGATAACCTCAAAGGTTATCATTTATTGCCCTGTAGGACATTAACCTTTTCTGTATGTAGCCTACCCATCTTTTAATATTTTGTTAAGGACTATAGTAACACACTTCCCCAAATGGTCTTTGAAATAGCTTTTTTATCTTACAGATTTTCTCATTAATTAATGAGCTGAATAATTTTTTGATACATGTGCATTCCTTATTTGTAGAAACATATTCAAGAGTCATATTTAACTTTTAATAATTATACATGAACAAGTCTAACAAGAACAAGGATTTTTGCAGGGTTATGGAGAGACATATGCATTGATTTTGGGTGTATCATTTGGAAAGGCTCTTTAGAAGGTAGTTCAGCAGCAGTTGTTAAAACTGAAAAAGTACATTTATGACCCAATAATTTCTCTCTTAGGATTCAGGAAACATTTCTACATAGGTGCTAAGAGAAATATACAAAGGCATTCATTGCTGCAGTGTTTGCCAAAGCAAGAAATTGGAAATGACTTTACTGTTCATCTAAAGGGGAATGAATAAATTAGTGACATCAGTATGAGGGAATGCCATATAGCCCCAAACATGAATCCATTATGAAAAGTGTAGCTAGATATCAGAAAAAAAATGTCAATGGAAAAAATGTCACTTGGGAATGACTGATGTGTATACATGACAATGTAGGTATATATGACAGAACAATAATAAATTTGGAAAGATACCTGACAAACCCATAACGGTACCTTGGGGGTGATGAACAAGTAAAATTGGAAAGATGTCAAGAAAGACTTTTGTTTTATATATAATGTGCTTATATAAATTTCAGAAGTAAATGAATGCACCTATTACTTGTGAAACTTTTAAAATATTTTCTGATGATAATGATGTTGCAAGATTCTCTAAAACAAGTTCTGGAACTCCTGTCTCCTGGTCCTGCCCACCTCTAAGTCCTGTCCGGTAATCTCAAACTGCTCTCCTGAAAGTGCTTTGCCAGGATTCGCCTTTCCATGAATTAGGAATTTAAAATAATGTTTTAAAGCCCATACTGTTGTGCGGACAAATAAACCGGTAGATGGCAGAAAGTGTGCTGTAAACACCTTTGAGGACCTGTGTTATATAAATGTTAAGAACGGATACCCAGGAGCTGGAGTGGTTTCAGGTTGTAAATCAAGCTGATTAGCTAGTTCAGGGCCTCAGGCTGCAGGGTAGACTGTGAAAGTGGAGAACAAAGAGGAGCTCTCTGGGTCAGGGTCCATCTTCCCAGCCTGGTGTAGAATTACATGGGTGGATCAGAAAAGGAGGCCTGGTTGTAGGTAAGAGCTTTGGAAACCAGATATTTCAATCCGATTAATAAGAGTAAATAATGGGAATAAAAGACTTCATGAAATTCAAGGCCTTGACTTTCAAGAGGGTGTTCATTTTTCTATTTATTTTCTTCTGCAGTTGTTTTGTTTTGGTTCAGTTGGTTTTTAAGTTTTATCCCTTTAGCCTTCAAAGTTAAGAGAAAGATGGTGTAAAGGTTGGTAATCAGTCCCCCAGGTCACCCTCTTTGTCCTGCTCCTTCTGGATCTGACAACACAGTAGGAAGAGGCAGCTGCAAGAGTATGAAAAATAAGACTGACTACTCAGCCTAAAACAGGAAGTGAGACTTAGAAGAGAGAGGTGATCCTGGACCCAGAGTGGCTCAAACCCCATAGGTTCCACAATTTGGAACCACTCCCTCCTCTCTACCTCCCCCAATATACAAAGTTAGAGTCTTTTTTCATCACTACCTGTGCTCGGGTTGAGCTTGATAAATTATTCACATGGGCACCATGATTGACTGACTTGAGCTCCACCTCACCAGTTGTTCTGGACACAGTAAGGTAATCGGTGAGCATCCCAAATACCACATCTCTGCTCTGTTTCTCTTCGTAAGGGTAGCAGTGATGGGGTCTCACAGCTGTGAACATTTCAGACACATTAACTGATCTGATCCTCACAACAGCCCTCAGGGATAGGAGGTGGAGGATAAGTTGTCCCAAACCCATGGCTAGCCCCAAACCGAGAACCACCCTGCTGATTCCACCAGCCTCACTTGGCCCTGGTCCCAGCCACACTGGGCTTCCTTCACCAGCTGAAAGTGCTGAGTACCTTCCCACCAGGAGCCTGCTCCAGGGCCTGGCAGGCCTTCCCCCTCCTTCCACTCTTAATTCCCATTCATCCTTTAGGCCAGTGGTTCTCAAACCCTAATGTGCCCCATGAATCCCCTGGGATCTTGCTAAACAGCAGATCCTGATTTAGTAGGTCTGGTTCAGGCCTGAGAGTGCTTTTCTGACAAATTCCCAGACCTCATCATCTGTAGGCTGTTCTGAGTAGCAAGGCTAGTTCCAGTATAAACCAGACAAAGTGAGTCTGCAAAGTCTCAGGAGACACTGTTGTACAACTTCATAGTTCCTGCATTGCTTCGCAATTGTAAGTAAGCATAAATTATGTTTTCCTGACTGGAATGTAATCTCTACAAAGCCAGGGTCTAGAACAGTCTCATTCCTATTTGTATCCCTGATGCCCAACACAGTGCCTGGGACACGATAAATGCTCACTAAATATCTGTTCAATTTACAAGTGAGGGAAGGAAATGAATGACTGAGTGAGCCAGAGGGCCAGCACTGTTCTGCCCACCGAAATGATGCCAGCACTTGATTTCCAATAACTGGACATTTGGGAAGATTTCATGATTTATCATCAAATCCAGACTTTCCTGGAAACCCAAATCCCAGGCATTGAGCCATCTTAAAAGTGGGCAAACCAAAATGTTCCTGGAGGTCATCTCCCAAGAATGGGAGGACAGACTTTTCTTTTGTGCAGTTTTCTGTTTTCCAAATTTCATGCAATAAGCAAGCATTGCTGCAGTAATTCAGGTAGCATTAAAAGTTTATCTAGTAGATTCTCATACTATCCACGTGGTCATCTCTTTGTTGCTGCAGATGCTGAGCTAGCTGTGGAGTCAATCACTTATGCTCCTAGTGTCTCAGCTTCCTGACTGCAAAGTAAGGTGGGGCTCCACATGACCACTTGGGCATGAATTCTCTCTGAATCTCTATCTTTATCTGAGTATTCCTTCTCAGCCCTGTTACTTGCCAGGAATCCCAACCCCATTCCTCTCAAACTCATCTCTGTATGTTCCCGCCAAGCTGAATATTGTTTCAGGTTGCCCCTTTTCTGAACATGGAATTTTTAAACTTAAGGGCCAGTAACAACTGACTTCACCCAGAGCTGCAACTGAGGTATTTGCATAAATTTAAATCACCATTTTTGAACCTGACACTGAAAAATCAATAAAAACCCAAGACTGTTTAAGGCTATTAGTATTAGTCACAGCGCTAAATAATCCTGCTTGGAAGGGCTGCTGGAGTTTTACACTTTTCAGTTACTGGCATTCAGAAAATATTCTAAAAATAAATATAGGGTGGGACAAAAGGAGGTTTGCAGTTATTCATATGGAAAATAATACACTGATTAACAAATAATAATGCATGAATAAACTTGTTTCCTATACTCAGAACCGTAAGCCTACTTTTGCCCCGCCCTGGAGATAGCTAGTGTGAGGGTATTCAGCAAACAGTCTAGGGACAGACAAACATTTGTACCTCTTTCCACATCCACTCCAATGGTATGAATGCATGAATATGTGAGATGACTTAATACACTTTTTTTGTTTGTAGCTAAACATTGTTCTCCTGTTTATTAGCTGCTTGAAACATTCACTTAAGCTAGCTGCTTTCTATTGGCTGCTATGAGCAGAGTTAGCTAGCTTGTTTGTGGAAACATATATAGAGAAGAAAAATCAAGAATATTTAAAGATCAAAACTGAAATAGTTAGGGATCAACGCTGTAGCTTGAGACATAGTGCCTGCCCGTAATAATTTATAAGACAACTGCCTATGAGGATAAACATCAGGCCTCTTTGCAGGGTTAGATTAAATAGAGGATCGTTGTTACTACTAGGACTCTGTACTTCCTTAGGTTGTGAACAGAAATAAAATTCCATGCCTGAACTTGATTATTGCCTGTGTTGAGCTAACCTAGCTGCTCATATTAACCAGCAATGTTAACTCAAAACAAGTAATAAGAATTTCTAAATTTTACTGCATAGATAGGTATAGAGACATAAATGTCTTGTTTGATTCCACAAAAGATCTAAGATGACTTGCTAAAATATTTATACAATAAAAATGCATAAGTTAAAATCAAAGCCCTAAGGAAATACAGTAGGAGAAGAAAAAGAACAGAGGAAAATTACCATAACCTTATGCAGTTCCTAAGTATGGATTGCAAATGGCTTCCCTCCACAGAGTTAAACTCCAAAACCTCAGCCTGGCCTCCAAGACTTCTATGGGACTGGCACAACACCCCATTTCATCCCCTACCACTCTGCCCCTGCCCCCAGTCTATCCTCCTCAGATACACCCCGCAGCTCCCACCCCCAGACTTCATAGTGACTGATGCCGCAGCCTGAAGCTGCCTGGTGTCTTTCAAATGGCTCCCTCCCTCCCTGGTGCTCAGTTCACTACCTTATCAAAGAGGCCCTCCCCACCACCGTTCCTAAAAGAGCATGCTCCTGCCCATCACTACCTTCTTCCTGTGTTTTATTTGTCTTCACAGAACACAACATTGCATATACTCCTCAGTGGTTTGTCTCCCCGTTACTAGCAGCAAAGCCCTGTGAGAGCAGCAGATGGCCAGGGGCGGAGTGAAGGTATTTTTACATGAAAAAAACACTCATCCTACAATCTGAGTGCTCAGTTGTTACGTTTTGTTTTTAAAGCCCATGGGTATGCCTTCAATGAATAAAACAGAATTTTTGTCTGAATCTGATTCACCCTCACCACAGTGATGTCTGAGGAGCATTTAGCTCTCCATGGTGATGGGACAGGAGAATCTGTAACTAAGGTTTCCATAGCCCAGGGATGGCTCTACTGCATGAGCAGAAGAATAGTCGGGCCCCCCAATTGGTTCACCCAAAATCAGTTCATGGTGATTTGAGTTGGGGAAAATTTCCTAATAATGTTTACTCATTATCTGCTGCATGTCGTCAGACAAACAACCAACAGAAATTCCTGGTGATCCCACCAGGCTGGCTTTGTTATCAAATAAAACATTCTTCACATCACTGAGTTTGGGAGTACACTTACCAAAAATGAGAATTTTGGTATTAGAACGGTCTCGTAAGCCATGCTTTCTGACAATAGAGTGATATAAAGTGTTGATAAGGTCACCATTAGTACATAAAAATAAAACCATATAATAAGCATGAAGAACTTAGACTATTGGGAAAAACTATAAACAGGATAGTAAATGGTATTTCAGATATTTTCTTTATTATCTTAAATGTCATAATGGTATTTTTTAATGAAAATGGCCTTGTTTTTAGGTTTTGTATGCCAAAGTCCTGAGGAATGAAGTGTCATAATGTTAAAAATTTTCTTTCAATTGGTTCCATAATAAATAGATAGATAAAGTAAGTATAGCAAAATGTTAATATTTTTATTTCTATTCCTTTAAGGTAGTTTTATAGTATTTTTATTTCTACACCTTTAGCATATCCAGATAATCTAAATATGATTTCAAATTAATAAGCTATAAATTAATAATAAGGGAGAGAAAAGTACTGTTTTCTGCTTTGAAAAACCTTTATTTCTGCTGATATTGTCACATTCTATATAAGCATCAGTGGCAAAGGACTTTTACCAAAAATGTTAAAATTAGTCCCAAATTAGTTACCATTCACTGAATTAAAGGTTAAGGAAAAACCAAAATCAATCAGTACTGTGCCTTGTGGGTGACTTGTAGAGTTATGTATGAGGCAATAAAGAATGTGACTATGGCCATTTTTTAAAGGCTTCTTAGTCCTGAGACTACTTTTACCATAAGACATGAGACCTGGCAAATCAAGTTCAGAATCAAGTTTATGCCCAGTTCCCTAAGTTAGATGTTCAGTTAAGCTACAATAGAATCAACTTACATGCTAGCTGAAAAGGACTTTAATGATTGTTTTAACTCTACCAAATGTTGGTGGTAAAATTATTCATGCTCCTCAGAATATATTGTTTTGAACATAGTTACATTAGTTGCACCACCTAACATAGAAACTCTAGATTGGTCTCCAGAGAGCATTTTATTCTATGACTGAAGAGGCTGAGGCACTTCAGGATCATTGAAGAAATTGCGGGGAGAGGTTTGGGTTGGTGTTTACTTTACTTGATGTCTGTTCATATCCAGATGCCCAACGTCCTGTCCATTCAGTGCAGTCTCCATTCAGTGCTGTCAGCTGCTTAGCATGAGGTGAGCCAGAACTCTTAGTTAAAGTTAAAGTAGTTAAACTTTAGTTTAAGTAGTTAAAGACCAAGGTTGAATTCCATTCCCTTCATTTTACGGGGTAGATATGTTTCTGAAAAGATGCAGATTGACTGTCTGTAAATTTGATTAGAATGAGCAGGAATTTGAAATGGGGGATGTATTTTGCCCCTCAACTTCGCTCACGTACAGGGTCTCGACTTTTTTCCCAACAGCACTATTGAATACCAAAGAACCACTCTGCATCGGGAAGAATTACATAGGTTGGGCCACTCAAGGGAGGAAATACAAGGCAATTCTGGGGCTCAGCAAGTTTTTGGAGAGATGGGCCCCTTGTCCACAGACAGTGGGCAGGCAGGGGTCAATGCGGGTGCTGCCCAAAGAGAACAGAAAGAGCAGCTCTCGCCACCTGCAATGCCATGACCCGCAGGCATGGCTCGGCTTCCACACAGCAGTGTGTGCTGGCTACCAGCTGGTCCTCTCCATTCCCAGTTTCCTTCTCACTCACCTGCTACCATGTTCTCTGCTGTAAGCCCTAAGTGACTTAGGTTCTTCTTTTCCTCTCCTTCCAAGGCATAAACTCATTTCTGCCTCCAATGTTGCCTTCTTTTTAGAATCTCAAGAATGTCATTTTAGGGGGGAAATCATTGTTTATTTCTCTTTGCCTTCTTTACACAATTTTATTTTTTCTTGAGGGAAGAAAGAAATGGGAAAAATTTTACATCAAGATAATGTTTGAAGATATCTTACTATAAGTCAAGAGAATTTCAAAGAGTCTCACATGACTCTCCTTTCTAAGCAAGTAATCACATCCTGGTTTCCTTTATGGCTATTGTGTATATCTCTATTTTCACCCCCAGATTTGTTCAATGCAGGTATGGCCATATTAATAAACGAAGCCTCTAATTTTACCCACCTTTCTCTTTCTCTCTAGTTGTTTTGAGTATTTATTCCCAAGTAACAGTCCAGATTACTTAACTTACTTGTCTGCACATCCCAAATATTTCAGCTAATTGTCAAATTTGTGCTATATGTTGTCATATGACTGTGACTCCTTCACCAGTAGGGTTTAAATTCTGTCCAGATACAAAGAGGTCAGTGAACTGAAAGCAGAAAAAAAAGCTCAATGCAAAGGCACAAATGCCAGTGTCTTCGTTCAAGGAGTTGATGTTTATAGAAGGAAGTGTATTTGTATTAGTTGTTATGATGAATTGTTCTGTCACTTACCCAGACAGAAAAATAATTGAATTTTCTTTTCCTAAGGGCTCTTTAACTCAAACATTCAAAATGACCGGGCCTCAGTTAGCCCAGAGCAGAACTCATAAGACTGAAAAATAAATACTGTAAATACATTTTTAAAGGGATGGAGAAAGCACTGCTTTTCAAAACATCCAGTTTGGGCCAATAATTGAAGTGGAGCTAATAGCAACTGGAATGTTTGCCTCCACCTTATTTAGATTTTTTAAAAATCGCTTATAATGTTTGTATTGAGCCTCTGAGTGAGGAGAGTGTATTTGCATGGGAAGTTTATGCTTGAGGGACTTTCTTTCCACCACCACCCATGTATGTACATTCTAGAAAATCAATGCCAGTTCTGATGACTGATTTGGGGCTATAGTTTAGAAGCTGGGCAATTGCAGACTGTGCTGGCAGATTTTGCTTTTTGTTAACAACCCATTTTTAAGTTCAGCAGACTGGTATCTCCTGTGATTCTGATTATACTCCTAAAATTCCACTCCAGGTTCAGTGCCGGCAGATCGCAGTCTGACCGTGAGACTGTCTCCTTGGTGTGCTGGAACACTGCATTTGAGAGATACACTCAACACAAAAGTGGCTGCCAGGGGCACACACAGCTCCTTCTCAGACCATGTTGTTAGATGTTTTACCTAAAGGCAGTGTCTCAGATACCTGTGTACCTGGCATGGCTGTGTGGGCATCTTTGGGCAAACAGGCACGGCTCAAATGATATCCACGTATTTCATACCCACGACTGCACCTTCCTGTAGTTTAAGCACTCTGTAGTTATCAGAGGCCTTTATGTAATTTTATATTCAATAATAGCTCTTGGTAATTAATTTTGATGCTTTTGGTCACTTTCAGGGAAACAGGTTTTGACTCATTGTTAGTATTTTTGAAATTGAGAGAAAATGGAGGTGTCTTCAAATGAATTCCAATGAATTTAAGTCTCCTGTTAGGAGAAATGCAATTTCTCCCAGAATGCAACTACACACATACTGCTTAGCTATTAATTATAACTGTTTCATTCCATCAGGGTTCGATGTGGCTCCCAAAACAATGAATAAAAATTTTAATTAATAGCTAAGGATATTGGACATATTGGAATGATTCCACTTCCCTATTGCTCTGGCTGTTCATTTTACCTCATGAGCTGTGAGAAATGAGGAAGTGGAATTGCCAGGGGAACATGACAGTGAACCTGGGAATACCCTGTTCAACTCATAGACTTCCAGGAAAACAAATAGGTCTGAGCATGTTATTTAAGCCATTTTTCACACCATTTAACTGTTATATATAAATATAGAATTAAAAGGCATTTTAATAAGGTGGGTAAAAATATTTACACACATCTCAAATTATAGTAATCCCCCATTCTCCAGGGAGGATCTGATCAAAACCCCCCAGTGGATGCCTGAAACTGTGGATAGTACTGAACCCTATATATACAGTAAGCCCTCACCCAGTGTTGTCCAGAGATTCTTGGAAACTTCAACTTTAAGCAAAACAATGTATAATGAAACCAGCCTTATCATAGGTTAACTGATATCATCAAGAGTTAAATTCCTACAACATATTTCTGGTCACAAAAACATCACCAAACTTTTAAATAAAGACCCAAAACCCTTCTAATATTAAACATTGAAATAAATGTGAGCTACACATACATTTAGGAAAGATTAATACAAACAAACAAGATCATTACTTTCCACCCCAGTCCATGGTTGGGGGTAGCCAGCGCCTATCCTAGCAGCTCAGGGTGCAGGCAGGACCCACTCTGGACAGGATGCCCTTCCACCCCAGGACATATCACACACCCCGCACTCACTCAGACTGGGACAATGTAGACACGTCAATTCACCCACGTGCACATCTCTGGCATGTGGGAGGAAACTGGATTCCCCAGAGAAAACCCATGCAGATGTGGTGAGAGAGTGCACATTCCACAGACAGTGGCCCTGGCCAGGAATCAAGTTTTTTTTCTCACCAATGTTATAACAAAACAATGTTGAGCAAAGTGATCAACATTCAAGTAGCTGCTGTACCATGTTTTCCCCATACATACATATCTACAAAGTGTAACTTATAAATTAGGCACATAAAAGATTGACGACAATAACAGTAAAATAGAACAATTATAACAACATACTGTAATAAAAGTTATGTAAATATGATATCTCTCTCAAAATGTCTTATTGTACTGTACTCACCTTTTCATTTAAAGGAAGCACTGTACAGCTTCTCTTTGGCATATCCTAATCGCCAGCATCACTACTCTTGTGTTTTGGGGCCATTATTAAGTGAAATAAGGGCTACTTGAACACAAGCACCGTAATACCTCAACAGTGGATCTAATAACCGAGCCAGCTAAAAAGCAGTAATGACCAGGGTGTGCATACAGCGTGGAGGTGCTGAGCAAAGGGATGATTCATGTCCCGGACAGGAAACAGCAGGAGAATGTGAGATTTCACCACACTACACAGAATGGTGCACAATTTAAAACTTACAAATTGCTCATTTCTGAATTTTTTAATATTTTTGGACTGAGGGTGACCTCAGGTAAGAGAAACTGTAGACAAGGGGATACTTCATTGTACAGAAAGTCTTCTGTACACTGTCTTCTCACTGCCTTCCCAAGTATTCTGCCTACTAGGTTTATTGCCTTATAGCTGGACTTTTCCTCGCAATTGGCTCTT
>CM052542.1:77778869-77817207 GCA_028533065.1 Trachops cirrhosus
TGTGAGCATCCTGATCACCAGTGCTTTGAACTGTGCATCTGACAGGTTGGCTGTATCTCTATCACTTAGTTGTATTTTTTCTGGAGCTTTGATCTGTTCTTTTGTTTGGGCCCTTTTTTTGTGTTTTGATGAGTCTGTTATGTATGAGGGGTGGAGCCTTAGGTGTTCACCAGGGTGGGGCAACCCAGTCCCTGGGTTGTGATGAAACATGTGGGGGAGGGGTCTGAGAGGGAACAGTGGTGCTTGCTCCACTCTCTGCCGGATTTCAGTCCCTTTCGCCACTTCCCCCAAGCAAACTGGGCCCTTCTGGTGCTGATTCCCGGGTGGGTGGGTTTGTGTATGTTCTAGGACCCTGTGGGTCTCTCCAATGAGCTTGCTTGTAAGGCTGGGAGTCTCTCCCTGCACCTCAACCCCCACAGGTGTTTTCAATTGGTGTTTTAGGCTTTATTTCCCCACTCTGGGACTCTGGGTTGCTTGGTCTTTCTCGCTCCTCAGTTTTGCCTGGTTTATCTGCACATGAATGTGGGGCCGCCAGGTTCGTCAGCCACCTTGCGTGCCACAGCCCTTCACAATCTGCTGCCTCCCTGGGTCCACCAGCCACCACTTTGTTGTGAATCCTCTCCACCCGACTGCCCAACTCCACCCTACCCATCTGGATGAATGTTTCTTCTTTAACTCCTTGGTTGTTGGACTTCCATACAACTCAATTTTCTGTCAGTACTGGTTGTTTTTTGTTTCTAAATTGTTGTTGTCCTTCTTTTGGTTGTGCAAGGAGGCACAGTGTGTCTACCTATGCCTCCATCTTGGCCGGAAGTCCTCTACAAGCTGCTTTTAAGAGCTACTTGGAAGTGCTGGCTGACGGAATCTCATCCCACGTCACTGAGCATTACTATTGCTGTGCCTCTCCACCCCCCAGTACAGAAGTGCTCCCCAGATCCTGTTTCAATACAGTAGATTATAGGGGACCCAAGCCCTACTCACACCTAATCTGAGAGCTGGTTCTGTGCTGACTACTGAGAACAGATGAAGAAAATATGTCCCCAAACTCTGAGGAATCTCCATCCAGTCAGGGACAGATAAGCAAATCAGGGATTACAGCCCCAACGTGCTAGGAGCTGTGTGTGATCTGGACCCCAAAGGTGAGTTGGTGGATCAGCTCCCAAATCCTATGGAACCTCATTCCTGACTCCACTCCAAAGATTACAGGGTGAAAAGCCAGCATTTGGACAATTTTTCCTCTTCATATATAGATATAGATATAGATTATATTTCTCGTATGTGTCTATACATGTGTATGAGTGTGGTATTTCTTTTGTTGTGGTCTAAAGAACAGATAAATAACCACAAAGTATTTGATTGAAAGCTTCTTTCTACTACAAGTGATGAGCTTGGTTTAAATAGCCCCGAAGTGTGTCATCTCTGGAGCAGCGGTGTTCTGAGGACAGGCTAGAGAAGTGGATTGGAGTTCAATGTGGGAGGCTCTGTGTGCCAGGATGAGCATTGTTTAGAAGTGTTATTCTGCATATCATGAAGGGCTGAGAGGAGATTGTAAACTGGTATGTGGGTGTGGCATGGGTGTATATGTTTGGTGTGTGGTGTGTACTCGGTAGATATGCTGTGTGCATGTGTGTTGGTGTGTATGTGTGTGTGCACATGCACATGTGGGTTCAGGGCATATGGGACAGGTGTGTCCTGACGGATACCTGGTAGTGGCATGTAGGAGGTGTTGTTGGGGAAAGTTTTAGTGTGTGTTGGAGGCATTGTGGGGACAGTCTCCGTCTGGGGGCAGGAAAAGCAGGCTGAAGGCTATTGACTGAGACGTTACCAGTGGGAAGGGAAGGATAGGGGCCAAGGGAGAGAACACGATGGAAAAGGGACTGATGTCAGCATTTAACACTAGCTAGGTACAGGAACCTGGGACAGGGTGACAGTGGCGGTGAGCTTTGCTCCCTCCTGGGGTGGTACCTGTGCCAGAGACAGGAGCAGAGGAGGAGACTGGAGAGAGGCTCACCTGTGGCCCAGCTGTGGCCCAGCTGAGTCTGAGGTGCTCAACTTTTTTACTCACGGGAACTTGAAATTCAAGACACTAGTTAAAATATGATCAAAGAGAGAAGCCTGAGAGGAAGAAATGTTTGGGTGGCAGCAGAAGGTGGTGTTGGGAGAGCTGACAGAGCTTGGGTTATGCGTGGTATCCGTACATGTGCCCCCCAATACACACCTGCATGTGCATGCACACTCACACCCAGCACACCTCCCCAGAGCAGTGTGTCCCCAAGCTCTCGGGCCTGTCATTCTGGCCAGCTCTGCATCCCAGGCAAGCACATGGTCTTTTGAATACAGACAAAAATTGTAGTGAGGAAGGACTCTGAACCAGCCAAGGAATTCTAAGGAGAAAATGAAGTTGCCAACATGCCCAGAACACAGTATAGAGCTGTGTGTTAAACAGCCTCCCTCACTGTGGGTCTCTGTTGGAGGAGTTTTCTCTGGGGTCCGTGCCAGCCACCTGGGACCTGAGCCAAACCAATGAAATCAAATTCATGTCAGGGTCTCTCCTCCCAAGGGCTATGCTGCTGGGCAGTGAAGTCGCTCGTGGCTGAAGCTTCCTTTGGGAGACTTGCAGGGTGGTGAGTGTGACAGCAGCGAGTGTCCGGGACTGTCTTCTTAATGGCATTCTGCTTCTCTCCACACACTGTTTAATTCAACAGCACAGAATTCAGGAGAAAGCCTTTTTTTGTCAGCTCTTTCCTCCCCCAAAAAGTAGATCAATAAGTGACCATTGCCAGCAAAGCAGGAAGAAATGCTTTTCAGACTCCCACAGGATCTTTCTCCACTACTGCAAGCTAATCAAGAAAGCTGCTTCTTCTGCTTGTTTCTTTTCCCCACCACTAACATGTGATTTTCATGCAGCAACTTGAAGTTCCTTCCAAGAAAAGAAAATGCAATGAAATCAGCAGGGATATGTAACTACATGCATGGCTAAGAGCTGATAGACTGCAGGCGTGCTGACACATAAGCTCACCTCAGTAGAGGCTACCTGCCTGGGATGAAAACACAGCCCCTTGTTTACCAGAGGAGGAGCAGGTGTTTAAGTCAACTCAGTTCAACCCAGTGAGGTAATTTCGACACTCATTCCCTTACTGAAATCCATGTCTACTTTTGATCTACTTTTGAAAATGTTTTTGCATGAATCTATTACTATTATGCCACATCAAGGCAGGAACTTCCCATAGCCTGTGTGTGCGTGCATGGCGGCTCATTGTCATATTCCTCACTCTTCCAAACATACTTCATCTCTCGTGTCCCACAGCCATGACACCATCTGCCTGGTCCTGTGAAATGAGCTGAGATGTGGATGACTGACAGAAGGCCTCCTGTGGGCTGTGGCACTGATCACTGGCTATGATGTTGTTCCTCTCCAGCAATGGTTCCCAGACCCCAATCACCTCTGCTGTGTAAAAATTAGCATGAAAAGCAATATCATAATATCTGACAAATTGCACTGATTCTTTCCTAATTAATCCTGTAAACTAGCTTACTTTTCTCTGCTTGAAACCCTGCATGTCTGAACCAGCCTGAAGAAGTTACTCACGGTGTCTGCGTTTGAGGGTAATCATTAATGATAATCTCCTTCTCAGAATGCTAAGTATGCATCGCTTCTATGCTGCTGGGGGAAAATGCCCCCACTTCGGTACAATATTATGTGAAAAAGTACTGCAGGTGATATACCTTGCCTGTTTGCTGGGTCAGCTCAGACAGGACCACAGTCTGCCCTTGGGCTCGTGAGCTCCTTCCAGTGCTTGGCTGCTTTGATTCCAGACAGCCCTTGTCCGAGCTGTCCTAGGTGGGCGTCGGGCAGAAAGTTTTCCAAAGGCATGTGTGATTCATTCTCCCTTGTCAGAGAACCAGGAGCACTTTTGTGCCCAGGAGGCTGCTGCCCACTTTTTGCTTCTTGCCAGGGCTGTCTTACTATTCTCCTAGGAGTGTTTGAGCATCTGAAACTCATCTGCAAGGGCCTCAGGGCTGACTGGTGGCGAAAGGCCCCTGAGAGGCTCCAGCCAGCACATTCTGAACCTGTGGATCTCCTGGCAGTAATTATTTTCTCTTCTTATGTTTGTTCTTACCTGAAAACAGCCACACAAATGGAACTTTTACCACAAAATGCATAACAACATGCAAAGCAAGGGCATCAAAGGATGGCACTGAGTGTTTGATGGGGTCCTAGTGGCTCTCTGCTGTGCAGGAAGTTAGCCTTTAGTTGTTGCTGCATGGGAGAGGGGCCAGGGGAGCCAGGGCATAGAGGGGGCAGTGGGGAGGGCCCATGACTAATTGCCTACCAGTCTGAAAGCACTGCTATCTATGTAGCCTTATGGCCTTACTGGAACATGGTGGGAAATTTCAGCCCTGACTGTTAATTAGGCCTCCCTCCCTAACCTACTTCCATTCAAAAGATGTTTACTGAGCAAGTGAAATGATCTGGGAGCTCTGCATAGGGATAGAAGATGCAAAGACAAATAAACATGCCATTACCTGCAAGCTGGAGGGGGCATTTCTCACTCATACAGCAGGCACCAGTGCTGACCACAGGCCAGGGCCACCAGGTTGTGGCCACACCCTGAAGTGATGGGAGTGTGGTGGGAAAAAGAAACTACAAGTTCCAAGTGACTGAAGCCCAGGGGTGGGTGACAGGAGCAGAAGGTTCCTGGAGTAGATCATCTGAACAGGCCTTAAGGTATGAATGAGACCAGCAGGTGAGACATGGGAAGCAGAGTCTTTCAGAGAGGCTCTTCTGAGTTTTCCCAGAGCAGGAAAACGAAAGGACACCTTACAGAATGGCTTGTAAACCCATATACTTGGCACATGAAGTGCATGAGAAAGAGTGGGAATGAGACTGAGTAGTTGGACTGGGGACAACTCAGGAAGGGTTTGTTTTGAGTAGGATATAGGGAACTATATTTCCAATTTTTTAAAAGATTCTATTTATTTATTTTGAGAGAGGGGGAAGGGAGGGAGAAAGAGAGGGAGAGAAACTTCAGTGTGCAGTTGCCTCTCGCATGCCCCCTACTGGGGACCTGGCCTGAAACCAGGCAAGTGCCCAGACTGGGAATCGAACTGGTGGCCCTTTGGTTCACAGGCCCATACTCAATCCACTGAGCCACACCAGCCAGGGCTATCTTTCCAATTTTTTGTTGTGATAAAATATACATAAAATGTATTATCTTAACTATTTTTAAATGTACAGTTCAGTAATATTAAATATATTCATATTCTTGTCCAACCATCACCATATTCATCTCCAGAACTTCCATCTTGTAAAGCTGAAACTCTGTCCCCTCAGCTCCTGGCACCCACCATCTACTTTCTATCTCTACAAATCTGATTATTCTAGGTACCACATATCAATGCAATTATATAGTATTTGCCCCATTGTGACTGATTTATTTCACTGAGAATAATGTCCTCAAGGCTAACCCAAGTTATAGCATGTGTCAGAACTTCCTTCCACTTTAGGCTGAATCATATTCCATTGTGTGCACACACTACATGTTGTTTATTCATCCATCAGTGGATATGCAGGTTGCCTCCATGTTTTTGCTATTGTGAATAACGCTGCTATGAACATGGGCATGCAACTATCTACTCAAGACTTTGCTCTCAACTCTTTGGGATATATACCCAGACCTGGAATTGCTGTGTTGATATGGTAATTCTATTATGCTTAATTTTTTGAGGAACTGGCAAAATGTTTTTCACAGCAACTACACCACTTTATATTCCCACCAGCAGTACACAGGATTCTGATTTCTCCAAATCCTAGCCAACACTAATTATTTTTCATCTTTTTAATAATGGCCATCCTAATGGGTGTGAGGTAGTATTTCATTGCAGTTTTAATTGGCATTTCCCTAATGATGGGTGTAGAGACTTTTTAACTCTACTCCATTTTCTTAATTTACAAATATACGGGGGAGTTAAAAGAGTAGCATAAAGAGCACCTAGATCAACAATTATTGGTGAACTGAGTGTAAGTTATAGCCACCGTGACTCCTTAACCCTGAAAACTTCAGCTTGCATCATTCTAGAGAATTTGAACCTTGGCTTGCTTGTTATGGGGGAAGCATCAGATGTCTTCACTGCTGTGGACAGTAGGTAAAAGGATGGCAGTGGAGAAATAGTTGCAGCTGGGAGAGCAGCGAAAAGGCTGCTAAGATAGGCCAGGCCAGCAGTTCTGAGAGCTGCCTCAGGTCGGGGGCCCCAGAAGCAGACCCTGAAACAAGAATTCATAAGCAAGATGTCTGTTAAGGAAGTGATCTCATCAGGGAGGCCTGCGAGAGAGTGGGAGAAGGAGGCAGGCCACCCAAGGCTGTGATATCAGACAAAAGTTTCATAGAAGGCAGGTTCAGCTCAATCCTACAGGGGAAATTAGGGTGTAGGTGCCACTTAGTCTCAACTTCAGACTAGGGAGCTGGGTTTTCACATGCTGGCACCAACAGTCAGTGCTAAAGGCCCTTAAGTGGGGTGCAAAACACCCACATCACCTGCTACTAGGGGCTGTGGGAGGAAGCGGGGCAGGGGACTGACTACATGATGAGACCTGGGAGACGGGATGACTACTGGTGAGGGCAAGGGCAAGGGCGAGGGCAAGGGAAGAGGTGAAGCACCCTTCAGGTTTCCTGCCAGGGTGATGGAAGCCAGGGGTACCATTCTCTGGTGGAGAAGCAGGCGGAGAACAAAAAAACAATGACTTCAGTTTGTAGTATGTTGAATTTGAGGTGTCTGAGGACATTCAGGGGAAGGCTGGATGCAAGGAGCTGAATGCCTGTCTGTAACTTAGAAGGGACGTAAAACCCTAAGTATAGCAGGATCAGATGTGGAGGCCTATCAGATAGGATTCCTGTGGGTTCTTGGTCCTCCTGGCATGTGGGGGCTGGGTCCTTAGAGAACAGTCTACAGCTGCAGGAAGGCATGAGGCAGGTCACATGCATTTGTCAAGAGGAAGTAATTACATGACATAGTAATAATAGCTGACAGTTATCAAGTCCTTACAATGTGCTAACAGAGCCCTGTGTGTACCCTTATTTTCTCTTAAAGAGATGCATATACTATTGTTATTCTAACTTCACAGAAAATTGAGACTTAGTGAGATCTGGCATTGCAATCAAGGTCATAAAGCAAATAAGTGGATAAAACTTATTATTTAATTTCCCATTTTTATGTATGATCCCCCCAAAATGTTTCTCTGAGGAAGCATTCCTATAGTGGGACTATCTCATGAACATTTCTCTGGTTGTTCAGTGGTAGCCCCTGCTCTTTAACCTGGTAAACATTTCCCTGCCTGCAAAGGGTTCATATCTCCAGTGTGTCCTGAGGCTAAGCTATTTCCTCTCCCTACAGTAAAGCACACAGTCTATGACAAATCATCCATAAAGGGCATTTACTCAGCATTTTTTGTGACGTGAAGCAATCTGAGTCACAGTATTTTGTAAACAGTAACAAAAAGCATTTTGCACATGTAAGTGGCTGCAAAGGGCACCTGCCTCAGCACAGGCACACCCGGTGAGGCCTGCGCATGGGTCTTGTGTGGTGAAACCCTGTCCTGAGTTGCACATGCAAAGTGCTCCTCACCCTCCAGGAGAGAGCAGTTTTACTTGGCTGTGAGCTCTCTCAACAAGTTTATAGAAGAAAGGTGGAGTAATCTTTGTATGGCCCAGTAGATGTGTCAAAATCGGACTGCAGTGGCCTGGAAAAGAAATATGTATATTCTGAAGGTCTCACAGATGCTATGCACACTTTGTCCTGACCTAACGAAGGCACACTCGAATCTCATTATTCTGCCGAAGGACAGAGTGCAATGCAGCTGCAGGAAGGGACTGGATGTGTGCCTTGCCCAGAGCAGCCCCCAGCACAGGCCTGTTGCCCCAACGTGGACAATGCAGTCTATTTTTTTTTTTCACTCTTTTTGCTCTGATTAGATTTCCCATGCTAATTGATCTCAGAGGAGGGACAGACTTCCTTTCTCTTCAAAGTCTCCAACCCATCCTCTCCCCAGACTTGGAAAATAATGGGCCAGATCAGTCTCCCAGGGTAAGAACACCCCTAGTCCTCATTTTAGGTTGATTGTGAGACTGTGGCCACACATTGTAAGTACAGTTGACTCTTGAACAAAACAGTGGTTAGGAACATCAACCCCGCAGGCAGTCAAAAATCTGGGCATAACTTTTGACTCCCCAAAAACTTAACTACCAACAACCTGCTGTTGACCAGAAGCCTAACTGGTACCATAAACAGCTGATTAACATATATTTTATGTTATATGTATTATATGCTGTATTCTTATATTAAAGTAAGCTAGAAAAAAGAAAAGAAAACAATTTTAAGAAAGATATTCATAATTAAAAAAAGACACGAATGTGTATAACCCTGGGTGGCATGGCTCAGTTGCAGTGTCGTCCAGTAGCCAAAAGGTTGCAGGTTGATTCCTGGTTGGGGCACATATCTAGGTGTCAGGTTCAATCCCCAGGCTGGGTGTGTACGGGAGGCAACCAATCAATGTTTCTCTCTCCCTTCTCCTTTCCTCCCCCCTCTCTCTAAAAGCAATGGAAACATGTCCTTGGGTGAGGATAAAGAAAGAAAGAAAGAAATAATCCATGTATCGATGGACCCATACAGTTCAAACCCAGGTCGTTCAAGGGTCACCCATATTCTGTCTATGGACATGTGAAAAAATGAAGCCAGCTCCTCAAATAAATATGGGTCAAGTTTGTGACTGTGACTTTGTGGTTGAGGAAGCATAGCAGAGAATTAATCATCTGATTTCAGTGTCCCAAAGGCATGTCTGAGCTGGAGAAGACCTCAGACATCAGAACATTTTCAAATGAGGGAGGAGTGGGTCGTGAGGAAGCTGTCTGTTGTCACCAGGCATGTGGGTGACAGGGCATGTTTTCTGCCTTCTTAGTCCCAGGTTTCCCTGCCTCTGCCTAAGAGAAGTGCTCTCCTGCAGTGCACTGGCTGCCTATCTGCTCACAGGGGGTTCCACAGATCTCTGGAGGAAAGGGCAAGAGTATGGCTGCCCCACCAGAAATGCTAGGGTATGTGCCTGCCAGCCTCCTTGGCAAACCCTGACCCCTGAGGTGGCCCATACATTTCATTTGCACCCTTCATGGTACTTTTTGGGGAGCAGGGTGCAGATGTTCAGTTTGTGGAAAGGAGCAGAGATTACTAATTCCAACTTCCCCTAAGCTTCCCAGGAATTCATTCTCAGGTTTCATAGGAGCAGGTTTGAATGTCACTACCTTGTAGCATTGCTGCCCTCAGACCTGGTCAGAGCTTCTATATAATTTGCATCCTGTTTTCTAATAAACTAAATTTTCACAATGCCTCTGCCCCTCTGTCCCCCCAGGAAATTTTAAAAAGACTCCATTTGGCATTCTGCATCTTCATGTTTGTTCTTTTTATAAATAATGTTAGGCTTTCTGATCCTGGGATTCTTCTGGATTTCTACAGTCATCCATCCACCTTTGCGGGATTAATGACATCTAAGTACTTCCATGTTTTCTGAGGCTAAGTCTCAGTGCTTGGATTCTCACTCTGTGTGTGGCTGGGCTCAGATCCCAGGGCTGGGTATATTTAATGGCCAGGTCTGTGAAAGCTACCTGGGAACTGGTCCAAGATAATATAAATCAGTTTGCCTTTTTGGTAGGGGTCCTCACAGGTGTCATACCCAGGGTAAGGGATGGAGGCTGCCTCCTTACCAAGGTAAAAACAAACAGGTATTTCTCTTAAAATATCTGATCCTGGCTGCTGGATGTTTTATTTGTCTTCAGATGGGCAGTGTTCTGTGTTACTGAGTCATGATCAGGAATGCTCAAGTGACCATGTCTACAGATTTGCAATTCTGGCTTCACATTAGAATTACCTGGGAGCTTGTAAATATCCCCATGTCTGGACTCTATCCTGTACCAAATGAATCAGAACCTCTGGGATCAGTACTTAAAAAAACCTCCCTGGATGATATCAGTGAGCAGCCATGCTTGAGAATCAGATCCTATCACAGAGCTTCTCAAACTTGAATGTGATGCAGGTCACCAGGGCACTTACCAAATTGCAGATTCCCCATTGATAGGTCTGGGGAGGGGCCTCAGATTCTGCATTTCTGACATGCGTTCAAGTGATGAGGATGCTGCTGTTCCAGAGCAAGGGTCTGTAACGGACCTTGGCCAACCAGGGTTCAAAGGCCAAGAGCCTGTTTTTGTAAATAGAGTTTTATTGGGGCCACAGCCATGTCCAGCTGGGTAGTTATAACAGACTATATGACCCAAAATCCTAAAATGTTTACTATCTGGCTCTTTACAGGAAAAGGGTGCATACCCCTGGTTTATAACATTCTGATGCTGGCATGAACTCGATGACCCAGAACAGTAGGCCATGCTTGTTATAAGATGATGGGGAACCTGAGGGTCTAACAGGGGTCAGGAAGTCCCAGCCATGATTAGCACTTCTGAACTCCTATCGAAGCTTTCAGATTTGGTTTACAATGTTGGTAGTGAAAATTGTTTAGTTTGTGTGTGTGTGAACGGAATGTACTGAGAAAAAGGGAAAATAATTTATAAACTCCTCCAAAAGTTCTTTGGCTAATGTTTTAAGCTGTGCAAAAAAATTCTAATGATTACTGTCATTTAAAAAGTTTTTTATTTAAAAATTATACAAGTGATATACATTTGTTGAGAAAACATATATGCATACAGTATTTATAATCTCAACATTCAGAAATAACCACTATAATATTTTAGTGTATTGCTTTTTAGACTATTTCTATGAATACATACACCACACACAGGATAAGCAGTATGTCCTCTTCAGAGTTATATTTAGATACACAGTTAATCAAATTACAGTTTTCACAGATTACAGTGTGTTTCTCATCTTGATAACTAATATTGATATTTCCTGTGATCATGGCATAAGGCTGTTGGACACAGGCATAAAGGCCATATTGAAATGCTAGACCCAGGTCAAAAGTGTCAGGAGTGGTGAAATTTATTAAATGTAAGGCGGTTTCAAGGCACCATAACTCCTTTTGCACTTGACCTCCCTTCGTGGAAAGCACATTACCAACAAATCCTCCAGGGGACATAAGTTGAGATGGAGATGAGATGGGTCCATCTGATGTGTGCAGTCATAGAGAGAGCGCCCTGTTCCAGAAACATTGTGCTCAGCCAGAACAAGGTTGGCACACTCATACCATGGTGGGAAGCCCTTTATCTCAACATGTGTCTGGTTAGGGCGATAGGTCAGTGAGGGATGCCACTGAGGGACACCCCTAGAGATATTGGGGAATCCCCATTTGGACACTGTATATATTTTCCAATATCCCAAGGCCCTGTGATAATAGCAATCTTACTCCCTCCATAGGCAGTTTGGTTTTCATGTTGTAATAATAAATACCCAGTCTTTTCCGTAGAGGAAAGACATATAAGTGGGGTGGCACTGCGACCAGTATAATTAAATCCTCCATGTGAGGTAGGAAAAATATGACTTGCTGAACATCCCCCTATTACCTGGGTGTCATTGGTGAACCTGGGTGTCATCTCTACTACAGGGATGGAGGGACTTGCCCAAGAGGCTGGGTTGGCTACTGGTGGGTCAGGAAGATAAGCCCAGTAGGATTCTCCTCAAACCAATCTGATTTCTACATCAGATAATCTCCTCCACTCAAGCATGCCTCAGCAAGGGTTGTCCAGTCCTTCGGGGTCAAGGCCCCTGTTCCAATGGTTTCTAACAATATATATGGTGAAGTTGGTGAAGTTGGCCCATACATGCTGCAAGCAGTTTTCAACACTTTAAGAGTCTTAAAAGACAAAGAGTTATGAACTCTTTGAATTTGATTGGGGTCATTTGGATCAGGTCTCTCAAGGCAAAATCTGTTACATCTTCACCTCCCTCACAAGCTTTCCACAATACCCTTTGTAAGGCAGATGCCTCTCTGGGCACAGCAATCTCAGACCTAGTCTCTTTTCTCAACCCCTTAGGTTGGGCGCTAAGCCTGTGGGTGGTGGTCTGATGGCAGCCTCAAGGAGGCCATTGTCCACTGCGGACAGCACCGAAAGTTGGCGCACTAGTCCCTGCATACGGGAATTTTCAGGGTCTGGAAAATCATCTTCCTCCTTCTCAGAATCATCCTCCTCTTTCTCCCTCTCCATCCTCCAAGCCTTCTGCCCTAGCTTCCTAACATTATCTGGCGGAAGAGGCTCATCATCATGCTCAGCCAGAGGTGCAGATGGAGCCCTCCATGATTTTGGCAGGAGGGAGGTGTATCCCTCCACTGTGGATGATAAAGTATCTACTATTGATTTTTTTACTTTCAGTTCCTTCTTTTGCGGGTCAAGCACATCACGAATGAGAGCCCATAAAGTGAAAGTAAAAATGGGCATTTTTGCCGACCCTTTTGCAGTATACCGATCCTGCAGTTTTTCACCTACTTTTGTCCACATGGCTTCATTAACAGTTCCCTCATCTGGAAACCAAGAACAAGTTTGCTGGACAAAGTCTAAGAACTGTTCTAATTGAGAACTATGCACTTTAGTTCCCCTTACTGTAAGCATAGATTTAAGCATTTGCTCATAAAGCCACCTCTCTGCAGATCCTGCATTCCCCATGCTTTACCCCTGGTTGAAAACTGAATTTGCTCCTTACCTCACTTCAAGACTCCTGGCCACACTCAGGAGCATCTCTCCACGTCTCGGGTTAGAGTTCCCCCATACTCAGGTCCCCATTCCTGGTGCCACCTGCCTCAACCTGCATGGGGAAGAGGTCCCTGAGGGGGGGCAACGGGAGATTAAGAAAGAGACAGTTTAAGGAAATGTGGGGACCAAGTGGGACATCATCCTCTGGTGGAGAGACAATGACCCTGAATGTGGTCTCCATGTTTATTTTGTAAGAGTTAGTTGGATAAAGCTCAAGGACGTTTCACAGCTCAGGGAAAAACTGCAGGCATAATTGCTCCATTCCCAGGCTATCTAAATGATAAATATTTCATCTGCAAAAGTTATAGCTACATTCAGCTGAAGCTTGTGGTTAACTATTTAACTATCTTCTACTTAACCCCTGTGGGTTCTGGCTGTATGACGCCAGCCTTCACTGTCCTCCACAACACGCCACAGGATAAACTGTGTCCCTAGCTTCTGTTTTCTCATTTCTGAAGTTGGGAGAATAATGATAATACCTGTGTGAGATAATAGAAAATACTTATTGGTCTGTACCCCCTGCTCCTTACACAAAGCTCCTGAAAACCCTCGTAAGTTCTGGGGGATAACAGCACTAGGAGCATCTCTTCTTCTAATGTTTGGTCTTTGACCCTGATTCCTGACACAGGCTCCTGAAAACCTTGTAATTTCCTGGGTGATAGGAATGTCTTTTGTTGTAATGAGGAAACTCTGAGTTCCTGGATGAGGGGTGGTCACCAGACAGACCAAGCCATGGTTAGAGGCTTGGAATTTTCAGCCTCTCCACCCCCATTCTCTTGAGAAGGGACAAGGGCTGAAAATGGAGTTTATAGTAGATCTTGCCTATGTGATGAAGTCTCCATAAAAGCCCAAAAGCACAGGGTTCTGAGAACTTCCAGGTTGGCGAGCACGTGGAGGTGCTGGGAGAGTGGTTCACCCAGACAAGTCACGGAAGCTTCACGCCCCTTCCCACATACCTTGCCCTTTGCATTTCTTCCATCTGGATGTTTATCTGTATCCTTTGTCACATTCTCTAATAAACTGGTAAACATAAGTATTTCCCTGAGCCCTGCAAGCTGCTCTAGCAAATGAATTAAACCCAAGGAAGGAGTCATGGGAACCCATGATTTATAGCCAGTTGGTCATATGTACAGGTAACAACCTGGACTTGTGATTGGTACCCTCAGTTGGAGGGTGTCATTGGAACTCCCAATGTTTAGCAGGTCAGTCAGAAGCTTGCAACTGGTGTCTGAAGTGCAGTGGGGGTCTGTCCCATAGGACTGAACCCTTAACCTGTGGGATCTGATACTACCTCCAGGTAGATAGTTCCAGAACCGAGTTAAATTGTCAGACCCCAGCTGATATCACAGAACATTGCTTGGTATGGGGAAACCTCCTACACACACCCGGTGGCCAGAAGTGTCAGAAGTGTGAGTGTTCTCTGTGTGATTGTACAGCTGGTTCCTGAGCTTTGATTTTTCAAATTCATGATGGTGTGAAAGCAATATGACTCAGTAGAAACCGCACTTTGAATTATAAATTTTTATCTTTTCCTGGGCTAGCAGTATGTGTATGATACTCTCTGATGATGCAGGGCAGCAGCAAGATGATTTTGCCTAATTGCAGGCTACTGTAAGTGTTCTGAGGGCATTTAAGGTGGGCTATGCTAAGCTATGATGTTTAGTAGGTTAAGTGTCTCAAATGCATTTTGACTTATAATATTTTCAATTTATGGTGGGTTTATCAGAACTTGATGCCACCATAAGTCAAGAAACATCTGTAGTGTGAAATTAATGAGGGAACAAGAGAACACAGGAAAGAAAGGCTCAGTGGGAAGAACTGGGTTTCTCCCTACATAGGAAGAAAAAACTAAGGTTTTTCTTATTACTTTCCTCACAGTGTTGTTAGTAGGATTGCATTAAGTGAGATAATGTCTGTAAAGTGATGAGCTCATGTTAACAGTTCAATATAGATGTCCCCTAATTTCTGAATGGTCTCATTATGCAACTTTACTTTTACAAAATACCTGCATTAGTATAGTAATGACTATTTTCATACAAGCAAAAGTTCTCTTTGGGTTTCTTTTGGTCAGTGAAAACAGGTACTAATGTAGGTCTTTCATAAAAGCAAAATAGCATAATAAACTTTCAGAAAGCACGCATATAATATCTTTGCTTTACAATATTTGGGCTTATGAAAGATTTCATAGAATACATCAGTTTCAGATAGTGGGGACAACCTGCATATGTTATGTTTTGGAAATGGGGTTCTATTGCTTTATAAACTATCCCAGAGGATTTGGGGCAGGTATGAAACTGGTGAACTCCTCTTCCATCACTCTCTGCCGGAGGGAATTTGTAAGACCAAACCTAGCTTCAAGGGATGCTGGGAAATGCAGTGTGGCTGGGCAGGCCCACCCAGCATGAAGTTGGGACTGCAGTGGGGGAGAGTGGATTTTGCTGGAAAGCTAACATCCACCACAATGTATTTTACTCATTTTTCTCTGGGACTGTCTATCTTTTGCTGTTTCCTATGTGTGAGTTCTTCATAAATTAATAATAGTAACATTGTGACTTGTGTAAATTTTTCTTTGGCATCCTGTTGCATGGTTAACTTTGTGGATGGAGCTTTCTACCTTGAAACATTACTGTTAGTAATACATGAATATATACATATTGTAGAACTTTTAAAAAATAACAAAAAGGAAGAATTGGAAAATTAAAATTGCTCAGAGCTTCACACTACAAATAACTCTGAGCACCTTCATGTGACTGGTAGTGTGTCTTCACAGACAACTGTCTACTCCATATTCTGTATATAATTTTATACACAGCTTTTTTATTTAAAATTCTATTGTGAGAATTTTCCCATGCCACTGTAATTTATTTAAAATCATAATTTTAATGACTGCTAATATTCCATTGTATTGATGTTCAGTATTGTATTTAATCATTTTTCTAATTTTAGGCATTTAGATTGTTTCTGATATTTTCATTATTGCAAATAATGTCTCAGTAAGCATCTTTCTTCACAAACTCTTGGCCATTCCTTCACACATGCAGTGACTATACACTGAGTGCTCACCTTGTGCCAGGCATCATACCAGGGTTAGGAAGACATCAGCAAAAAAGCAGATATCACCCTGCTTTTTTTGTTGTTAAATCCTCACCTAAATATATGTTTATTGATTTTATTTTTAATTTATTTTAAGTATATTTTGTTGATTATGCTATTACAATTGTCCCATTTTCCCCTCTTTATTCCCTTCCGCTCTGCACCATCCTTCCCTCCAGCATTCCCTCCCTCTTAGTTCATTTCCATGGGTCATATACATAAGTTCTTTGGCTTCTCATTTGCTATACTATTCTTAACCTCTCCCCATCTATTCTGTGCCTACCAATTATGCTTCTTATTACCTGCACCTTTTCCCCCCTTTCTTTCCCTCCCTCTCCCCACTGATGACCCTCCATATGATCTTCATTTCTGTGGTTCTGTTCCTGCTCTAGTTGTTTGCTTAGTTTGTTTCTGTTTTTGTTTTTTAGGTTTAGTAGTTGATAGTTGTGAGTTTATTGTCATTTTACTGTTCATAGTTTTGATCATCTTCTTTTTCTTGGACAAGTCCCTTTAACATTTCACATAATAAGGGCTTGGTGATGATGAAGTCCTTTAACTTGACCTTATCTGGGAAGCACTTTATCTGTCCTTCCATTCTAAATGATAGCTTTGCTGGAGAGAATACTCTTGAATGTAGGTTCTTGCTTTTCATGACTTGGAATACTTCTTTCCAGACCCTTCTTGCCTGTAAGGTTTCTTTTGAGAAATCAGCTGATAGTCTTATGGAAACTCCTTTGTAGGTAACTGTCTCTTTTTCTCATGTTGCTTTTAAGATTCTTTCCTCACATTTAATCTTGGGTGATGTAATTATGATGTGCCTTGGTGTGTTTGTCCTTGGGTCCAACTTCTTTGGGACTCTCTGAGCTTCCTGGACTTGCACATCTACCTCCTTTGCCAGATTGAGGAAGTTCTCCTTTATTATTTGTTCAAATAACTTTTCCACTTGTTGCTCTTCCTCTTCTCCTTCTGGTACCCCTATGATGTGGATGTTGGAACATTTAAAGTTGTCCCAGAGGTTCCTCAGCCTCTCTTCATTTTTTTGAATTCTTGTTTCTGTATTCTGTTCCAGTTGTATTTTATTTCTTACTTTTGTTCCAGATTGTTGATTTAAGTCCCAGTTTCCTTCCCTTCACTATTGGTTCCCTGTACATTTTTCTTTATTTCACTTTGCATAGCCTTCATTTCTTCCTTTATTTGGTGACCATACTCAATCATTTCTGTGAGGACCTTGATTACCACGGAGTTTTGAACTCTGTGTCTGATAGGTTGTCTACTTCCTCGTCTCTTAGTTCTTTTTCTGTAGTTTTGATCCATTCTTTCATTTGGGCCATATTTCTTTGTCCTGGTGCACCTGTTACATTGTAAGAGGCTGAGACTTAGGCATTTTCCAGGACAAGGTTGTGGTGCTGTATGTGGGAGAGGAGTCAGAGAGGGAACAATGCCAGTTGCTAGCTTACTTGGCTCTTGTCCCACTTTCTGTAACTTCCCTCACTTCCCACAAGTGGATTGTGCCCTTTCAGGTGATAATTCGTGGGTGGGTGGGTTGTGTGTGTTCTAGGATCCCATGGGCTTCTCCAATGAACTCTCCTGTGAGTCTGATAGTTTCTCTGTGGTCACAACACCCATAGATTTTTACAGCCAGAGGTTTAGAGGCTTTAGTTTCCCACACTGAAACTCTAGGTTATGTGGTCTGTCTCGCTCCCCAGTTGTTCCTGCCAGCTTATCTGCATGTG
Source organism: Trachops cirrhosus (assembly GCA_028533065.1). NCBI lineage: Eukaryota > Metazoa > Chordata > Mammalia > Chiroptera > Phyllostomidae > Trachops > Trachops cirrhosus. The sequence continues at coordinate 77,796,436 of CM052542.1, forward strand.
AATGTAGGATATTCTGGTAAGCCAGCCACTGCCTCACCTACCCCAGACTTCCATCTGCCACCTTGGCATGTGCCCTTTCCACTCTGACTGCCTCTTTTTCACCCCTCCTATCAGTCTGGATGAATGTTTTTTCTTTAACTCTTTGGTTGTCGGACTTCCATGCAGTTTGATTCTTTGGTGGTTCTGGTTGTTTATTATTTTTAAATTGGTTGTTATGCTTTTGGTTGTGCAGGAAAGCGAAGCATATCTACCTAAGCCTCTATCTTGGCTGGAACTCCTGCTTATTGATTTTAGAGAGAGAAGGGGGCGAAAAAGAAACATTGATATGGAAAAGAAACGTCAATCAGTTGCCTCCCATATGTGCCCTGACCAAAGATAGAACCCAAAACTTAGGTATGTGCCCTGATCAGGGATGGAACACACAACGTTTTGGTATATGGGATGACACTCCAACCAAGCCACTGGCCAGGGCCACCCTGCTTGTTTTTTTTAGCATGAGTTCATTACTACAAGTGGAATTACTTGTGTCAAAGACCTAGGGAGATATTATCAGGAACATTATTGATTAAAAAAAAAAAGACACAGGGAGAGAAGCCAAGGCCAAAGGAGTAGCTGAGCCTCATGAAGGGAGAAGCACTGGAGAGGTACCAGCCAGCTCCTGCTACTGCAGGGCTGAGATGACAATTTCCCTATGGCTACAAGGACTCTGTACAAGCTTTTTCTGGTGAGCCCCACTCTGTTGTTCAGTGGTCTGCTTGTGCTGTACGCTGTCACCCCACTAAGGTTTGATTCAAACTTCCCTTAATGTATACGTATTCATGAAGCCATATACACGTGCTTCTTTAGAAATAGTGGACTTTAGTGTCCAACATGATGTAGTGCAGGTTTTTGACACAGTGGTTGGTGTGTTGAGAATTTAAATGACTGTACTAGTCAGTTGTGCCTGTGACATTTGTGGGCCTCAAGCAAAAGCACAAATAGAGGCCCACACACCACAGGTCTAAATACTTAAAAGTTACTCATCAAACTATTAAACAAAATATGTTCTTATGCTCTTGTTTTCACAAATGTACCTTCATAATGACCTGAAGGCTAGGCTCAAATTTAAGATTTCTGGGCACTTTGAGGTTAATGACATGCATACACAGCAATGCTGATAACCTGTTTTGGGACCTTGTCCTATGCCCTCTCCTTTTCCCCACAAGATATGAGAGGCCTCTGAGCTCCAGCCACACTCCACCAGCTGCCTCTCTTTGCCCCTTGGACCTGGGGTTGTGATCCACCCCAGTAGAATAGACTCTGGGCACTAGATCCATATAGGTCCTGAATGTAGGAACTTTGGGCTCCCAATTACCTAGAACATGGTCTGGAAAAAGAGACATGGGATTCAGGTAGGCACATCCTCACCTCAGTGGGTGGGGGCTACCCTGGGGCCTTGTAAAGCCTGGGGCCAGGGCGGGGACCCCTCTTGCCTGGGTCTAAGGTGTGCACCTAATAGCTAGAGTTTATTAGCTGTATTACAAACCAGGTTCTGTCCTCCATGCTTTTCATGCCTTGTGATTTCTAAATCTCAGATGTTCAAGGTGTCTGCTCAATCCACAGGTAGTAATGGCCCAACAAAGATTCCACCTTACAGTGGAATCTGACTCCAGATTCCACACTCTGACTCCAGAGTCCACACTCTTAACCGCAGTGCTCTACTACTTCTCATCAAAAGATCTGAGGCTCTAGATTAGATTACCCTGAAACCCACTTCCTTCCCAATGATGACATTCAGCTGTGTAAGCAGGGCAGCTTCCAGTCTGGCCCACTCTGTAATGAGGACGCTCCAGAGGTCACTAAGGTGCTAAGTCTAGTATCCCATGACTCCATGACTTCATACCAGCTCACTCACTTCAGACACTCCCTAGATATAAGTTCTGTTTCTAAATATCCGGAATCTGGATTTGGTTGATCATTTATGAATACAGGTTATAGTTTCTTCATCTGATTTTTTTCAGGGTTATCTTCCTGAGTGAGTGGAAATGTTGAAATGGCTCTTCCCAGATGGACTTCTCTCTTGTCATCATGGAAATTATGTGGTTCTCTCCTGCCCCTGGCAAATCACAGTGTAGCATAAATACATTCCCTTGGAAACACTCCTAATTCTAGATTTTTTCAAAATAAAAGTATTTTATCAAAGCAACCAACTACAGAAGACTTTTTTCCTGAGTTCAACATCTTGGCTATATAGATAACATTTGGCCTGCTGTGTAATCCCATTCCTACAGCACTGGGTATAAAATCAATACCTGAGTCATTAAACAGTCTTTCACCTCCTCTCTATGCAGGCCAATTTTGGATCTTTGATCAAGAATCTTGGGAAAAGGTGACTCCCCTGTGTCCCACTGTCCCTCAGCAGTGGTCTCAATAGTTCCCTAACTATGCACTCAGCCTTTGCAGGCTGCAGTGCTTTTTCAGGCTAAATGCACATGGAATGAATATTTTCCCTAAATTAAATTTATAAAATATTTTGTATCCCCCTTATTACTCCCCTTGGACAAACGCTTATAAAGAGTAATTGATGTAGAATTTGGTCAGTCAGATAAGCCCCTGGCACAGTTCCAAAAATTACAATAGCAGAGGGGAGTTCTGTATAATTGCCCAAGTAGGAATAACTTCAATGTGCATATGTTTTTTTCATGGGCTCTGGCAGGATGGTTCTGTGTTTTACTGTTCTCTTATCCAGTGGGGAAAGAATTTGTTTCATTTTTTTAACATGTTAACATCTTCAGCCTTGCAACTACCCTCTAAATCTGTTCAGAGAGTTTTGTGAGGTGGGAGGGGTTGTGTGTTCCTCCTACATGAATACTCTGTGTTTGCATTCATTGAGTTACAGACCCATTTGGTCATTTTCTAGTCTGTCTCAAATTCTTTTTCTCTCTTGAATACCATTCAGTAACAGTTTAGAGCCCTTCACCAGCATGCCTTTGGGAGAATGATCCCAAGTCCTGAGTTCTGACCCTGACTGTGCTCCTTCCTAACTTAGAGATCCAGCTTTGTGTAGTTGGTTCATTAATGGTCGGTATGAGACAGAAGTACCTGTCTTGACTACCTGGAGAGCTGGGAAGTCATCTGACTGGGAATTATTTCAGCAGACATGAGTTGGTTAATGATGGAGATAGGAAGGTGAACGAGACATGGTTCTTGCTCTCAGTGAATAATCAACAAGTAAATGGTTGGCTATGGCATGGTGTATGGGTAAAAGAAGGTTAAAATTTTCAAAGTGCTTTGTAGGAAAACGTATTATTGTTGAACATCTGCAGAGTGACTGTAGTGGGAGGTAGCTCTAGTCTGGAAATCTCAGAGGCTAGATCAGTTTAGAATATCAGTCGCAGTGGAAAACATTTGCAGTGGGCACCAAGAACCAGCTCACGGTTCATCTAATGGCAGCTTCTGGAATTGTAGACAAGGTGCCTGGGCAGAAATGGCTTCTAGAGACTTATCTTGCCAGAACAAATCCATTCTGTCACAATTTTCCCCAACTGTTTTCCATACTCTTTCTGGAGATGTAAATAAGTACAGTAAAAAAATAGAAAAGAAGATTGTGGGCTCAAATAAGTTTGGGATATGTTATATACTACATGCACCTTGGAAATTCATATGTGTTAGCAGATAAAAGACTCCACAAATGAAAAACTTTTGTGTTAAGTAAATCTGTTTAATTTTGTTTAATTCTGTTTAATTTAAATTTGTGCAAGGAAGACATTTTAGGTTCCCACTTTATATTAGGTGGTTGACAAGCAGTCTTCAAGGCATCCATTTGGGAAACACTGAATGGTAGAGGTTATGACAAACATCGTGGGTGATTATAAGAGGAACCAGAAGAAAGATTGTAGATGCCTTACTACAACTTTATTTCTAGTAGTAGGAAAGAAAAACAACCCCAAACCCATGATCTGCAGACAGCAGATTAGTACATGAAAACAAGTGTATGTACTCATTGTATTATGGATGCAAATGTGCTAATCCATTCAGCATTTTACTTTATATATTTCTTCTTAACTCATTTAAATATTTCTTATTTATACCTAATATTTTACTGTAAATTTAGATTTGAATTTCATCTCTGTTACTTTTACAAATTCACATGAGGTATGTCAGGGGTCCCCAACCCCGGGGCTGTGAGCAAAGCTCACCTGAGCTCTACCTCACCTCCTGTTGACTGAGCAGCAAACTCACCTGAGCTCCTCCTGCTGTGTCATCATTGGTCCCCCACCTTCCGACTGTCTTCCACAAAGTGGGTCCCTGGTGCCAAAAAAGTTGGGGACCACTGAGACATTCCTAAAGTCTTAATGTCATGAGGATAAGGGAAAAAATTGCAAAATCATTGCATTATGCTTGTTGCACGGTAGGTCCTTTGTAAATAGTTACTTTCATCTGTCCTACAAACTGTCATTAAACATGCCTATAGCATCTTTATATGAAGTCTTTTGGATTTTGAAATGAAGTTATTACTAATTGCCCAAGGCTACTGTAGACAGCGGGGGGTGGGGAAAGATTTTGTTTCATGCTTATTCATCTTGTACAGTCAAAAAAGAAAAACCTAAAATAGGTTTTTTGACTTCTGGTGCCACTTCCTTCTTAACTCCAGGACAAGAGACTGTGGGTGTGCAGCTGAAGTGTCATTGTTGTCATTGTGGCTGTGGCTTGCCCTGGAGCCTGTGGATAGTCCCTTCTCTGGCAGTGGGTGGCCAGGACTGATGTCATCCAAGAAGCTCACTTCCTTTATCCAGTTTTCCTTTTTACGTGTATGCTAAATAACCCAAAGGGGAACATTTTTGCCAAAACCCCAAAGGAAGCAGTATATATTTTTGCAAACATGGTGTCTTAAGACCTGAGCATCTCCTTCCCATGTAATCTTCATTTTGAGGAAGTTGGGACTATCTATCTGTCTGTCTGCAACATCCAGCATCACCGTTTCCTGTACACCTGACGTATACCAAGATATAAGGTCCCTGTCCTCATGGACCTCATTGTCTAGACAGGAATAACCCTAGCATCTAAGTCACCCAATGGAAGTCCTTCTGTATACACAACAATTTGCATATGACTATCAGGGACACTTTCCTAAGTCACCAGCAGTCTGGCATAAGGTAAGACTAAACTGTAGCTATCATTTGAAAGTTTCAGAATTCACTTTCAAGAAAAATAAATAAATATTGACTACCTGTTAACCATTAGTGGACACTTAGCCTTTTTGTCTTTACCCACCATGCAAAATCCTGGGATGGAGATCCTCTGACGACTTAAGAAGTCGTCTTGCTGTGGGCCTGAGAACCAAAGGGTCCCAGTTGGATTCCCAGTCAGGGCACATGCCTGGATCGAGGGCCAGGTCCCCAGTAGGGAGTGTGTGAAAGGCAACCACACATTGATATTTCTCTCCCTTCCTCTCTCTCTAAAAATAAATAAATAAATAAAAATATTTTTTTAAAAAAAGATGTCATCTTGCTTCCAAACACAGGGGAAGTTGTTGGCTCAGACTTGATATTTATTATCTAACAAGAAGAATCGGACATCTAATATAATTGTCTTTGTTTTACAAGGTCGAAGCCTTTATGGATGCATTTGGTACAAAACAGTGAAAGGACCAAAGCTTTTGGTCAATGCCTGTGAAAAAACCCATGACTAGGGCATACCTTTCTTCTAAAATTTCCCTGATTAGGATATAGGAAGTACAGTCCTTCTTAAAACCAGAAAAAGAAGGAAGCGTGTGTAGATGGCAAAGGATGGTCTGCATAATGCCTACAAATGTCAGGCATTATGTAGGTAGTTCATAAGATTATCTCATTTGATCCTCCCCAAAATTCTATAAAGTATGGTAGTGTGTATTTCCCAAATAGCCTGAGTCTCAGAGAGGTTATGTAATTGACCAAGATTTTAATTAAGGCAGATCTGCCTTCCAGCCTGTTGCCTTTCAGCTGTGCTTTGTGGAATTCTGTTCAGATAACATCTGATGAATTAGGCAGTTAAACAATGATATCCCAATCTGTAACTTTTCTAAAAGCTAAAACTGTACCTTTTAGTAGCAGCGATCATCTGTCTTTGGCCCTTGGGGCAATGGATTGAGAAGCCTTGGGTATAAGTAGACTAAATGATAGTGGAAAAAAACACAATTAAAAAATTAACTTAAAAAATAAAAAATTAATTTTTTTTAAAAAGAAGCATTTGAGGGAAGGGGTCTACCTTTTACCAGCTGGGTAGCCCTGGGTGAACCACTCCCAGTCATCATCAGACATCAGTTTCCTCAGCCCCCAAATGAAAATGATGGTAACAATGAAAAGCACTAGAAAAGGAAGAGTAAAAGTTTAGATTGTACAGGTATTTGAATCCAGGGTCTGTCACATACAAGCTGTGTGACCTCGGGGAAGTTAGTTAAATTTTTTAGGCTTGAATTTCCTTATCTGAAAAATAGGAATAACAAAGTACCTTCCTTAGAATGTCATGGCAAGTATTAAATTAATGAAAGACTATAGGCAGGTAAATATTTGGCACAATGATTACAAGTTTGTAAGAACTTAATAAAAGTTAGCTACTGTTATTATCCACACTGATTTACAAGACTGTTGTCACTCTTGAAACTTAAAGCAATAATATGTATGGAACATGTTTTATAAACAGTAAAGTTCACTCTGTTGTGTTACTTATCCTTAGTGATGGTAATAGTTGTGGTTGGAGCAGTGTTTACTATTAATGCTCTTCTTTGCAGTTATGTTCTAAGAAAGGGCAAATGAGTCAGCTACTTTTTACCCTGGAATACAGAGATTTGAACAAAATATCCTTGGATATTGGGAACAAAATTTACTCCAAATTTACTCAAAGTAGCCACCACAGGTGAAATAAACATTTAAAGAAGAAAATATCAGATTGTGCTCTTAACATGGTGATCTCCCCCAGCCAGTACTGGTACCACCCAGCATTTATTCCTAGGCCAAGTGTGCATTCTAATCATTTCAGCTGGAAAAGCGTAGCAAAGAAACAGCCTGAACATCAGAAAGAGAGCAGCCAGAGAGGTGGTATGTGTGTGAGATACCACTGAAGCTCACTGCTGTCCCCACTGGAAAGATGGTGTGTCCAGCTCTTCAAACGCAGATTGAAATGCTCCACAAGGAAATGAAGAGACCTGACAAAACAGGCCAGTCCCTTTCCAGGCCAGGTTTGTCAAGCTGTGGCCCATGTGCCAACACTTCCTTCTCCCTTCCCCATGGCAGACATCACTAACCTGATATCATTCTTTCCTGCTGAGCTGAGACGGAACTTCAGAATCCTTCCCAACAAAACACACCAGGAAAATGTTGCAAGCTTGGAGTTTTTGTGAAAGGTGAAATCCGATAGTAATCCCTCACTATAGTACCAGCCTTGTAGCCACCCAACATTTCTAAGAATGGTGGCAATGGCAGACCTCATTGATTGTCCACCTAACAGCCATTCTCCTGTTTTTCCTCTGTCTTGGTAGTCTACACTGTAGCATGGAGGCCAAAAATATCAGGAAATCAGTTTTCCAGGCTCCTCTGCAGCAAGGACATGGGCGTATGTCCCAATCCTGGCCAATGGAATACGAGGGGATGCTTCCTATATAACTACTCATGAAAGATTTTCTCCCCAGTAAAGAGAGATATGCAGAAAGAACACCACTTCTTATACATGGGATTTGCTTGCATGAAGATGCGGTGTGTAGGATTGTGGCCATCAGCTCGTAACCTCAAGGGGCCAAGCCTGAACTTGGAAACCAGTGCTCTGTGGATGGTGGGGATGGAGAAGAAAGATGGAAAGCACTTGGGGCATTAATAGCCTTCTTTTGGCTGCATTTACCAAATTTGGAACTACTTAGTTATGGAATTCTCATGATATGGGAAAATAAGTCCTTCTAGTTTAAACCACCTTTAGTTGGAATACTATTACTGTAGCCAAAAGTATTCTTCCTGATCTCACATAATCAGTACAAAAGCTGATTGCACCAATCGCCCACTTTCCCAGCTTCCTGCACAGTTCAGAATGGGCCTATCAGCTAGGCCCCACTGATCCCATGCACACATGGCAACCCTTGAGTCAGAAGCCAGTGGTGTGAAGAAACAGAGATGGTGCAGAATCCATGCTAGTGAAGGAGGCAGCAGCATCTAGGGCCTTGTGATATCCAACATTAGGAGTGCCTCTGCTGCAGCCACAGTGGCAATATTTGAACTGGGTGGGGGTAGCAGGTCCCTGGCTGCATTGCTTCTAGGCCTGGTTCTCCATCCTTCCAAGAGTTTTTGAGCTTGTCAATAACTTTTTAATCAATTCTCATTTTGCTTAAAATGGCAAAATTGGTTTCTGTTGCTTACAACCTAGAATACTGACTGATACAATAACCCACATTCATTGTTAGCAAGCTGCCATTCGTCATCTATGAGCATAGAAACAGATACACCAAAATCAAAACATTTTTTCCTTTATATATTTGAATTCCCATGATGAGGGAGGTATAAAATTCAATTACATCATTAAAATAATATTCCAAAAACACACATGAATTAATTTTTACTTCCTGGAAGGAAACAGAGCTTAGCTCTTGTGTCCTTTGTGGTTGCTCAGAACGTCCACAATGACCCGCTTACCGTAGACAGAGCTTCCTTTCCAAAGTACAGTGGAGAGGCATTCAGCTCAGGACCTTCCCTGCTCCCTTAGACACCAGCTCCATCAGCAGCTCCATGTGTTGTTGCCTCCTTCTTTTACACAAACCTTATGCTGTGGAGGCTCCTGAGACTTTGGTGTGGGGTGAACTGAGTAGGTTTTGGTAACAGTTATTTTTCTCCTGACACAATTTCAAGTTCTGTGCCAGATGAGGCTCTAAGTGAAGCCTCTCCCTTTTCAGGTTCTTATGCTACTTGGACTTTGATAGTAGATGAGAAGCCTGACACTGATCCTTTAACTTTTTAGTGGTCTCAAGACTGAAACTACTGCCACATGCTTACTTACCTCAAATCTTAATTTTCTGCTACTCTCCTCATCTTCAACTTTCTTCTTCTTCAGTTAATCAATAATAATAAAATAACAATAGCCAATTTTTATTAAGTACATATGATCACCCTTGCTACATGCTAAATGCTTTATATACGTTATTTACTTTAATCCTCTTATCTCCTCTGCAAAGTATTTTTACAGATGAGAAAACTGAGATGCAGGGTAGTTAAGGTCACTTTGATTAGTTATCTTTTCATAAGTCCATGCTTTATCTCCCAGACAGAGCCCTTGAAGGCAGAAACCAAGTAATATTGATCTTTCTAAAATGTACAGTGTTAGAGATAATGCATTGGGTTGGTCAGTTGCTCTGTCTTTTAATAAATACCGTGAAGAAGGGTGAGGAAAAATGACTTTACAAGGGAGTTAGTACTGCGCTGCAAAGGGTTAAACAATAGGCCCTTTTAGGGGCAAAGACCTGATTTATACTGTGCCTGAATCCACTGTGCAGATGCTCCCACCACCCTGATTTCAAGCTCCATTGTGAAGGCACTGCACAGAGAGGTACACAGTCGGTGCTCCTGAGCCAGTCGGTGGAGGCTGGCTCCAGCAGCTCAGTAGCTCCTGGGGTGTGCACAGGGTTCTAGCCCCAAAGTTTCGTTGCCTGTCTGTGTGCTAGTCTGGTTCTGTGATCTTCTTATAGTTTCTCAAAAGCACATTGCCTTGGAAGAGTTTGCTAAGGGGGCTGTAGATAATTTACCTAAATCTTACTCTGACACAGAAGTTCATTCTGGTCATGGCTATACCCACTCAGCATAGGACACCTCCCTCATTTAGTTATGTTTAGGCAGAGGGAAGTAATGTGACCCATGGCAACCCCTGTTCATAAAAACAAACAGTTGAAGCAAAGCCTTTTTGCTATGACTTAGAGTAACAAGGTGAGGGATTTCTTCCAAGAATGACTAACACTAAAGATAGACAAATCATGTCTGACCAAACACAAACTTTAATGATAAGATATTCTTTCCGCCAGCTAGCAGATCTTTTCGTCATTCATTTATGTCTGAGGTGCTCTTGTTTAAATGAGAAAAAAACAAAAAACAAAAAACAGAACACCTCTTGTTTCAGCCCTGATTAAACTTTCTACCAAGAGCAGTGTATTTTAAGATGCTTATAATGTGAGCTGCTGGAGGCTTTGTTTCTGAAACAAGTGTACATAGAGCAATAAATAAACAAGATTATGTTGTTAGAAGGGGAATGAATTTTCTAATTTTTAGTAACTTTAAAACTAGCTCCAAATCTTTTATCTTAAGTTAATGAAATTGAAAATAATGTTTGGCAGCTCAGTAATAGCATGACATCATAGGTATGCATGCTTGGGCCAGGGAACTCATTCATTCTTTCAACAAACTTTTATTGAATGTTTCTTAGGTGTCAGATACTCTGTAAGGACCTGGGGATATAAAGAAAAATACACTCAGGCCGCTGACTTCAAGATGAAGTAAGTGGTTAAAGGATGTTTGGCCAGAGCCAGCCCACAGCCTGGGGGTTTATGGAAACACAGCCACAGTGATTCACTGACGCATTGTCTATGGCTGCCTTTACCATGGCAGCGTTGAGTAGTTGGAACAGAGACTGTATGTACACAAAGCCTGAAATATTTAATTTGGCCCTTTTCAGAAAGAGTTTGCCAATCCCTGGTCTAAGAAGAGATAATGTACGCTTAGGTTAAGGTGCTGATGATAGAAATAAAGATGGAGAGACAGAGCCTGATGAGATTTAGGAGATGGGATCTGTGGGGCAGGATATGGGCAGAATAGGGAGTGAGACCAAGGATAACACCTAAGTTATCGCTGGAGCCTGCGGGGAGGGACCTCTGCTTCCATACTATCTCTTTCCCACACCCCATAGGCCTTGAGTACATGCCACGTCTAGAATTTCCTGGTGCCCAGTAGGGCAAACTATTTATATATTTTTCAAAAACACCCCTATGTTAATGTGAATAACTTTTTGTTCTGGAGAGCTTGGGAAAATATGTCTAAAATAAACCCCTCTTTTTTGAGTTAATAGTTTATTGGAATATTGTTAACTACTTTCTCTAATGTTGCCATAGGAATCAAAAGGAGGCCAGTCATTTACATAAAATATAGCATTATTGAATTTGGCAAGTTAAAATCTAAAAAGGGTTTTTCATAATCATTATAATGATTATATAATCCAAAATAAAACACTATCAGATAATTTACACTTTAACAGATAAAAATTTGACAAAATAGCAGCTAAGTGACAATAAATCTTTGCTTTATTTCTTTACCTTAATTAGAGAATTAATGATAGGCTCAAGGCAGATCAATATGTCTTCTATGGGAGAAAGATGATCTTGAGGAAGTGTTCACTGTCAGTCCCCCCTGTAACTCCCACAGTTCAGTAGAATGTGCAAAAATCCAAGATCTTACAAACATCGCAAATCATGCCACGTTAAGTCCACCAGTGCAAACTAGCCTTATTAATGAACATTCAACTCAACAAACATTATTGGAGCCTCCTGGGTATGAGGCCTGGCCAAGCCCTGCTCTGGGGTGGGCAGAAAGACCAGTTTGCCCTAAACGAGCTCTCTATCCAGTATGGGAAATCAGAGGTTCCATGTATATCCAAATAAGCTAAACATGATCTATTCTAGTGTTCCATCTTCCCATTATGCCTTCCCAATTCTTCTGTGAATAGCATGACCCTCCTCCTATCCCTGCCCCACCATGTGGTTTGAGTGGAAGCTGCCAAGCAAAGATCGCCTTAGCTCTGGCCCCAGCCCAACCTGAGTGTCCCCTGCTCCCAGCCACAGTGAGGGGTGCCAGGGTCCTTCCTGGGACTGGCTAAGCTGTTACTGGGAGAGCAAAGCCCTTCTTCCCTGTGTGTGAAGCTATAGACTGGAGTCAAAACCCAGCCACTCTGTTCCCTTTCTGTGGATGGAGTTAGGGACAGTAAGGCTGATGACCCTCAGAGAGAAGCCAGGAGAACTATGAACTCAGTCAAACCTCTGCTTTCTAGCATCCCTGCCCTTCCCACAGTTTAGCTTTGAGACTAGTATATTGCGCATTTTTGTATGAGTTAGTCTGAGCTGGGTTTCTGGGGCACCAGGGAAGGCATGACACCTGAGCACTTCCAGCTGAGGCCTGAAGAAGAAAGAGTAGGGTTTCTCTAGGCAGAGGTGAGGGATGGGTCCACCCAGCAGCAGGTAGGGTGCACTGTACCACACACAGTCTCTGACTGGAAGACAGGCCAGGTCGATGTGACTGGATGTATGCTTCGGGAGGCTGGAGAGGATGAGGAAAAACAGAAACAACTGAAAGGCAGGGTAGGCCAGAATATTTGTGATGAGCTTTGAATGCAGGTGAGGAGTTCCTAAGATTTGGGGTCAGGAGTGCTATTCTTCCAGCCTGACCCTGAGCAGAAGTTACCCTCAAGCACATGGCAATCTGTAAGGAAGCACTAGAGAGCTGAATGCCAGGTTTTGCTGGTTCTTCTTGCTCATTACAGGCCTCTCATTCCTTGGTTTCTCTGTAATTAGGGCTTGCTTACCTTACCTGTGCTGACTATCAGTGTAAATGATGAGCTATTGGGGAGGAATAAGCCATTTAATGTGCATTCTATTCTAAAATATAGTACTTTGGTTGCATTGTAATTTGCCTGTGGCTGCTGCTAATGGTTAAAATATATATGTATTAAGGGTCTTGCCCTTGGGATACAAATGCTAAACTTGAAAAGTGCATTTATGTCTGCTGTTCACAAATACAGTCCATCACTAAATATGAAGACATCTCAGGTTTCTTGGAGGAGCTGCTTGCCTTTGTTGGAGCAGATCTTAGCAAAAAGCAGTGCATGTTGTGAAAAGATATTCTAAAAGTCTCAGAGTCCTACAAACTACTTCAATAACAAATAAAATTGGGGAGCAAACACTGGACTTCTCTATACTATTTTTGCAACTTTCTGAGAGCCTGTAATCATTTCAAAGTAAACGTTTTTAAAATGGTGCTGATTCTATGGTTAAACACATTTGGGAAATGTTGAGCACTGTATCCTTCTGTAGGAGATTGACAGAGCACATAATTTTCCAAAGCTCCTTGAAGTCCTGCAGCAAAATAACAATTCACTGGAGGCTAAGAGGACAGGGTTGGGCAGTAGGATTCACTTTCATATGTAAAAGCTACACATGACATAGGTTGAATTGTTTGTTTTCTTAAGGGGATCCAGACCAAAAACAAAATTTGGAGAGGCCATGGATACACATTAGAATTTGCACAGGGCTCTTGGCCACCTCTTCCAAGAGGTATGTTTTGAGGCAGCCTGCCTGCCAGGCAAAGACCATCTGCAGACTGGAACACCTAGCATTCTTACCCATCACAAACATGCCACCTGTGAGGCCCAAACACATGATGGTCTTCTGTCTCCTAGGAGGACACAGGGGTGGGAGTTAGCCTGGCACATGTGTAGGAGAATGAGGACGCCAGATGACCAGAGCAGAGAGGGTGACACACTGTAAAAGTAGTGGGTACACAAATCAGGTAGACAAATAATGTGACCTATAGATAATGAGGTATAATGGGGGAATAAGATAGCTCTTAACTTTAAGAAGCCTAATAAATACTTGATTAGAAATATTGAGATATATTAAACAAGGACAAAGAAGAATATGAATGCCTTATTTGGGCCACAAAATACCATGAGGATTAAAAGCAGAGAAATTATTGTTGTTTGGGGGCAATACTATCATGAAAGGCTCCTTTGAGGTAATACATTAAGATTAATGCATTTTGAAGAATGAGTAGAATTTCAAAAGAAATGTTCATTATTGTATCAGGTAAGTGTGCTGCCAATTTAAGGAATGGAAAACCCAACCAACAGCAGTGTAAGCATTAGAGTCATTTCATTATCTCATATGATGTATGAAGGCCAATGCATGAATCTCAAAACCATGCTAAGAAAAAAAGCTACACCTCAAAGATGATATTCTATATAACTGCACTTATGTGACATTCTAGAAAGGTAAAAGTATAGCAACAGAAAACTGCAGGGTTGCCAGGGGCTAGGGTAGGGGGAGAGGACTGACTATAAAGGGGCACAAGGCAACGTTTTGAGGGGGATGGAAATGTTCTATATCTTCATTGTGGAGATGGATACACTACTGTCTACATCTGTCAAAAGTCATAGACCTGCATACTTAAAATGGGGTAAATTTTTGTGCATACCTTAATAACCCTGATTAATTTTACTTAATTTAATTTAATTTATTTATTTTATCTTCACCCAAGACAATTTTTCATTGATTTGAGAAAGAGAGAAACACCAATGTGAGAGAGAAACATCCATTGGTTGCCACACAGCCTGAAACCTAGGTATGTGCTCTGACTGGGAATTGAACTGGCAACCTTTCCATGTATGGGACAATGCTCCAACCAACCAAGTGGAATCAGGGCTGATTAATTTTATTTTGAATTACAAAAGAATATATATTCATTGTAGAAAACAATGTGAAATACAAAAAATTCTAAAGAAGAACATTAGAATCATTCATAGGATTGAGGCATATTTTTTTAGTATTTGTTTTAATAAGATTGAGATTACACTTTTAATGTTTTATAATCTCTTTCTAAAACTTTAATTTTAATGCTTTAGGAATATCTTGTCATATGGATGAATCAAAAGTAACTTCACAGTCCCCATTTGGGGGACTTCCAGCTTCTGCTCTTTTCCACTGTGTCATTGCCCTTACGGAGACTGGTAATATCCCCTGAGTGGGGCATTCGGAGAAAGGACCAACATTCTTAGCACTCTTGACACACCTAGTAGCATATTCTTTTGGTTCTTTCTCCTCATGGATGACAAATCATCACTCTTGGAAGGTAAACTTTATTTGTAAGTAATTGAAGTGCATGTGGAGCCATGTCTCAGGAACAAGGAGATGAGCAAGCTGTAGAATGCTATGTGAGTAATATGGCCATACTTCTTGAAAATTCCGTAAACGGCTTCTCAAGGCAATTTCAGAAGGAGGGGCTCCAGGGTCACTCTAACCAATCAACAGATGAAGTGCACAGCCTCACAAGACAACCCCTTTGACGAAGAGTTCTCCTGTAGATAGAAACATTCCACATATTTGCTCCTTTGCTAATATGTCAGTGTTATAGTGTCATACTTACATCTTGGATACATGTGTACTTGTATATTTGCATAAGATTGATTTCTTCATATGTATGTGGGTTGTTTACTTATTTACACAACTACTGTATACCTTGCCATGGTGGGAAAGAGGTGGCAGAATTTTCTGGACTCACTGCCACACTCTCATTACAACTCAGTTTGAGGGCCTGGAGCCCATGCTTGCAAGAACTGCTCATTTTGGCTGTGAGTCATTGGGCCTCGCCAGGCTTGTCCGTCAACACCTGGGATGAATAACCCAGGAGTTTACACTTCTGAGTGTCAGCCCTCAGGTGGGCTGTTTCAGTGCAGGCCTGCTTTCCCCCAGATACATGCACTCATTTGTAAGGACACCAGTCATATTGGATTAGGGGTTCACCCTATAGCAGTATGACCTCATCTCAATTACATCCTTACAGACCTCATTTCCAAATAAGTTCACACCCACATATACCTGCATTATGACTCAACCTGTGTTTTGGGAGGGCACAATTCAACTCAAAATGAATTGTCCAGATTAAGCTAACTTTTTACAATTTCTGTTCATAATCAAAACCTTTATTATAAACACACGTCAAGTATCAACCTTCTGACTGAGTGTGTAAATCATTGGTCCTCAGCTGGGGGCAGTTTTTCCTCTTGGGGGCAATTAGCAATATCTGGTGACATTTTTGGTTGTCACAACTGAGGAGGGTGCTGTCGGCATACAGTGGGGTTGAGGCCTGGGATGATGCTGAACATTTCACAATGCACAGGACAGCCCCCAAAGCAAGGACGTATGTCGTCTAGAATCTCAATATCACCAAAGTTGAAAAACTCTGATCTAAATCAAAAATCCCATATTGGTTAGGACTTTAACATGTGTTTTATGGGGACAAAATTCAACCTGTAATAGATCTCCCATATAATTTAATTTGGCCTTATGCCAAGTCAGACATCTGCATCCTTATCATGATGATGAATGGTTGCTCAAAAGCAAGTCAGTGTGACTTTGGGAAATGGTTGAGAACTAGACATAACAGGAAATGAGAAACATCTATTTTATATTATGAATACTCATCACTGATTTCTATTAATACCTGCAGCAAACAAAGCCCAACAGTACTGGGAGCAGAGGCAAAGGAAAGGTAAAATACCAAATTGTATAATTTTGGAAAATGTCATTTCATTTGAAAAATGCCTAGTTCCGTGGAGTTGGGAATGACGTCTGTCTGTTCACGTCATCCCCAATTCCATGGAATGGTGCCTGGTACATAGGAGGTGCTGATAGATACTTGTTGGATGGAACAAATAGTGTCACAGGGAGGAGTTTTGAGAAAAACCCTTACCTCAGGGGCTTCACCCTTTATTACTCAAAACACTTTGAAATGACTCCAACTCCATTTCTGAAATGTGAAAATAGTGTTTCTGAGTAGGAATTGCTATATGTGCAGATGATAGAGTAGAAATGTGTGTGTGTGGAAAAATGTAAAGTATTAGTCAGAGCACATGTAACTATGCAGGAATAATTTATAAAATGCTCATTTTGTAAACTGCCCAAGATAACAACAGTGAAGTGAACATTGGCTGAAAATGTGAAGCCTAGGCTGATGGCTAAGACAGTGCCCAGAGGGAAATCACCTGCGAAATAGAAACAGCATTGTATGAAGACAGAACCTATGGTGTAGAAAAGGGGGTTCAGCAGGCCCCGCAAATGCATGGGTTGGATCCTGCCTGACAGAGGGACTGACTGCAGACCCAGTGGTCATGATCCGAGCTGTCACCTTTTGTCTTCTAACCACCCTGTGGCAATGGAGCCCTCCCCACACTCTGTGTGCCCTGCCACTCTGTGTCCCCCCCTCCTGGTTCTGGTTCTGGGAAGTGAGTCCCTCTGCTGGCAGAGCTCCCACTCCCCACACTTCCATACTGAGCCCTTGGCCTGGGGCTCAGTACTGAGCCCTTGCACCAAGGAAGCCAGCTCATACCTTCTCTTTTTTCCTTCACTGGAAGGAGAAAGTAAGGGCAGCAATCAAGAGACTCAGAGAACCTGAAGGCTTTGTTTGCCTTTGTATTCAGTAATTCATAGTTGGCCTTGGGTAAGTCTGTCTGCCATAAAGTCCAACCACACATAGATAAAGGACTTTCCCACTGATGTGTTGTACAAGAACTTTAACCTCAGGGAAGATAGGACCTCCCTGGGCAAAGTATACAGGAGATGGTTCTTGCCTTTTGAGTCCCCTGTCAGGTGCCCCCTCTCACTACCGGATGTACCCTGGGCTCACACCTGGCAAACACTGGCAGTCATTGCCCAGTACCCTTCTGTCATGGAGTATCCACCCAAAGACTAACTTCCCCTGAAAGTTCAGGTGGCTTGCCCTGAGGGCATGGATGACAAATGACCCCTGGAGGGGCAACCACTTCAATCTCCTGTCTTCTCAGCTGCAGCTTCCTCCCCAGTTGCTGTCCTGGGACCCCCGACCAGTAGGTCCAGCCCTCAGTCCTCACTCTCCAAGGGAACCTCTATCACATAGGGACTTCTGAGCCCCTCCTCAGACTCAGTAGGGCTCCAAGGACATAGGAGCTGAAGTATATTATAGTTACTGCAAATAATAATAAGAAATGTAACCCTGATTATTTGCCAGTCACTGTTCTAAGCCCTTCCCATGTATAAATCCGTGCAATCCTCCCAATAACCCTATGAGACAGGTACATTCCCATTTTACACAGAAGGAAACTGAAGTAGACATCGACTAGTGCCCTATATGACACAGCTAGTAAGGTACGGATAGGTCAAATGCATTTTTACAGATCTGTTTGAAGAGCTAATCCTCCTCTAATAATACTGTTTCTACAGAGAAATTCTTTTTCAATTCCAAGCCATTACTTCCTAACAAATCTTTAAACGTAATCAAACTCAGGACCTCACACTGCTATTTTTTTTTATTTTTTTATTTTAGATTATTCAGTACGGTTTCTATCTTTTATTCCCTTTCACACTGCTATTTTAAGAGTGGCATCTCACGCTCTGCTGACCCTTAGAGGAGAAGAGCCGTCCTCCTGCTCGGCAGATCCTACCTCACACGCACCACTGCCTCTCTCACCTCTTCTCTTCTCACTCCCCCACCAACGACAGGACACACTTTCATAAGAAAAACAGTACTTGGACTTCTTTCTTACTCAGGTGCATTTTTGAGAAAACAGATTTTTCTAATGGAAGAAACTATCATAAAGAATAGCCCTAAAGTTTCTCAAAATTCTGATTTACAAAAATAAGAAAGTCTGGAAATGGCAGCACCTTGTAGCAAGTTATTAGTAAAAGACGAGCTTCCCTTTAGAACAGAATCCCAGGTGGGTGGGGAGGGCAGAGATGGAAGAAAACTGATCGCAGATGTGTCTCGGTAACAAGAGGGGCTCGGAGAGGCAAGTCCTGAGTCTTAGGAGTTCCCAGAACACTGAGGCCCTTTCACAGGAATGAGTGAAGTGTCACATCCCAGTCTGCTCTGCCAGTTTTTGTTAATGTTGTCTCTCTGTATTAAAAAGTGTGAATAGGAAGTGTCAGTCACTTCACACCCTGGGGGGACCCAGTTTTCTTTATGATGAAAGGGGTTGGGCCACCCTTGAGCCCTTTCTGTCCTAGATTCAGTGTCAGAGAGCAGAAACTCAGGACTGGCCCTGTGTCTGATGCATTTAACAGAGTTTTCAGAAGGTGTTGCTTCACTGCTATGGCTGCAAAGTCAAAACACAATTCCCCAGGCCAACTCATTTAGTGCAGTCAAGAAAGAAAGGGACCTTTTGTGGGATTGGCAGTCATGGAGGAGGCCCATCCAGGCAGCTGCTGCTTTCGCAGGAAGCAGCAGCATGATGTCACCCTGTGCTGGCCAGAAGTGATTTGTGTGTGTCTGGGTGTGCATGCACTTGTGCGTGTGTTAGCGTGTGGGTGCACACATGCTTGCCCATAGTGACTCACTACAGTGCTATTTGCGCCTGTGGATCGGTCTCCTGAGGAGCCAAGGTGGTATGCAGATGACTTCCACGTGGCTCCTGGGGGCTCTACCTATGCCACGCTGGACCGTGACCACTGGTGACCAAGCAGGGAAGACAGAGTGAGCTGGGTGTGCCTCTGGGCAGATGTGGGCAGCAGTGATCGGATTCTCTGCCTGCAGTGGAAGCCGGCGCTCAGTCTGTAGAAAACTGGCTTGGTCCTCAGTCTGTTTACTGGGAAACCTGGATGTAGGGGAATGTCTGTAGCATGCCAGGAGAGCTTCTCCAGGCTTCCCAAGTTGCACAGCATGTCCCAGAGGACACACCTGTGTCACCATCACCTGGATCATCCCAAAAGGGACTCCAGCACACAAAACCAGACCATGTAGACAAGTCTATGTCACATTTTCCTGAGGCAAAGTGGCCTACTGGCATGTGCCCATAGAGAAAGGCCCCTTTTCCTAACTGCTTCCCCAACCCCCATCTCTCAGGCAGCCCCTCACACCACAGCTTCCCTTGACACCCCTTACAGGTTTTGAGCCTAAGGTCCTGACATCAGGCTGGGGGATTTCAGGAATTCAGGGCCCCATTCAAAACCTAATAGTCAAATTTTGCCTTGTTTCTGTACCAAAGTTCCCAATTCTAACTGAGCCCTCTGAAGTTTGTCAAATCTGAGATCCCAGTATGGGAACCATTCCCCTGGCTTGTCCTGCTTTCCCTGGCAGCCTTCCCAGGACCAGCTTTGCTTGTGCCGGGCTTTCACAGGCCTCTCACCACCCCTGTGCCTCCACCTTCTCTCCTATCCTGGCTCTCTTCTGTGGGCTGTGGCCTGGTGTGGACTCTGCCCACTCACCATCCCTGGGTGTCCTCCTGAATCCCTTTCTAGCTCAACCCGTCATCTATTCCCTTGGTTTCCACCATGCTCCAGGGGGACAAGACTTGTCACTTGTCTTACTGGTTTGCCACCCTTGCTGTGGCCCCCTGCCAGGGCTGTCTTCACCTAAGCCTCTGCAGCAGGTCAAGCTGTCAATGCCATGTGTGCTGGTCCTCAAGCTGGCTCCCTCTTGGGTTCCCCATGGGTGGGTGGAGACCTGAGGATGCCCTGCTCCTGACACAGGAGCTGAAGCAGACAGGTAGGGTCATTAACCTCTGATCTTTCTGCCAAACCGGCTGCCTGGTCCTGCTTGCCATGATGGGGGCAATCAGCCAGGCAGGCCATTCCAGACCTCAGGTTGGAGAAGGCAAGTGAGCTGAGCCCCTCTGCCTAACCATGCCCTCAGTCATTCGCTCAGTGACCTGCCCACTCAGAGATCTGCCCTCTCCCTGCTTCTGCCCCTTGCCTCCCCACAGGTGCAGGCCAAGCTCTCCCTCCTACAACGCTGTATTCACATCTAACCAAGAGCACAGGCTTGGCAGCCAGACTGCGGGACTGTGATCCTACTTCTGCAACTTGCCGGCAGCCTGAGTCAGTCCCTTTGCTGACTACCCTGTCCCTCAGCTGGTGTTTTCTTTCTTTCTTTCTTCCTTTCTTTCTTCCTTCCTTTCTTTCTTTCTTTCTTTCTTTCTTTCTTTCTTTCTTTCTTTCTTTCTTTCTTTCTTTCTTTCCTTCTTTCCTTCTTTCCTTCTTTCCTTCCTTCCTTCCTTCCT
>CM052542.1:77817707-77843869 GCA_028533065.1 Trachops cirrhosus
AACAGTAAAAAATGAAAACAACTGTCAAGAACAGAAAATTGATAAAATGTTATGATACATTCTTATACTGAAATACTACATTGAGGCCATTAAAAAGGATCTGAAAGGCCTTCAAGTGTTAGCATGGAAAGATATCTGATATATCATTTGAGATTATTGATGTACAGAATGATCCCATTTATATTAACATACATAGATACATATACATTTAAAGTCTGAAAGTAAATGTCAACTATTATAATAGTTTTCTCTTAGGTATAAGATTGCATAGAGATTATGTTATGTAAAGTTTTTACACAACTTATGTAGTATAAAATATTTTTATTTTAAAATAAATATGCACAAGTCGGAGATAACTTTGGGTTGGATAATCTGTGGCCACCTTGACAGTGAAATGCATCCCTCTTGTCCTTGGCTTCTGAATGATGATGAAGCATCTGGCAGATGATAGGGACTGTCATGCTTTGGAAGGTGAAAGGAAGGGAGTGGGCAGCTGCAAGATCCATACACTCCACCATCTCATAGTCATTCATGGAGTGAGGTTGGAGGGCTGTCATGGACAAAGGGAAGGGTTCCCTAGAGAATTAGGGGTGAAGAAGAACAGAACTTCCACAACCAAGAAATCAGGAATAGACAGATTTCCATCAGCTTCAGGTGAATGTAAGAGATTAGTTTCTCATGTTCACTCTCCTAGGGTAAGCGCTTACATAAGGTGTTCAGAATTGCTTGAAAAGTATGAGAAGTAGCCATTTGCCAGGTTCTGGCTGTGAAGACTAGAGGTTGCCCCAACTTCTCTGTTGTCCAACAGGAGTTTCTTGAACCTATTCTAATCCCTTCCCAGCCATTTGGACTTGTCTTTGGACTAACTTGATTACACATCAGCTCTGCTATGACCAGCCAAAGTCTGATGTGAGCCTATGAACCAATGCCTTTGGCTAAGGTTCCGTCTTCCCACCCCTACTGCCAGGAATTGGAGTTCTGAGTTCTAGATAACAAGAAGCAAGGAGGAGTTACACAACAAAGAAGCTTGGGTTCCCGTGATCCATGTCTTGTCATCAACTTAGATGTGTTATGAGGAAGTTCTCTTGATTGGATTCTAGACCTGTACAAGTCAAAAGGATCATACAATTCAGTTTGTAATTTGTAGATGAGAAAACTGAAGCTTACAGAAGTTATGTGACTGTCCTGAGGCCATAACAAGCTGTAGAGCCCACATGAGAACCCAGGCCTCCATGTGGCATGATTTCCATTCTGTCATTCTACATCTTTGACTAGCACATTCCAGCTACAGGGGTTCAGAGTTTGAGGGGTTTGTTAAGAGTGATCTTTTATACCTTCAACTCTAAATAGAGAATTGATAATAAAGAAGTAGAACAAAACACTTTTACTGGAATTCCTAATATTGCTATTATCAGTAGTGCCACAGTGTCATATAATCAAACAATGTGATATTCATTCTTTCATTCATTTATCAAACATTTATTGAGCATATATAATATGGCAGCCCCAGGAGCAGGAGAAATGAAAACACACAGCATAGCAAAGGACCATATAACCTAGAAATAATTTTAAGCCATACATGACTACCCAGTCAATCTGTCGCTGCCCGTTGGATTCCTGGCCCTCGGTCATGGCAACCCTTGTACAGAAAATTAGTACATCACTGTGAAACACACAGTTTTCTGAAGACCCTCTAGCAATGTACACTTGCCATCAGTTCTTGGATGCAGCCCCTGTGGATGGTGGTCTGATAGGAATCTTAGAAAGCCAGAAAGGAAAGAAGATTTCACCTCTTATATTTCATCTACTACTGGAATCTTAGCATTCTCTATAGCATTTATGGTAAGTCCTGCCAGATAGGACAAGCTGTATCATCAAGCAGACATCAAGACCCAATCCCAACCCTTGGCACAATTATTCCACTGGCTTGGCAAAGATCCCAGATAGTTAATTTGGGCCACAAAGAGAGCATGGCTATATATTAGTCGACTCAGAAAGCACATCTTATGAACAGTGAGAAAGGTCTTTCCTTGTATCAGAATGGCAACTTGTGCATATCTTGAGGAGATGCCCCAAGCCTGGTTACCCCAGTATCCTGACCACTGACATCACTGACTGCCAGTTGTATTACAAGAGTCTCAGTATATGCTGAGGAGTCTGCGTCTGCTGAAACTGCACTGAAGTCAACAGCAGAGGAAAGCATCCTGTGTGGTGTTCTCTCGTTTGTTTTCTGCAGTCCTTGAAACTACCTTCAATGTACCGAAGGGTAAACATTCTGTCTCCACTCTCGATTCACATCATAAAAAGAAGGTACAGACTGACTTTGTTGAAAATTTAGGTGAAAAATTGGTCACTTAATACCAAGAACAATGTTTTTTAGATGGAAGGAAAATGATACTAGAGCAAAGCATGTAACTTTAGGAATGAAGGTAGAAAAATAGAAATGATAAATAGCTGGGTAAATATAATCAATTGATTCCTTTTCTTGAGTTCTGTAAATTATGTGTGATGGTTGAGAGCAAAAATTATAACATTATCTGATGGGGTTTTCAATGCATGTAAATGTAACATATACAATAATTACCATATATAGAAAAGAGTAAAGGGACATATGGTGATAGGGTTTTCACATTACTCTTAAAGTAGTAAAATATTAATTCAAGTAAGCTGAAAAATTAAGAACATATGTTGTATGTAATCCCCAGAGCAACCACTAAAAATCCACAAAAATACATGGTAAAAACCCATTTACAGAATAACCTAATAGACAAATTAAATTTGAATACTAAAAAAAAAATCAAATAATTTAAGAGAAAGAAGTAAAGGGGAAACAAAGAAATAAAAATAGGAGGAAGAACCAAAAAAAAAGGTAGACCTAAATCCTAACATATAAACTATAAATGTAAATGGTTCTAAACACACCAATAAAAAGACAGAGATCATCACATTTTTTTAAAAAAGGACTGAATTATATACTATCTACAAAATCCTGTTTTAAATATATTGATATAGGTAGACTATAGGTAAAAAGATGAAAAAGATATGTCATATAAACAGTAATCAAAAGAAAGTTGGAGTAACTATATAAATATCAGACAAAGGGGTGCCCAATCTTTTGGCATCTCTGGGCTGCACTAGGAAAAGAAGAGTTGTCTTGGGCCACACATTAAGTAAACAAACACTAATGAAAACTAATGAGCAAAAAAAAGGTTTTAAATAAATTTACAATTTTGTGTTGGGCTGCATTCATAGCCATCCTGTGATGCAGACACTGACCCGCAGTGTCTGCGGCATTGTGGATGAGACAAGACAAATTCACAAGGACTAGTGAGTCCTGTGGAGAAAAAGGGACTGCATGGCCACTCTCTCAGGGGGAGAGCATCTCAGAGCGCCTCGGCCACTCTCTCAAGAGGAGAGCACCCTGACCCTTGCCTTGACAAGCTTTTATTGGCTTTCTAATAGCATACATCAAAGAAAGTTTTCATTCATTATACTTAGGTTTGCTTTAGGTAATTACTTTTTACAGATATCAATGGAAAGGATGTTACTGATTACTTCTTACAAATTAACAATGAAAAAATGTTGCAAATGCAAGGAAACAATAAGAGTAATTGGTTTGGTTACACTTCAGTCCTTGGGAGAATTAGCAGACTTCAGGAAGTTACTTCCTGAAGAAACCAGACATGCAGTAAGCATTTGCTACCTCAACTCAGGGTGAGGGACTTTTAGCAACAGCAAGTCTCAAAGCACCCAAGGCACAATACAGACCTGGTTTCCCACAGGATAACTGATCCGTGGGTTTGGCGTCCTGTATGCCGTCACATGCCTATGGGCTTTCCCATAGGGCTGAGCTACATTTGCCATTCCAAATGGATAGGTTCCCTATAGTCCTGAGCCATCGTATGGGGCCCATGGGCTGCAGGTTGGACACCCCAAGGCAAATTACTAGAGATTAAGGAGGAGACTATGATAATGGGTCAATCCACCCAGAAGATATAACAACCTTAAATGCTTGTACCTAACAATAGAGCTTCAAAATACTTGAAGCAAACATGGATAAATAACAGAAAGATACAAAGGAAAAACCCACAGTTATAATTGAAGGCTTCAATACTTATTTTAGGAATTGATCAACCAAGTACATAGAAAATCAGCAGGATACAGAACTGAACCAACTGCTCTGATGGACACTTTTAGAGCACGCCAGTCAACAGTAGAGCACACCTTCTTTTCATGTACACATGGAACACTCACTAATATTGACCACATTCTGGGTTGTAGTGAAACTGTAAAAGCCAATGTTCACACTTCCTATCACTACCAGAACAAAGAAGTAGAGACAAGGACTGAATCTTTATGAGTGCTTTATTTAGATGCTGATGATCTGAGAAGATGGCAGGTTTCATACCATAAAAAAAATCTTAACATCTCATTTCAAGCCAATCTTTTTATAAGGAAAAGGAAAGGGTAGGTAAAGGGTTTGGGAGAAGGTTAATCAAATAACAGTAGCAATCCAGCAGCAAATTTCCTAGTATTTCTTTATCTGCTGATCAACAATTCTTTATCTGCATCATGATGTTCCCTCCTTGGAACACAATGGCTCAGGTACCATCTTGGTCAATTGCAGACCCCCTGGGGCACAAAGGTTGAATTGCTTTTCAACCTCCTGGAGTCATGAATATAGTTCCTGGAATAACAGCTTTCCACATGCATTAATCACTTCAGCCTATTAACTAAACAGTAGCTAAAATCTTTAACTTTGAGTTCCCTTATCAATAGGATTATAGAACAATTCTTACAAATTTAAAAGAATAAAAATCATACAGAATTATGTTTTCTAATCACAATGAAATTAAACTAGAAATTATAATAAAAAATGACTGCAATATCTCCCAATACTTAGAAATTAAAAAAAAAAAACTTCTTCTCAATGAATAACCAATGGGTCAAAGAAGACATCTCAGAGGAAATTAGAAAATATGTTTGAATTGAATAAAAATGAAAACACAACATAGAAAAATTTGAAGGATCCAGTTAACACAGTGCTTAGAAATTTGTAGGTTTAAATGCTTATCTTGGACAAGAAGAATGGTTTCAAATCGATAATCTCAGCTTCCTTCTTAAAAAACTAGAAAAAGAACAAAATAACCTAAAGCAAACAGAAGAAAGGAAAAATAAAGAGCAGAAATCAGTGAAAATAAAAACAGAAAAACAGTTGAGAAAATAAATAAAAGCAAAAGTTGGTTCCTCGATTAAATCAATCAAATTTGGTAAACTTCTAGACAAATATAAATAAAAAAGACAGAATATCCAATATAAGAAATGAAAGAGAGGAAATCACTATAAACTTTATCAACATTAAAAGGATAATGAGAGAATAAGGCAAAACTATATATATAAATTTGACTCCTTAGATGAAATGGACCAAAGCCTTGAGGGTGACATATTATCAATACTGACCCAAAAAGAAATAGGAATACCTAAATAGTTCTATCTATGTTTATAAAATAGTTTGTAATTTAAAAGCTGCCAAACCTTGGCTGGTGTGGCTCAGTTGGTTGGAGCATTATACTATAAACCAAAAGGTTGCAGGTTCAATTCTCAGCCAGGGCATATGACTAGGTTGCAGTTTTAGTCCCCAGTCAGAGAGCATATAAGGGGCAACTGATTGATGTTTCTTTCTCACATCAGTATTTCTCTCTCACATCAGTGTCTACCCCTCTCTCCCTCCCTTCCCCTCTAAGGTCAATAAGTATGTCTTCAGGTGAAGATTAAAAAAAAAGGTTGCCAAAAAATAAAATAAAATAAAATAAACCCTCCAGGATCAGAAGATTGTACTGACAACTTATGCCCCATGTTTAAAAAAGAGATAACACCACTTTTACACATCGACATCGTACCAGAAGTTCTAGTCAAAGCAATAAAGCAAAAAAGAAGAAAAAGAAGGAGAAGGAAGAGGAGGAAGAAGAAGAAGAAAGAGAAGGAGAAGGAGAAGGAGACATACAGACTGAAAAGGAAGAAATGAAATAGTCCCTGTTCTCAGACAATTGTTGTCTCAGGAAACATTATGTCTTCGTAGAAATCCCAAGTAATCTACTAAAGTGTTTATAGAACTAACACATGAGTATAGTAAAATGGAAAGATATAAGGTCAACAGACAAAAACAAATTACATTTCTATGTTGTCAATGAACAATTAGAAACCAATTTTTATTTTTATTTTTTTTACTGGCAGAAAAGTTTTATTCCCTATAAGGACAAACAATTTATACCACATCCAAGGCCTTACCTTAGAGACACAAAGCAAAGTAGCCATTTAAAGCATTAGATACTGAGGTATGAGACACACAGTAGGGGAAATGCTTCGCTATCTGAAGCTTACACCAAAATGTCCCCTGAGAGCTGAGCTCTGCTAGTGCTTGGGTGTGGTTGAGGGGGAGTACAGCTACAGAACCAAAGGAGGACAGCTATTTTCTACAAGTACAGAAGCATTTTAACACTGCATTGGTATGGATGTATTTCGATGATGAAGGGAAGAGAGGAAACGAGCTTAGTCCCTTCCCACAGGGCATTAGGCAGCCTTGCAGAAGGCCACTGCAGAGAAGTAGACTTTCCCTTACTCACGATCAGTGAATTCTCTGCAGACCTTGGCGGCATCCTGAAGCAGTGAGTCCTCTGCACTGGTGCCCTGGTTCACCGGAAAAGGCATTCATCCATCAAGTTCATAGAAGAGGCCATCAACACTGCTGAACAGCATAAATAAAAGTTCACTTTGTCATCTACCTGACACTGGCCTTCCTGTGCCACGGTGTCATGGGCTGCCTGCATGGCCTCATTCTTTTCGAAGCATTTTTTCTCTGTCTTTAGGGGGCAGCTTCTCCATTTCAGAAAGAAACTGTTTCAGGACTGACCCATCCTCCAATTCCAGTTTGTCTTGATTATTGGCCACTGCATGTATAAGTCCAATGGTACCAGGGGCGTTCCCAATGGTCTGCTCCATGAGATACACTTTAGGACTGAGTTCTTGTCGGTTCAGCTCTTCGAGCTGTTTTTTGCTGAAGTTCTCATGCTGGGCAGTGAGTGGAAACAGCAGCAGCAACGTGCAGGCCCATGCAGGTCCACACAGGCTCAGAGCCTCCTCCTCCTCTAGCCGCAGCATGGCCACCGAGCTCCACACCACTGGCTGGCCACGCCCAGCCGTGCCAGCACTTTGCTCAGCACCTCGGAGTTAATCTGCATGGGTATGAGCTGCATCTGTGCAAACCACAGGTGAAATCACTACCCAGAGAAGAGGAAAAACAACCTAGAAGCCAATTTTTAAAAACGCCATTGACAGTAAATAGCTCCAAAATAAATAAATAAATAAATAAATAAATAAATAAATAAATAAATAAATGCTTGGGTATAAAGTTAACTTGTGCAGGATCTGTATGCTAAAAACTACAAAATGGCGATGAAAGAATTCAAAGCAGACCTATATAAGTGGAAAGCCATACAATGTTCATGGATTAGGAAGCTCAATGACCAAATCTCACCAAATTGATCTATAAATTTAATGCAATTCTAATAAAAATCCAAGAAGGAATTTTACACAAATACACTAGGTGATTCTAAAATTTATAAGGGAAGCCAAAGGGACTGGAATATCTAAAAAGTTCTCAAAGAAGAAGACTGGAGGATTCATACTAACCAATTTTAGGACTTGCTATATAGCTACAGTGCTCTAAGGCAGTTTAATATTAGCAAAGGAGCCAACACACAGTTCAATGGAACAGAATAGAGTCCAGAATTTAATTTCCTGAATTTATTGGGCAATATTCTCCAACCACTTCAATTGCCAAGAACTTGGTATTTCAGGGTAATCTCTGCTCTACTGATCTCATTATCCATGACTCCTGCATGGACCATCTTAGAAGCACCCCAGGAACAGGTTTTTCTTCTATGAATCCAGTTGGCTCTAGCATGCTTGTCTCTGTGACACTACTGCGGGGCGGGGGATAGGGCGGCTCAGTGTTGGCTATAAACAGTGTCAGTTGTGGCTGCCATTGGTCCCCAGACAAAAGTTCAGCAAAGCAGCAGATACTGCTCTGGCTAATCACTCCCAGTTGGGAGAAAATAAAGATTTTTAAGGTAATTAATCAGTCCCACTATTGCCCCTTTGCACAATCTGAGCCATCCCTTTTCAGCAAAACAAGGAGACAGGGTGGTGGTTAGATGCCAATAACCTTCACTGATGACAATATCCAAAACAAGAGGAGACATTGACAGAGCACCTGAGTTTATTTGAATGCCCACATGAACAGCCACCCAACCAGGCCTCACTCTCACTTGGACAAGTCTTCTAAGATGCAGTATAAAAAGCCACATACACAGTGCTTGCAACAAATATAGATGTAGATTAGATATAGATATAGATATATAATTACAAATACCTCCTTAGAAAAAACTGTGGTGTGATATTACAATGCTTTCTACATGTTTCTACACTTTTCCCCTCTAAGTTTACTGTGAAAGAAGGGACAATCCTGATTTGTTGAGAATGTTTTCTTTTTTTTGGTCACTCCTCTGGCTTTTTCTATTTCTCTTTTTTTTCTTAAGATTTTACTTACTTTTAGAGAGAGGGGAAGGGAGGGAGAGAAACATCATGTGTGGTAGTCTCTTGTTCACCCCCTACTGGGGACCTGGCTGGCAACCCAGGCATGTGCCCTGACTGGGAATTGAACCAGCAACCCTTTGCTTTGCAGTCTGGAGCTCAGTCCACTGAGCCACACCAGCCAGCGCTATTTCTCTGACTTTTCTATGGCACTCTTTCTCTATGGAGATGTTTTGAAAGAGGAAAAAGGGTTAAAGCTTCCTCTCCTATCTGCTCTTCATCTACAAAGTGCCCATGGGATCCTGTTTAACTCTACCCAGCTTGTAGTTAATGAGGTATAGGAAAAATTTCTTGTAATTTAATTTTTGAGGAAATGATAAAGGGCATAAAAGTATAAATGACATTAACCATAGGTTTCTCAAAAATGTCTTTTATCAACTTAAAGAAGGTCCCTTCTAGGTCTAGTTTGTTCATTTTTTAAATCCTTATCCAAGGATATGTTTATTAGTTTTAGAGAGAGAGGGAAGGAGGGTTAGAGAGAGAGGAACATCATCATGAGAGAGAAACATCAATTGGTTGCCTCCTGAATGTGCTCTGACCAGGGATGGAACCCGCAACCTTTTGGTGTATGGGATGAACAAAGCTTCAGCCAACTGAGCCATCTGGCCAGGGTGGTCTAGTTTGTAAATATTTTTTTGAGTTTCATGTGCAGGCATTGAGATGTTATTAATGTGGTAATTTGAATCACAGGTAGAGATTCTAGTGTTAAACTATCTGAATGAAGCCCACTTCATCAGTTCATATGTAAATATTCATAAACTGCTGGATTCAATCTGCTAATATTTTACTTGGATTTTTTGCCACTATATAATTAAGATTGTTGTATAATTTAATTTCTTGCATTCTTTTTATCTGCCTTAAATACTAACAACCTCCATAATACCCTCTTCCTCATGAGTTTGCAATTTTAGTCAATTGTAGGGAAAAATTAAATCTTCATCTACTATAAGAAGCCAATATATAAAGTAAAATTGATTAGTCATAAAATAGCAATATAAGCAATATTGAAAATAAGGTAAATAGGAGAAGAGATATAAAAAGGATTGAAAGTGGTTGCTTCTAGAAAAAAACAGTGATAAAATTGGCAACTGCTTGCTTTTGTTTTGTTTGTTAAAATAATCCTTTTAGCATCACTTCTTTTTTAAACCATGCATTAGTATTACTTGGATAAAAAACTAAGAAAAAAGTTACATCTCATAAAACTCAGAAACATTAATGGTGCAGAATCTATTTTGAAATCTTTGACATCTTCTGTTAGTTTTTATTTTTAATTTTTATTAATTTGAGAGAGAGAAAGGGAAGGGGAGAGAGACATTGATTCGTTGTTCCACCTATTGATGCATTCATTGGTCACTTCTTGTATGTGTCCTGACTGGAGATCATACCTGCAACCTTGGCATATTGAAACAACGCTCTAATAAACTTAGCTACCTGGCCAGGACCTAGGCATTTTTTTTTCCTAGTGAGCACATGAAAGGCATGGGTTGCTTTTTCCATTTAATATATTTTGAATTTCCCTCTTTCTAAACATATGAGGTTTGTTCCTCCACCCTGAAGCATGCCAAAATGTTAGATTTCTCCAAAGAAAATGTTGGAAGACATTTTTTATCAATCCCCCTCACTAGAAAGCATTCAATAAAATCATCTTTATGTTTATTTTTAAATGTCCTATGAAGAACTTCTGATCTGATTACAGAATTCTGTTCAAGTCATGCACCAGTTGGTTAGATGATTTTTGTTTGTTTGTTTTTCTTTTGGGCACATGGTTGAGTGAGCAGTCCTGTGGCTTTGCTCAGAAAACTCGTTCAGAACACAGCGATGGCTGCTGGAGAGATCCTTGGGTGATGATGCTACCGGGAGGTGTCACAGAGAAACTCCCAGAAACTTGGTTCTTCTTGCCTACTCAGTAAAGAATTATAGATTAGCAAGCCTATTAGCATGCAAGCAAAGTTTATTGGTGCTAAGTTCTAATAGGAGAGCAAAAGCAAGTATAGCTAGAGCAGGGGTGGCAAAAGCAGGGTGGCCAGAGACTGGGTGACCAAAAAAGGGAGTGGCCAGAGGCCCTCTGGCCAGAGGTTGACTGGAGTGTGTCAATCTCTGTGACCTAGTGGCCAGGGGTCTCCTGTGTGGCAAAAGGGCCAAGAGCCAAGAAAGCCAGTCCTTTGTTCTAAGGACTTACATAGTTTGTGGGATGGGTGTAAGGGTGTTACATATTGATTGATGGGTAAAGGTGGTACCAGCTTGTGGGGAGACATGACTACCCAAATGTAGGTATGGGTGGGGGTCTGTTAGCCAATATCCTTATCTTGCTCCAGACTCTATTTGTTCATTTTGCATATGTGACAGAAGGCAGGTAGTTAACCAAAGTTGTTTTATAGGCTTTTTCTGCAGCCATTGTAGACCCCTCCGTTTCTTCCTTCCATCCCTTGGGATGAATATATAGTCCCAAGGATTTCCTTTTCCCAACTAGAGGAGATGATACACACAGACTTTCAAGGGCTCCTCCTCTCCTGCACTATCTTGTTCAGAATGTCTGGCCACCTTATAGAACCAGGCTCAGAACTACTGGGCTAATTAATGAGACATGTCTTCCTTCGCTTTTAGCCTCCTGTATTAAGTTCTTTGTTAGATTGCAATGGTGAGGGACCTGCCTTTATTCCCTCTCTGGCCACTCATTCCTCACTGCTACCCTAACAGAAGAACATCTTAGACCCAATCTGGACTGACTTGGAAGGGCCAGACCTTTCTGTTCCATGTCTGGCTGCGCTGGAAAGGAGAGTGTTATCTGCCCCCCTGAATCAGAATTCAGACTGGTAAACGGTAAGTAGAAAACCAGTAAAGACAAAATGTGTTTTCTTATTTGTTTTGTTTTTTGCAATGAAAACTGAATTGTTTCTGTTAAAATAGTTAAAGCAGTAGCTTTTTAGGTTTGTGGGATTTTAAAAAATTGCTGCTGTTTGTTAGTGTATTTATTTTGCTTGGTAACTAACCCTAGAGGAGGCTACATTTTCTCTAAATTAAAGTTTGCCATTTATTCTGCATCTAAGATTCACTGGAGCAGACTGCTGCCCCCACCCATTTTTTGTCATTGTTGTTATTGTTAATAATAAAGTTAAAAGAGTTTAAAGCAGTAGCTTTTAGTTTGGTGAGGTACTTTTCAGTAGAATTGAGGCTACAAGGGGTTACCATCTTGAACTTGTGGGGATACTTCTTAAAATCAGGATTTCAGACTCTCAGGATACATGTTCTTCCTTCTATTATTTATTTTTCTAGTCACTCTTTTTAGTCTGAAGAGTTTCAGACTAAACTTTTTAATTCTGGGGACTGGTTGGCTATGGTATTTAGAGGTTGTGATTGAGTTAAAGGGCTGAATACTAGATAACAGGAAGAGGGATGATGATGTTTGGGAACTATATTGACATCCAGGCTCTGATTAGATTGCAGAAAGAGCAATTATAGTAGATGTGGCTGGACTACAGTTGATTGGATTAAAGTGTAGCTGGTTGGATTATCTAATTACAGAGCAACCTGATTTATGTTATGTCTAATAAAGGTAATTATACAAGGAGCCTGGAGAGAATCGGGTATTG
This sequence comes from Trachops cirrhosus, assembly GCA_028533065.1. Lineage (NCBI taxonomy): Eukaryota > Metazoa > Chordata > Mammalia > Chiroptera > Phyllostomidae > Trachops > Trachops cirrhosus. Next base: position 77,829,950 of record CM052542.1, read on the forward strand.
GTCATGTTGTGAGTCTGTGGGTGTAGAGGCTGCTAGAAGCCTTCTGTAGATGACATTTGAGCTGATCTTGAGGCCTGGCACAATGGAGAGCAGGACTTTCTAGGAAAAGTATGTCCAAAGGTGACAGCTATGAAAGGATATCTTCTATCCAGGAACAGTGAAAAGTGTGGGGTGGGCTGCTGCGTGGTGGAGAGTATTGGCAAGTAGGCAGGTGGGTACCATTATTAGAGACCTTGTAAGAAAAATGAAGGATTTCAATTCAATCATAAAAGGGAGAGTGGGAGGAGATTTTAAAGTAGGAGAGTGAAATTACCAGGTTTATTTCTTATAAGGATTACTGAAGATGATAGCATATAAATGATAAACAAGAATGAGAACTGATGATAGGGCAACTGTGAGTGAGCTTTAGGTTAAAAAAAAATTCCTGTATTAAGGCAAGTGAGGGGAAAGGGGAGAGGAAGGACAGTAGTCCAGCAAAATCCCTAGATTCTTATTTGGCCAATTTGGTTAGGGGTAATGCCACAATATTTCTTCTTGGCATGCAGATTATTGTCCCACAATAAAGGGATTTTGCTGCAGCTGTGCTCACAGGCTCCATTGGCATGAGAAGGGGACAGGCTGAAAGACTGTCATCTATTTCATAGCCAGCATTTTCAAACTAGGTCCCAGGAAGCACTGGTTTCAAGAAATACTACTAGAGACTCTTGATAGTCAGACATGCTATACCAGGTAAAAGTGTTTTAACGAGTCTGTGTCCTGAACTATGGACTTCAGAGTTTCTGTTTTCTCCACCTCTCTACTTAGGTGGAACAGGATGGCTAGTGTGGGCTGGAGCTGGGTATATCCTTTCTCCCATGTGGAAGGCTAGAGCTGGCTGGAGTCGAGTATATCCAAACCTCTGAGATATTGTGGTTTCAGTTCCAGACCACAGCAATAAAGCAAGTTATAATGTTTTTGCTGGTGGAGGGACTTGCTTTCAATTTGTAAAACACAAAACATCTGTGAAGTGTGATAAAGTGAAGCACAATAAAAGGAGGTCTGCCTGTATTTCCCTTTTCCCAGGCCACTTAGGCCCTGGTGAACTAGTTTCTCCTGAGAAAAGATCTTGTTAAGAAGAACAAGGTGCTCTGGTGTATTTCACAATGGTTTCTTTTCCCTCCCCATGCTGAAAGCAAGAAAGGATTCTTCTCTGATGTTAACTGTTAGAAACTGATTGAGCTCAATGAGGTAAAACTCATAAAAGTATGCCTTGCAACCCCACCCCCACCCTCACCCCCACCCCCACCCATACCCATACTCATGACTGGGTGCCCTGGCATTTTTATCTCTGAGTTGCCCACACCAAGCCTCCAGCAATGCATCAATTACAGTTCAAGTTTCCAAGTAACAGTTCAGGTTTCTGTTTGTAGGTTTCTGCTGTGCTAAGTTAAAATACTCTATCTAAATATCTGTCTCTCCTATTTAGGAGGTGGGGGGAATTTGCTCTGTGACCTTACTTCTGTCATCATTCAAGAAGAGTTGTTGATTTTTCAGTTTGTTTGACTTTCTACTTGTTGTTAGGATGGAGTGGCAACTTCCAAGTTCTTCACATGCCCAACCAGAAACCAGAAGACCCCTCACCCTTAAGACTTAGAAGCACTGAGCATTCTAGTCATTTCAGCCTCTTGAAAGTAGATCTCCTATAGCCTTCCAGCCTGCCCCAGCCTGGATTGGTTTCTCTCTCTGGTGTATTGCTGACCTGGAATTTTCCTTCACAGTTATCCTAGGTATCCTCTCCATCTCCCTTGTATGTTTCCTATATTTTGGGTCTTCTTGTCTTCTTTCTTGATTTACTTCCTCTTTTTAATGGAGTATATCCTCCCATTGCCTTATGGTCAAGGAATTTGAGAAGTATTTGTTTTTAGAGTTTAATATATAATTTTTTTTCACTTACCCTCTTACATGATCGAAAGTTTGGAAGATGGAAATCACTTTCCATCAAATGTAAAGGCATTGCCCCATAGTCTCATAGTTTACTTTCTTGATTATTTCACTGAATACATTTAGCAGAAACTCAGGTGTAGGTGTAGTTATATCAAACCCAGAAATAATCATTCCAGACCCTCCACGGAGGGAGGAGTGGCTGGGACTAGCCTCCCTCCCCCTCTCACCCTTCAATTCCTCTACATGTCCAAGCAGCTCTGTTCTACCTACCCAGTGCCCCCAGTGCTCCCTGCTTCTCAAAGGGAGAAACCCCTCCTTTGTTGATTTATCTGATTTCACAGTCCTGCTCCCCATGAATTCTTCACCCAGATGTAAGTTCTACCCCAACCTCCCTAACTTTCCATAGCACTTTGCATTTGTCATATAGTTTGTACTGTGCTATGCTTTTTCCCTCATGTCTGTGTTCCTTTATATTCCTGTCTTCCCAGAGTGCTTGTACCACAGAAACTGTTTGTTTAATTGACTTGGACTAAAATAAAATTTCCTCTAGGATACCCTAAACTTAAGACAAGTGCACATGCTCACACCTCAGTTAGCCCTCAGTTTTTCTGGGTGGAATTCAAGACTGAAGTAGACAGTATGCATGGGTCATCATTTTAGAGACTCCCACCCAGATGAATTCAGGGAGAGTCACTATCTCATCAGGTCATACTAACAGCTCCACAGAACACAAGACAGCCCATCTCTCTCCCACCCTGCTTCTGGCCCCAAGCCAACACCACAGGGTTGCAATTGTCATAGTGCCACCTCTGAGATGACGTCTGTGTTCTGACTGAAGCATTGCATGTCAGCTTCCGCCCTTCTCAGTCTATGTATTCTAGGGGGCAACCATGGAGCCACTAGAGGGCGCCTCCCGCAAGTTCTAGCTGACACAGGGCCTGAGACAGTTTCCTCCTGTGGCCATTGTGGTGCCCAGCTACACCCTTCCTTAAAAAGCACTGACACGCATCAAGGCCTCAGTTAATATGTGCCTCCAGTCCTCAGTTGGACTGTAGAAAGCTGTTCCTTCTGGGGTAGTAGAAACTACCTCCTTTTTGTTTTAAAATTCTGGCTTCTGTGAAATAGAATTTCTGCTCCAGTTACCACAAAGCAGTGTTCAGAAGTTTTGGAAATAGTTATGCTCATGGTCTCCCCTGCCACACACATACCCAAAGCTCCAGTCCAGGCTCAGAATCCCTAGTTCTTCTAGTACTCAGCACATGACAGACCCAATCTGCAGACCTCACGGTAGCCCAGAATTCCTGCTTAAGGCCACTTGAGGAGCACTGCATAGGGGTGGGGAAGGATGCAACTCCATAGCATAGCCCCTTCTTGCAAGTCCCCAAACTCCCACAACAAGATGTTGCCTTGCTTAGTTTTGCACACTTATTTACCCACTTATTAATCAAGTAGCTACTGAGTATCTCCCAGGCACTGTGCTGGAACAACAGTGAGCAAGATGCAGCCTCTGCCCTCTGATGGACAAACTAGGGTGGGAATGTGCATGGGAACATCCTAGAGAGGTGACACACCCAGCTTGTGCAGCCAGGGAGTCTTCCCAGAGGACTTGAGATTGAAGAAGAAATCTGAGCAATGAACAGGAGTCAGGCCAGTCTGTGAAGGGAAAGGGTGAAGAAGAAAGATGGGGACTGTAATCATTGCAGCCTGGTTTAGGGGTAACTTGCAGGAGGTGGGGCCGGGAAGTTAGCTGAGCAGGGAGTAGACTCTGAGGAGCCTGGCTGCCTTAGTCAGCTTGGGCTGTCACAACAAACCACCAGAGACTGGGTGGTTTACACAACAGACATTTATTTCTCACAGTTCTGGAGGTTGGGAAGTCCAAGATCAAGGTGCTGGCCAATTTGATTCCTGCTGAGAGCCTTTTCCTGACTGGTAGGTGGCCATTATCTCTCTGTGTCCTCACAGAACCTTGTCCTTGAGCAAGTTGAACTAGCAAGGAGGAAGGGAGGGAAGGGAGACAGGCAGAAAATATTCCACTGTCTCTTCTTATAAAAACACTAATCTCATCATGAAGGCTCCACCTTCATGACCTCATCTAACCCTAATCACTGCCCTAAGATCCCATCTCGAAATACCATCATGTTGGGGGTTGAGATTCAGTACGTGAATTTTGGGATGAACACAGTTCAGTTCACAGCGCCGGCCAACATCTGTCGGGGTTTGGGCCATGGAGCCTAGGGGAGGATTCTAAGTGGGAGTGGTAAATTATTCCCTGGGCCTAACACCGTACAACATCAGGCAGGGCAGAGTGCTGGTAAGGCAAACAAATAGGGAAAAGGACACTTTGGGTGCATATTTGATTTGGCATTTCCACCTTCTGGAGTTTCCCAATAAAACTGATAAACTTGAAGCATTACCAGCTAATACTGTATCTGGTGTGAGTAGGCAGCTGAGTGAACTCTGGGACCCAGGCATGGATAGTACCCTGAGGGAAGGGCTGAGCAGCCTTGTCCAACTGTTCTGTGAACCTTGTTCTATAGGGCTTGCTTGAGGAAGGCCTCAGGGCACCAGAAAGTGCTGAATGCCAACACTGATCAGAGCCGCATACACTGTGGGAGAGTCCTAGGATGTCAGAGTAGAAGTAAGAAGGATGGTAAGAAGCTGGGAAACTTCCTTGGCAAGTGGAATAGGGAAACTAAGACAGATAGCTAAACAAACTGGATGAGCAATTTATAGCCAGATATAGAAGGTCACCAGGGTGGAAAGCCCTGGGTACCTAGCAACAAGTGCCTAGCAATGGGCAAAACTGGCACAGGACCTCGCCCCCCAGGGCGGCCTTTCCTCCATGCCCTAGTGATGACCAATCAGTGGAGACCATGACTCTGAAAAAATACACCTGGAAAAGCTGGTGAATATTCTATTGAGATCCTTCCCTAAGACCTCCCCTAGCTCCCAGCCTCTAAAACCCTCAAGAGGGTTTACAGTTCTGGACGTTGGGAAGTCCAAGATGGTTTACAGCCAAGATGGAGGTGTGGTAGATATGCTTTGCTTCCTCATGTAAGCAAAAGAAGAACAATAACAAATTGAAAAGCAAAAAAACAATCAGAGCTGCCAGATAATCAAACTGTATGGAAGTCTGACAACCAAGGAGTTAAAGAAGAAACATTCACCCAGACTGGTAGGAGGGGTGGAGATGGGCAGCTGGGGCAGAGAGGACATGTGGCCAGGCAGAGGACCAGGCAGGCCAGGTGGTGGCTGGCAGAGCTGGAAGTCCCACATTTAAGTGTGGATAAGCTGGGAGGAACAACTGGGGAACAAGACAGACTTCGCAACCCAGTGTTTCAGTACAGGACTAAAGCCTCAAAACCTCTGGCTGTAAAAACCTATGGGGGCTGTGGAGGCAGAATAAACTCCCTGTCTCACAGGAGAGTACATTGGAGAGACCCACAACATCCTAGAATGTACACAAAACCACCCATCTGGGAATCAGCACCAGAAGAGCCCAATCTGCTTGTGAGTAGCAGAAGTGACTGAAAGTGGGGCAAGAGCTGAGCAAGTGGAATTGTTCCCTCTCTGACCTTTCCCCTACATACACCTCAACAATGCAGTGAAGCGGGTTGCCCTGCCCTGATGAATACCTAAGGCTCTGCCCCTTCCAATGTAACAGGAGCAATGAGACAAAGAAATATGGCCCAAATGAAAGAAAAGACCAAAACTCTGGAAAAAGAACTAAGCAATGAGAAGATAACCAACCTATCAGATGCAGAGTTCCACACACTGGTAATCAGGATCCTCACAGAAATGGTTGGGTATGGTCGAAAAATAGAGGAAAAAGTGAAGGCTATGCAAAGTGAAATAAAGGAACAGGTACAGGGAACCTACAGTGAAGGGAAGGAAACAGGGACTCAAATAGACGATTTGGAGTAGAAGAAAGAAATAAACATTCAACCAGAACAGAATGAAGAAACAAGAATTCAGAAAAATGAGGAGAGGCTTAGGAACCTCTGGGACAACTTTAAGTACTCCAACATTCAAATCATAGGACTGCCAAAGGAGAAGAGGAAGAGAAAGAAATTGAAAACTTATTTGAAAAAATAATGTAGGAAAACTTCCCCATTCTGGTGAAGGAAATAGTCTTCTAGGAAGTCCAGGAAGCCCAGAGAGTCCCAAAGAAATTGGACCCAAGGAAGCACGCACCAAGACACATCATAATTACATTACCCAAGATTAAAGATAAGGAGAGAATCTTAAAAGTAGCAAAAGAAAAGAAGACAGTTACCTACAAAGGAGTTCCCATAAGACTATTAGCTGATTCCTCAAAAGAAACTTTATAGGCAAGAAGGGACTGGAAAGAAGTATTCCAAGTCATGAAAGGCAATGACCTACATCCAAGGTTACTCTATCCAGCAAAGCTATCATTTAGAATGGAAGGGCAGATAAAGTGCTTCCCAGATAAGGTCAAGTTAAAGGAGTTCATCACCACCAAGCCCTCATTATATGAAATGTTAAAGGGACTTATGTACGAAATGGAAGATCAAAACTATGAACAGTAAAATGACAACAAACTCATAATTATCAACAATTGAACCTGAAATACAAAAACAAAAACAAATTAAGCAAACAACTAGAACAAGAATAGAATCAAAGAAATGGAGATCACCCGGAGGGTTAGCAGCAGGGAGTGAGGGAGTGGGAGGGGGAGAATGGGGGAGAAAGGTACAAGGAATAAGAAGTGTAATTGGTAGGTACAAAATTGACAGGAGGAGGTTAAGAATATTATAGTAAATGGAGAAGTCACAGAATTTAAATGTAAGATCCAGGGACATGAACTAAGTTGGGGGGAATGCTGGTGGGAGAGAGGAGCAGGGTGGTGGGGGGGATAAAGGGGAGAAAAAATTGGACAACTGTAATAGCATAATCAAGAAAATATACAAAAAAAAAAAAAACCTCAAGAGGAAGGACACAGTGTGTGCTTTCCTTCCCAGGAGCACACCCCTGCCTTTTCCTTCCCTTCTTCTCTCACAGGCATGCACTCCTGAACTCTAAGGGTTCTCAGGAGAATTGCTACCAGAGGAGCAATGGGCAGTGGCAGCTGTTCCCAAGCTAACCCCCTGAACCTGATTCCAAGGCCCCTTTTCTCTGATTTCTCAGTGAGCTGATAAGAGCTCTGCCTTGGCTCACATCTTTCCTATAACATTTATAAAGAGCCAAAGGAGCCTCACCTGGTCTATTTCCTGATGCTGCTTCTACCCTAAGCTCTTTCTTGTTTCACTGTCCCCTCCTTTAATAAATGTACTTTCAAAATCACCTGGACTTGTGTTGCAAAATCTTTTCTGCATGAAGGCAAGAACCCACACACTGCAGGCAGGGCCTAGGCAGACCTGCTCAGGGTCCAGTTTCCTGTACTGTAACAAAAGGGGCCCTTGAGAGCCATCCCTGGGTTTCCAAATGCTGCTCCATGAATTTTTCCAAAGTCTGTAAAGAAATGAAACACTAAGCTTTTTACAAAACTAAGTGTTTTGTTTAAATTATTATATTTTTATTTTATTTTTAACAGAATTTATTTATTTATTTTTAGAGAGGGGAAGGGAGGGAGAAAGAGAGAGAGACATCAATGTGTGGTTGCCTTTCTCGCACCCCCTATTGGGGACCCAGCCCACAACCCAGGCATGTGCCCTGACTGGGAATCAAACCAGTGACTCTTTAGCTTGCAGGATGGCATTCAATCCACTGAGCCACACCAGCCAGGGCCCCACAACTAAGTTTATTTTTTTAAAGAAATATATTTACACTGAGATCTTGCTTTTTCTATTTTTTGAGTGGGAGCTGTCAAATGTTCTTTATAATGAAATTATAGTCATTGGAGATGCTAAGCTTTTTTCTTTAATAGCTTTATTTGGCCACGATAAAAAAAATGATTACCCCATGGAGGCTCCTGTCGCCACTGGATCTCAATGTCTGAGAATTTTGGAGCTAGTCCAACTCTAGTTTTACAGAGTAGGAATGAGGCTCACAGCAGGGAAGTGATATGCCCAAGGTCACTGAGTTAGTAGCAAACCAGCACTAGAACCCAAGATCTGATACCTGGGCTCCCTCCTACCATCATCAGGGGACTGGTGTGATATACAGATCACTGGATTTACCAGCTATTATTGGGTGAAATCTCTGATGACTCATGAAAACACCTGAAAAGAATAAAGGTCTTGTGTTGACATCAGACACCCAAGGGTTTCCATCAATTTTAGTCCTGCAGTCATAACACTTAGAGAGCCCTATTTTCCCTCTCCTACCTCCTGCATTCACTCGTTGGGTACTGCTGTGTTCCTTCTTTGTCAGATAGAAAGCTCCTGATTTATTTTCAGTTGCTTTGGGGATGGACAAAAAAATCCTCAGGTAAAGAGGACAAATAAATGATCTTACATGGGATCAGGGTGAAGATGGCCCAACCTTGAACATCTCCCTATAAAATCACATGGGAGAAAACCTGTGTACAGATGAGTTTTGGGGATTGTCACAAGGGCTGTTTTCTTCAAAAACCCTAATTAACTGAGTTACTTAGGAAATTATCAATAGACAAACAGAATATAACTTCAGCTAGCCTCACACAAGCAGATGCCACTACATTGATCTGAAAGCCATCACAGGATGGTCTCTGGATCAGGGTCTCATTTGTATGTTTCATGATTCCTCAGTGTGAAGGACAGGATTTCTGCACTCTTAGTTACAGGACTACAGCAAGGAACGGAACTTCTTATGGACTCATATATTCTGCCAAGTAAATGTAAGAATAAATGATATTTGGAAGAAAAAGAAAAAAAGATGAAGAAAAATCAATCCTGAATATTCATAGACCTTTTGAAAAGTAACATATATATTTATTTGTATGTATTTTTATATATTTATATCCATGCATTTATATTTTTATATGTGTGTATATGAGTGTGTGTGCATATACACCATGCATGTGCATGGTGTGTATGTTTATTCGTTCAGAAACCTGAAATGCTCCTTCACAGGCCTCAGGAACCACAAGGTACTGAGTGTATTTATTTAGAGCAGTGTTGAGTAGCTGGGGAAGCTGATGTCACTGGAAGACAGCAAGATTGTAATCTCCACTCAGGGAAGCCAGCCTCCAGGAGGGGCCCCTGTGATTTTTCCTCTTGGTTTCACTCCCTTGTGTAACCAACAGAATTTTGATAAGACAACCATGTGTAACATTTAAGAGTAAGTTATGAAAAGCACTGAACCTCTTTTCCACCTTGCTCTCTTGAATCACTCCCTCTGCGAGGAGACAGCTAACAGTTTGTGAGAACACTCAGGCCACAAAGGGGAAAGAACGACCTGACAAGAAACTAAAATCTTCTGCTCCCGGCTGGTGAAAGTGGGACAGCCATCTTGGAATCAGGTCTTCCTGCCAGTCAAGCTTTCAGATGACACAGCCCCAGCCCTGCATGACCCATCTCCTCTGCATACATGGCCGTTCTCATGAGAAATCCCAACGCACATATAACCAACAAACTGAGGTATATTTCATATAACATAAAATGCATTCATTTTCAATATCCAAGTCAATGATTTTTAGTATATTCACAGATTTGTACAAACATTACCACAGTTTAATTCTGGAACATTTTTATTATTCCAAAAACACAGCCTCTACTCATCACCAAACACTTCCCATTCCCCCTCCTCTCCAGTTCTGGGCAACCACTAATTATTCAACACTTTCTATTTCTGTAGGTTTGCTTATTCTGGACATTTCATATCAACAGAATCACAATATGTGGCTCCTTCTGCCACTTAGCATAATTTTTGCAAGATTTATTTATGTGGTAGCATGTATCATACTTCATTCCCTTTTATGGCCAAATAATATTTTAATGTATAGATATACCAAAGTTTTGTTTCTCCATTCATTAGTTGATGAACATTTGAGATATTTCCATTTTTTTACTTTTATGAATAATGCTGCAGTGAACATTTGTGTATGAATTTTTATGTGGACATATGTTTTCTCTTGAGTGAAATTGCTGAGTCATATAGTAACTATGTGTGTCAACATTTGAGGAACTTGCACGCTATTTTCCAAAAGCAGCTGCACCATCTTATATTCCCACCAGTAGTGTATGTGGGTTTCAAATTCTCTACATCCTCATCAGTACATATTATTATTTGTCTTTTTTATTATAGTCTTCCTTGTAGGTGTGAAGTACTATCTCATTGGGGTTAAAATTTGCATTTCCCTGATGATTATTTATGTTGAGTATTTTTTCATATGCTTATTGGCCACTTGGAAAAATCTTCCTTGTAAAATGTCTGTAAGAGTCTTTGCCCATTTTTTAATTGGGTTGCTTGTCTTTTTTTTTTTCTAATTGATGCTTTAAGACTTCTTTATATCAGTGCTAAATCAGATATATGATTTCCAGGTATATTCTCCCATTCTGTGGGTTACCTGTCATTTTCTGGATAGCATTATTTAAACACAAGAGTTTTTAAATTTATTTATTTTTTTCTTTTGCTGCCAGCTCTGTTGGTATCATATCTAAGAAACTATTGTTCAAACCTAGGTCACAAAGGTTTACTACTATTTTCCTTTCAGAGTTTTATAGTTTTATCTCATACATTTATGTCCAGATCCATTTTGAGTTAATTTTTTATTACATTTTATTGATTATGCTATTACAGTTATCCTGATTTTTCCTCCTTTACCCCCTCCACCCAGCACCCCCAATTCCCTCAGGCAATCCACCCACCATTGTTCATGTCCATGGGTCATGCATATAAGTTCTTTGACTTCTCCATTTCCTACACTGTCCTTTACATCACCATGGCTATTATGTAACTACCTATTTGTACTTCTAATCCCCTCACCTTTTCACCCATTCCCCCACACCCCTCTCCCATCTAGCAACCATCTGTGACCACTCTCCATATCCATGATTCTGCCTCTGTTCTTGTTTGCTTAGTTTGTTTTTTAGATTCAATTGTTGATAGATATGTATTTTTTGCCATTTTATGGTTCATAGTTTTTATCTTCCTTTCTTAAATTAGTCCCTTTAACATTTCATGTAATAATGGTTTGGTGATGATGAACTCCTTTAGTGTTTTCTTGTCTAGGAAGCTCTTCATCTGCCCTTGAATAATAAATAATAGCTTTGCTGGGTAGACCAGTCATTGCTATAGGTCCCTGCTTTTCATGACTTTGAGTATTTCTTGCCAATCCCTCCCAGCCTGCAAAGTTTCTTTTGAGAAATCAGCTGACAGACTTATAGGGACTCCCTGTAGGTGACTAACTTCTTTTCTCTTGCTGTTTTCAAGATTCTCTCTTTATCTTTAACCTTTGGCATTTTAATTATGATGTGACTTGGAGTGGACCTCTTTGCATCCATCTTGTTTAGGACTCTCTGTGCTTTCTGGACCTGCATGTCTATTTCCTTCACCAAATTAGGGAAGTTTTTTTTAAAGATTTTATTTATTTATCTTTAGAGGGGAAGGGAAGGAGAGAAGGAGAGAAATATCAATGTATGGTTGCTTCTCATAGGTCCCCTGCTGGGAACCGGCCTGCAACCCAGGCATGTGCCCTGACTAGGAATCGAACCACGATCTTTTGGTTCACAGGTCCGCGCTCAATCCACTGAGCTATACCAGCCAGGGCTGGGAAGTTTTCATTCATTATTTTTTCAAATAGATTTCCAATGTCTTGCTCTTTCTCTTCTCCTCTGGCATCCCTATGATGTGAATGTTGGACCTCCAGGAGTTGTCCCACAGACTGCTATATTATCCTCATTGTATTGAATTCTTTTTTCTTCTTGTTGTTCTGATTAGTTGTTTTTTGCTCCTTTATGTTCCAAATCATTGATCTGGTTCTTGGTGTCATCTACTCTGCTGTTGTTACCCTGTAAATTGTTTTACTTCAATTAGTGTATCCTTTGTTTCTGAGTGGATCTTTTTTTAAAACATATTTTTAAAAGATTTATTTATTTTTAGAGAGAGGGAAATGGAAGAAGAAAGAGAGGGAGAGAAACATCATTGTGTGGTTGCCTTTTGTATGTCCCCTACTGGGGACCTGGGTGGCAACCCAGGCATGTTCCTTGACTGGGAATCAAACTGGCAACCTTTGGTTTGTAGGCCAGCACTCAGTCCATGGAGCCACACCAGCCAGGGCCTGACTGGATTTTTTTTTTATGCTGCTAATGTACTCACTAAGTTCCTTAAGCATCCTTATAACCAGTGTTTTGAACTCTGCATCTGATAGATTACTTATCTCCATTTTGTTTAGCTCTTTCTGGAGTCTTGATCTGTTCTTTCATTTGACCCACGTTTCTTTGTCTCCTTGTTTTGGCAGCCTCCCTGTGTTGTTTATATGTATTAGGTAGAGCTGCTTTGATTCTGTGTCTTGGTAGTGTGGCCTAATGTAACAGGTGTCCTGTAGGGTTCAGTGGCACAACCTCCCCTATCCCTCAAGCTGCTCGAGGTATGTCCTTTGTGTGGGTTAAGTATGCCCTCCTCTTACACTTGAGCCTGGGTTACTGTTGGAAGATCAATGGGAGGGATTTACCCAGGCCAGCTGCAAGGATTGGCTGTGACCACTTATCACCAACCTCTGCCCTCCACAGAGGATCAGCTGTGCAGGGGCAGAGTGGTAATGTTCTGATGTGGTCTGTAGCTGTCCACTGGGTGCACTGGCCCTGGGGTTTCCCAGGTGGTGCAGGCCAAGGTTAGCACCCACCTCTGTTTTGCCCTCAGCCACCCTGCCTGAACTAACTATAAGGCAATCTGAGGTGGCTGCTACTTGTGCTAAGCTTGGAGATTCCCAAGCAAAGCCAAGCTGTGAATCTAGGCTGGCTGCTGCTAGTGCCACATCTGGAGCTCAGTGAGGCCAGCTATTGCTTGTTTGAGAGGATTTAGGGAAATGTGAAGCATGAGCCAAGACCAACCATTCATATGGAAAAGCAGCTTGGGTGGGCCGGTAAATTGGGTGGAGCAGAGTCTCAGGGGATCTCCAAAGCAAGTCAAACAGTATTAGCCAGGTTGATGGAGTTTCAGATATGGCACCAGCTTGCTGGCTCTGTGGGGGAAGGGTTTAGAAAAAGGGCAATGGCCTCTAGTCACCTTGATGCCAGATACTTCAGTTTCCCCCTCTGTGTCATTCGTGCCTTTCAAGCTGCTACCCCAGTGCTGGAACTCAGAGGGGGTGAGTCTGTGTGTGGACTCTTTTAGAGAAAGTGCTTGGGGCTCCAACAGTTTCTTCCACTGACTCAGTGCCTGCTGGTTTTTGCAGCCAAAAGTTGTGGGGACTTATCTTCCTGGCCCTGGAACCCTGGGCTGGGGGGCCTGGTGTGGGGTTCAGACTCCTTGATCCCGAGATATCCCTCCCGAATTTTCATCCACTACATGTCAGTGTGGGATTAGCCCATTGTGCAGCTGCACCTCCCCTACCAGTCTGGATGGTTGTGGTTTGTTTAATTCCACATTTGTCAGATTTCCATTCAACTTGATTTCTGATGGATCTGACTGATGGTTGTTCTATATTTTAGTTGTAATTTTGATGTGGCTGGGCAAAGTGGTGAGGCATGTTTGCCTACACCACCATCTTGACCAGAAGTCCCTCGGTCTGATTATTGAGTTAATTTTTATATATGGTGTGAGGTAAAGGCCCAACTTTATTCTTTTTTTGTACGTGGTTATCTAGTCATCCCAGCACCATTTGTTAAAAACACTATTCTTTCTCCACTGGACAGTCTTGGAATCCAAGTGATAGAAATTATTTAAAAATAGATACATAGATTTATTTCTGGACTCTCCATTATATTCCATTGATCTAAATGCAATTTAATTTCAGTGCTACACTGTCTTCATTACTGTTGCTTTGTATGTAAGTGTTGAAATAGTGAAATATGTCTCCTCCAACCTTTCTTCTTTGTCAAAGCAATTAATTCCCTCAGTTTTCAGTTTATCTGTGAAAGTCTTTATTTTACCTTCATTTTTAAAAATTGTTTT
>CM052542.1:77844369-77902073 GCA_028533065.1 Trachops cirrhosus
AACTTCTTTGGGACTCTCTGAGCTTCCTGGACTTCTTGGAAGTCTATTTCTTTTGCCAGGTTGGGAAAGTTCTCCTTTATTATTTGTTCAAATATCTTTCCCACTTGTTGCTCTTCCTCTTCTCCTTCTGATACCCCTATAATTCGGATGTTGGAATGTTTCAAGATGTCCTGGAGGTTCCTAAGCCTCTTATTTTTTTTGAATTCTTATTTCTTTCTTCTTTTCTGCTTGTATGTTTTTTTCTTCCTTCTGGTCCACTCCATTGATTTGAGACCCATCTTTCATTTCATCACTATTGGTTCCCTGTGCATTTGTCTTCATTTCACTTATTGTACCCTTCATTTTTTTCACCTAGTTTGCGATCAAAATCAACCAATTCTGTGAGCATCCTGATCACCAGTGTTTTGAATTGTGCATCTGATAGGTTGGCTATCTCTTGGTGGCTTAAAAGTATTGGCTCTGAGGCTTTGATTTGTGCTTCCGTTTGAGCCTTTTTTTTTTTTTTTTTTTTTTTTTTGATCTGGTCGCACCTGTTACATAGTGAGGGGCGGAGACTTAGGTGTTCTCCAGGGCGGGGCAACCCAGTTGCTGGGTTGTGATGTTGTATGTGGGGGCGGGCTCTGAGAGGAAACAGTCACTTTGTCCTCTCTTTGTTGGATTTCAGTCCCTTCTCCTGTTTCCCCAAGCAAACTGGGCCTTTCTGGTGCTGATTCCCACGTGGGTGGGCTTGTGTACATTCTAGGACCCTGCGGGTCTCTCCAATGCACTCTCCTGTGAGGCTGGGAGTCTCTCCCTGCGCCTCAACCCCCACAGGTGTTTTCAATCAGTGGTCCGAGGTTCTATTGCCCGGCACTGGGACCCTGGGTTGCGCAGTCTGTCTCACTGCCCAATTTCACCTGGTTTATGTGTGTGAGAATGTGGCCTGGACAGCCAGGTACATTGCACACAGTACCTCACTTCACAGTCACCGTCTCGCTGGGTCTGCCAGCCACCTATGGGCCCAGGGTCCTCCTGCTGCAGTCTTGAGCTCGGGATGCCTTATATACCCGGGATATGTTATGCATCTTGTGCCACGGCTTTTTGTGCCATGACCCCTCTCTGCCCAGCTGCCCAACTCCGCCCCTCCTACCGGTCTGGCTGAACATGTGTATTTTAACTCCTTGGCCGTCCGACTTCCATACAGTTCAATTTTCTGTCAGATAGGGTTGTTATCTTGTTTCTAAATTGTTGCTGACCTTATTTTGGTTGTGCGAGGAGGCACAGTGTGTCTACCTATCTCCATCTTGGCCGGAAGTCCATGTGACTCACTTTTTTATTCAGCAGATTTATATGGTGTTCTAGGCACAGGTGATACAGCGTGAAATAAAAGGAGAAGGTCCCTGCTCTCATGGAGCTTCCATTCTTACTTAGAAAGATGGGTAATAAGCAAATAAGCAGACGTGTTATCAAGATAATTATATAATTTTTGCATTAAAACATCCTGTAATAGAGCTTTAACATTATTTCATCTGGTGCTTTTAAAAACTCTGGAAGATGGATAGAGAAGGGATTACCATATGCACTTTTGAAAGTTTTATTTTGAAGTATTTTTTGATGTACAAACAGGTAAGATTCCCCATTTTTTTTGTTTTTTGTTTTTTTTTAAAGATTTTATTTATTTATTTATTTATTTAGAGGAGAAGGGAGGGAGAAAGAGAGGGAGAGAAACATCAATGTGTGGTTGCCGCTGGTTCACCCCCTACCGGGGACCTGGCCTGCAAACCAGGCGTGTACCCCAACTGGAGATTTCCCAGTTTTTAATAATGCTATCAATTATGTAATTAACCAATAATGATTGTTAATATTACTGCATTGTTTCATCACCTTTTGTCCCTCATCTCTCTCTGAGAGATATGTTACAAGATGGGGCGCAGGTCCAGAGCTGGTCTGCTTCAGGCTGACCTATAGTGTGTGGGTTCTTGACTTGATGCAGGAAAGATTTCACAACACGAATCCACATGATTTTAAAAATATGTTTATTAAAGTTAGGGACAGTGAAAAAGGAAGGACTTAGGGTAGAAGAAGCAACAAGAGAGAGCCTAGGCAGTGCTCTGCTTTGGCTCCCTAGAAATTTTATAGGAAAGGAGTGACCAAGGTGGGGCTGCTGTTAGCTCACAGGGAAGTCAAAGAAAAGGGGGCCTTGGAGAGAGGATCAGGGAGTAAGCCTGGGAGGAGCTGGCACTGCCCACCACTGCCTGCTGCTGCCCTGGTTGTGAGTCTTGTGGGGACCCTTAGAGTTTAGGAGGAAGTAAAAACTTCATGCCTGGAACGGGGCCAGAGCTGCTCTAGAGCGAGCCTGCACCAGGTCTTTGTCTTGAGGGTTTTTACCTCGCTTCTGTGGGTGAGAATCTTAGAGAAGGATTTCAGAAGAATGTTCATTAGCTTTCCAGGTGCTTGAATTATTCTAAAATCAGCCAGTGAGAGGCCTCATTCAAGCTCTTTCTTGCATCTTTTTGACATGTTCCCATCATTCTTGGGTGCTTCCTTACTTTCTGGCACAAAAAGATGTTCCCAGATCATGTACTTTACCCCCACCAGCCCTGGAATCAGCCTCATTTCTCCAACCAAGATCTGAGTCCTAGTTGTTTGCATTCCTTCTGGGG
This sequence comes from Trachops cirrhosus, assembly GCA_028533065.1. NCBI lineage: Eukaryota > Metazoa > Chordata > Mammalia > Chiroptera > Phyllostomidae > Trachops > Trachops cirrhosus. The sequence continues at coordinate 77,847,012 of CM052542.1, forward strand.
TGTCATTGCTTCTCAGCCCTTAGGGCCCATAGAAGTTGAAAACACATGTGTGTAAATTTGTGTGCATGCACACACACATACCCATACACACACATACACATGAGTTTATACCAATATTCCTAATTTCAATTCAATATCTCAAGGATCCCTCTAGCTTTCCTTGTTTCCTTGTAGATAAAAACCATCCTCAGCTATACATGATGGAGAATCCTGGGGAAATGGGGAGACCACTTCAGGGCATCAGGTCATAGGAGGCCTGTCTGCAGAGGTGAGCTTGGATGACAAGAAACTAAAAGAAGATCCCGGGTAGAGTGGGGAACAGGGGCAACACCTCAGGAACAAGCAGGTCAGTGTGATCAGGAACTGAAGCAAAGAGGCTGCTGTGGTTGCCACTATGGACCAGGTAAGGAGTTTCTGGGTTGTGCTTGGTGAGATGGGAAGGCATTGGAGGATCTTAAGTAGGGTATGGCGTGATTTGACTGATGGGTCTAAATCATCACTCTGGCTGCTGTGTCATGGACTGTGACAGGACAGGAGTGGAAGCAGACAGGAGGGTAGCACACCTTGCGCTCACCCAGTGAGTCGTGGACCAATGACCACCACACCCTTTCTTTATTTCAGAAATTGGGATGCCTGATTGAACTAATAGTGCCTGTTCACCCACTTGTCCACTTTTGTGCCTTCTATTGTGTATGAGACACTGTCAGGAGCCATGAGGGATTTGACCTCACAGAGACTCTCCTGTGAGGAGAGTCCAGCATCCATCTCCTGGCTTCTGGTCCAGCAGATGCTAATTAGTCATAAACAACCGTGAGCAACTCAGAGACATTTGGCCCTTTGCACTTTGGACCTGGGACAAAATCCTTAGGAGGGCAGTGTTGCTGCCACCTCTGGTCTCTGATAAGAGGACCACGGCTTCCTGGATGTAACTCTTCCCTTATAGTCTGGATGGAAACTCAGCTGATGCTTTTGTGTGATCCTTTCTTCCCCAAGTGCAGAAATGGAGAAACCAGTGAATTGCCTGTAGTTCTGGACATCACCCATATCCTCATTTTGTCCCAGCTCCAACCCCTTACAACCCAGCTCTCTCCTGCCCTTGGCATGCATCTTTATGCAGACATAAAATTAAAACTGCACACCTGGCTGCAGGCAGAAAAAAGATCTATATCCCTGAGGATCCACACTTAGAAGAGTTAATGTAATGTATTAAAGTAGATTTATTAAAACCTGTGCCTTTGTCTCATTGCAGAAGTTAATGTGTTTTGTAGAATACGAGCTCTGCTTTCCCTGGATCCTTCCTGCTGGGTCCTCTCAGCTTTACGTTCCTTTAATCAAAATAAAAGAAGGTCATCTGCACCTTGTCTCCCATATTATGCTTTCCTGTCACTGGGTAGCTGCTTCCCCTGAGTGGAGAAGCTGCCATGACACCTGGGAGTCAGCGTGCAAAAGCCTACACATGGAGCGTGCACTACAGCAGACGCCTCATGGAAATATCCCCGCCACGCAGGCGAGGGTGCTTCCCGCAAATTACCACAAATTTAGCCACTTACCATGACACAAACTTATTTACTACACTTCCTGTGAGTCAGAAGTCCAATCACAAGGTAGCAGGGTCCCCTGTGGTTTCTCTCCAGGCTGAAACCCAGGCAGGGGGCTGCAGTTTCTCTTCTCAGGAAGCCTTTTTTAAAAGGCTCCACTGGTTAGGTCAGGCCCACTTACCACGATCTTCCTTTTAATCAGTTCAAAGTCAATGGATTAGGGACCATAATTACATCTGTGAAGGTCCTTTCCCTTTACCACATAAGCAACTTGGTCACAGGAGTGGAACACCATCATTCTCACAACCCTGGCACAGTCATTGGGAAAGTGGCAAGGACCATGTGCAAAGGGGGTAGGGTTGCCCACTACTTACAATCGATTGCTAGACTTAAACTCTCCCCCTAGCTTTTTTAAAAATTATTTTTATTGTGGTAAAATAATATAAAATTGATCACTTTAATCATTTTAATTATATAATTCTTTCAGTGGGGTTAAGTCCCTTCCCCTCCACCCATCTCCAGAACTCCTCATTTTACAAAACTGAAACTCTGAACTCATTAAACACGATCTTCCCATCCTCCCCCAACCCTGGCAACCACCACCTTCAGCCCCATGCCCAGCCCCCGCTTTGAATTTGTGTTCTTGAATACAAGTGATAGTGGCAGCAGAATAAAGTAAAACTAAAAATTTTCCTACATCACTCCTAAGGCTTGCAGTTTTATTAAGGCCTAGTTTCTTGTGCCACTCCAAATGAAATATGCATCTGGACTTGTTCTTTAAAAGACTTATATAGCTCATCCCCACTGGCTGGGATGAACTTCGTTTGGTCCCTTTGCTGGGCAGAATAGAGAGAGAGAGAGAAGACTCGCATGATGAAAATAAGACACACTGCCTGATTCCATACTTCCCACCACCTCAAACATCGCAGAACTGCTCACCAAGTCAGCAGTATGGAACATTTTCTTTTCTTTGGGAAAGGGACTGAATCCAGACCAAATGAGGAACCTCATTCTTCTTTTCTCCTCTCAATTTCTCAACTAATAAATGGTGGCTGCAAAGTCAACATTTGTTTTTAAATCACATGCTCCTTGTATAGACAGACCTGACATACTAGAAGAGTTGGAATGGTTTTAATGTTATGAGAACTCTGTCTCAAACTGCACAATAAAAGATAATTCTTTAGTTTGGGGGGAAGCTTCCCTACTCATAAAAGTGTCATTATTTAATAGGGTAATAAATGTCACTTTGATTCTGAGGTTTCTAATTGAAACCAGTGGATTGTGGGTAAAAACTGCTTTTTATACCCTGGGAGTCTTTGGCACAGGTGTGTCCCAACACAAGAGAATTTGTTCCCTTCATTTGGGTATGGATGTTGTGTTTTGTACACTGCAGGTTCCACAGCTTCGTTCAATAGGCATAATTATTTCCAGACAAGATGCTGGCTGAGATGATGGCCCCATTGCTAATGTAGCTTTTGAGTTTCACAAACAACAAACTCTGAGCTTTCCTCTCCCTGTGCATCCTGGTAACATGGCAGAGAGAAATCATAACTACACAAGACGTCATACTTTTACACTATGATAAAGTATTTCCAGAATAAAATACCTTGCTCAAGTTCCAAACCCACATATGCAAAAGCTATAATTTTCTATGTGGATGGAAACTCTCTTCCACAAACAGACTAAGAGATTGTGTGAATTGCTTCTGCTTTTGAAATGTTCCTGTGTCCAGAGGCAATGGGAAAACATTCAGTGACCCACCGGTGGTAAGCCCTGCAGGTGAGGGTCCAATACAATGAAGCACAAACAGCTTTGGGTCTGGACACAGTGAAGAGCTTTGGCAATGCATTTCCACATCCCCAGTCTCCTGCAGACAGGAGAAGAGGTCAGTAGACGGCTGGCACCCTACCTGGGAACCCTGGATGGAAACGTGTCTTTGTTCAGTCCTGAGGAACTTGTATTTGCACAGGTTTTCCTCAGATATTTTATTTTAAATAGCAAAACAAATACAAATTCAGGAGACTTCTTGTTATTGTTTTGTTTTTCAAAGAACAGGAGTTATTTATACTGCCATGCCAATATTTTAATGTATTTTTAAGGTGAAAGAAAATCCATAAATTTAGAGATTATAACTACCAGTTCCTAAAGACTCCTTTGTAGCTATTTCCATCTCCAGAGAGAAAGAAACTTCAGTTTCATGATGTCACTGCATTGGCCAGATCTTCCTGAGGAGGCAGCTACTCAGATACCCACATATTCTGTTTGTACAATTTCCTCTTGTGTATCCCAAAGGCAAATAAGGAGGACAAGCCATGGCAACGTTCAGCAAGCTATGCCTGGCCCACAACTCTCTCTCACACACACAAAGAGTCAGTTTTTTTTCCAGTTCCTACCCACCTGGCCTCCCTCCAGAAGCCCCCTCTTGGTTCACTGCGCCCTGTTTGAAAACCTGTCCAAGCCTCATGATTGTGTGCAGACATGCCCAAGCTCCCTACTCTCCCACCATCCTTTCCTCTCACTGGTTCTTCTCCAGATTACCCAGCTTCAACCTCACTCCTCTCAAGCGCCAAGGAGCTGGGTCTCAGAGAAGCTCACCCTCACCCACCTGGGACTGGCTGCTCTGTTCACATTTTACTTCAGAATCCTGTGCTGTCTGCATCAGTGATCTGAGCTATAGCAGATGGATTTGTCTCAGGTCTGGAGTCTTTACTTGTTGCATAGGCCTTTTTTCCCCACACCTCCACAGTCTCCATGTCTCCCCTCTGCTCTCTCAAGGTCTTTCAGGTTTGCTGTCTTCTTTCTCCCACAAGAGCCCGGGTCTCACCACTAACCTTACTTCAAAGCTGTGATGAGGGTTAGACAAAGCCTTGGAGAGACAGGAAATCTGATCCAGCATCACTTAAATAATTGTAAGTTAGTGCTGCAGCAAATTTGTAAAATATGAAGAGAATTTGGAATAGAATTAAGCTCGAAATAGTATTGTGAAGTCCCGTCATGTGGTACAGAGACCAGGCAGGAAGAAGTGGGTATCCCGTAACTTAATGTGGGGACCAGGACTGTGAGCCAGTATATCTGCAGGACGTTGCCATAGCAAGTATACAACCAGGCCCAGCTTGGCAGTCTGAGAAAATCATGCTGGACGTCTCTTCCTCTGGCTCACACTTCCTGCCTGCAGGGCAGGAAATATCCCTGCACACTGTGCAACCTCAGCCAGCTGGTAGGGGGCGCCCAGAAATTCACGTGGGGACTCAATCCCAAATTCATTTATAATGATATAATTGTTTCCTTAGTGGGCACATGGCTTTTAATTCTGAAAAGAAACAGATTTAAGTGTAAAAATGACAAGAGTAAGTCAAGCCTGTTTCTGATACATTGAGGTTAAAAATAATTTGTGTATATTTGGCCTTTTTCTTGTTTGTTATATTCAAGAGGATTTTGTGTGCTGATGTGTCAGGTCAAACTTGTAATTCTAACTTAAAATGTGCTGTTAAATAACTGACTTAGATAATGATTTTATGTTGACTTTTTAAGAGGTTGTAAAATTCATCATATGTCCAGATTTCATTATCTTTCCAGAAGAAAGAGTTTAGGAAGATATGTTTGTTAATCAGACAATTAAGGAAGTCAAATGATTACATTTATAAATGCTGTTTAAATATTATTTAGTTAAGAGGACTAAAGATTAATCAAAGGCCCCTATAAAAAGTATTAAATATTACTAGATTAATCATTAAAAATAAGATTGGCAGGTTGAATGGCACAGACAAATGGCATGAGAAGACACTGCTGTTGTGTTAACTAAACATTTAAAATATTTGGCAATTTTTATTATGTATAAGAGTATTTTTATAAGGCACTTTGGCAAGGATCACATTTTCTTTCATTAAAAAGATGATTTTGGCCCTAGCCAGTTGGTTAGAGTGTTGGCCCAATGTGCCAGGTTTTGGGTTCAACGCCCAGTCAGGGCACATACCAGAATTGACCACTGAATACGTAAATAAGTGGAGCAGCAGATCAACGTTTCTTTTTTCTCTTCCCCTTCCTCTCTCTAAAATCAATCGATAATTTTTTTAAAAAGATGGTTTCAGTCACTAATGATGAACCCATGCTCACAACAGCAGTGAGGGAATGGTTTAAGTTCAAGGGATATCACTGGTTAGCCTGTGACCTTGACCCTTTGGCTCACCTCTCCGAGCCTCAGTTTTCCATCAGTAAGACAGCATAACAATTTCATCGTGCAGCCAGCTTCAAGGATAGAATGAAATGGTGTGGGTAAAGAAGCCCCCTGCCAAGCATCTACCTATGGCAGGCACCGAAGGACAGTGTTTCCTACTGTTATCTCATTTGAAGGCCAAAATAATAAGAATAAATGTAATATTCTTTTCTTATGTCACCATTTTCTTAGATTTTATTGGAAATTCATGTTGTAAGACAAAATTCCACAGTGACCCTGTTAAAATGAAAGTAATGTGTCCCCTGTCAGCTCCAAACCCTCGATGTCAAAGGAAGAGCCAAGGCAGGGCTCGGCTGCCCAGACCCCTGCAGGCCGCCTCCATTGCCTGTCAGACCCCACGGCCCGCCACTCCCGCAGTCCCCATGGGAGCTGTTCCTGGGGCAGCTCAGGCCACTTCCCTGGCAGGCCTTTGGGTTTCTTGTTCAGTCTGCCTGGAAGCTTTTCCTTTCATGTCAAATGTCACCCAAGACTCTTTAAAACTGCATCCAACCATATCCGACCTGGGTATCCCACTTCCCTGCTTTCTTCCTCTTTACTGAAACACGTGCTTCACCACTCATCTCTTTATTCACATTCCTCTGCTAGCATGTAGGTGGAAGCAGAAATTTGTTGATTTTGTTTGCTGCTGTGTACCTAACACCTAGGACAGCGCCTGGCCCCTGGAAAAAAGACAAAAGGCATGAAACGAAGAGTGGGCCAGGACTTGATGGTGGAGGTTTCATCCCAGCTCTGCTTTGTGACCTTGTACAAACCGCTTGACCTTCCCGAATCTTCATTTCCTCTTCTCCTCACGGTCAGGCAGCTAGCCCCTTTACAGGGTGGCCGCGGGGTGAATGAGTGTGAGGGCACATGAACTGCAAGGCTGTGCAGAAACAGGACCAATTATTGTCATTAGTTGGTGACATGTGGAAGAATTGCCCATGTCCACACCGTATGAAATTATTTCAGATTGGGATTGTCTCCTCTGCAGCCTTCCATGAAAAGAGTTTGCTACATCACGTATGACTTACATCTCCGGCACACAAAGTGCTCGGTCCTGTGGCGTGCGGTGCACAAGGGTGGTCCACTGTGCTTTCTCAGAACGGGTGAACGCCGGGGTAGGCCTGGAACTTCTGGACCTCTGTCAAGGAGGCCAGATTAATGTCTCTGAAATTTGTTTCATTGTTCTATGAACTTCCTGGACAACATTCTTGTTGGGGGGCTTTGAAAAACTGTATGAAAAGAAGAAACTCAATGAAAAAAAAAGTTCATTGCCTCTGATAATAGAACAATTCTTTAAGTGCATGTTGCATTCAAATGGATGGTATAAAAGTGGTAACAGATGGCAAAAGGGTTCTCCTCATTGTTTATACTAAGTTGTTCAGTCTGCATTTAAAAAAAAAAATTCTCTCCTGATGTTCAGAGCCCATGGATCCTTCTCTTGTATATAGTGAAACTCTTGAGCAGTAAAAGCCCAGGTATGTTTTAGTGACCAGGTCACTGTGAGAGGTCACCTCAGCAGCACTATAGAACAGCGACAGTGGTCACACTAGCTGAGGCCACAGTGTTGAATAAATCAAAATCCTCTAACCAGTCACCCCTGTCACCACCCCAAACACCAGTGCTTGAGCTAATGTGGGGGCTGGGTTCTGTGTGGTTGTCGGAACAGCTGTGGCCTCCGAGGGCATACCAGACTTCAGTATCAAATGCAGCTTCCCTCCCAATGTTGCAGGTTCCCAGGGAAATAAAACAATACCTGGGTGTCTAAAATGTTATTGAACAGGTGATAGAATGATGGATGAAACCAGATACAGGAAATATAAGTTGCCATTCTAATTGTTCTCCAGCAATTTAAAAGTGACAAATTTTTCATTGCTAAGAACTAAGAACAAGAGATGAGTGCCCTCTTGTGGAGAGACCCACAGGTACTCGTGCTATAGCGCCCACCACCTCCATCTTGCTCTTCCTTCTGGAATCATCTGCAAAGTCACCCAGTCTTCACTATCATATGACTCAAGTGTATTGTAAGCATATATTTGACAACATCCTTTTAACTTTTTCAAAGTAATAATAATTTAAAGGCTAATTACTCTTAACTTCCCTGTTCTGGGGTCTAGCAGTTGCTGTGTACCTATTCATCCTCCAGGGAAGTTGCATTATGACACATTTGTCTTACCACAGAGGCATTTTTGCTCAGTTTGCTGATTCAAAACCCCCAAACAAGAATGTTGTCCAGGAAGTTCATAGAACAATGAAACAAGTTTGCTGGGATTCTCAGTTGTTGGGGAGGGAGTGACAGTTCTTTTGCTCATGCAGCCCCTCCCACACTTCAATGTTACACCATTTATTTCCATGCAAGAAACATTTATTAAGTATTAAACACCATGTAGGTGCTGGAGATACCCAAATAAACAGTAACAATCTTTAGCTTTGAGACCCCTGTCCAGCAAGGAGTCAGCAGACATACCTCTAAGTGGTAAATGCTATTGTTATGGAACTCAAGGGGTTTTCTGCTTGGGGTGCTCTATTCCAGAATGAGACAAGACATGGTTGTTGCAGGTCATCGGCAAGGTAGTTCTATTTACTTGCCAGAAGTAAAGGAGACAGGGGATTCATATCCAAAGCTTTGTTTCCTGGAAGGGAGGCTTGGTCATTGCTTATTTATTTGGTCAATTACATGTTGATTTCTTCTTTGCAATTGGCTACATTTATCCTTTGAGTTCCTGACCCACTCATCCTGTTTACAGTTCTACCTGCAAAATAGTGTGCTACATTTTAACATTTAGCAAGATAACATTTAGTGAGAACTTCTGAGACCTTAAGACCTTTGTTCTATCTAACACTATGATTATGTACAAAGAGCAACAAGTGCGAAAAGTTGAAGAAGGAAGAAGAGAAGTCTATGGCCACTGTCAACACCTCAGTGCCCACTTCATTCAGCGCCCCTCACCAGACTCCTCAGAGTTTCTGCTGGAGCTGCAGCTCTGGCCCCACTGAGAGATCTCCTCTCCTGGGGCTCTCCGCTCTCCCTCAGGAGGCTGGCCTAGGTGTGGCCACATTGCTTTTCCTCTTTGTTCATCCATGGCAAGGTTGTAATTTTTCAGTAGAAATGTTTAGTAGGAAACTGAAGGAAAAAACAAAAGCAAAAAATGAAACACAGGGTACATAAAGACCAGCTTGCCCAGAGAAGGAGCCTTATCTAATGTGACAGGCACCGGGTTCTGCTGCAGGCTGGCTTGGCAAAAGCAGCTACTCAGTGCACAAGCTCCTTCACCTGCCTTGTCTCCAGGGCTGCAAGTCCAAGGTGAGGCAGACTGGGGCTCATGTCACTTCCAGGCTTGCTGATATCTGCAGTTCATTGTAGAACCAGCTTTCTAAACTCTGCTCTGGGATGGGTGCACGACTTCTACTTCCCCCACTCCCACCACAGCCCCCCAGCCCCCTTCCCTCCTGGCCTTGAAAAATGAAGCTCTTTCTTCCCCCTTCTCTCTCTCCCCCTTTTTTTTTAGATTAATGAACATTGGAGTTACATCTGAGTTTGGTAGAGATTAATTTTGGTTACTCTGGGATGGAATCTGTTTTCTAATTCAGTGTATGTCTTAATCTCACCTTGAGATGTGGAAAAATCCAAATGCCTTCCTTTAAAATAGAGTTCATTGGAATAAGTCAGTTTATTCTGGGAAAACTGGAAATTCAGCAATGCTGAATTCGAGAAGTTAATCTTGAGATTGTATTCACTTAGTAGAAACACAGGACCGGATCTGGAAGTGAAGTGGTACTGTCCAGGTCATGAACAATCTGCAGGCCAAACAGATTCCCAGCCCTGGTTTTGGACAAGGCCTTAGTCTGAAGTTCAGCTCTGCTACTTACTAGGTGTGCCTTCCTGAAGAAGGACCCATATGAAGCCTTAGTGATCCTGTAATGGGGTGTTGAGCTGTAAGTCCCCCAAAATGCAGAAAACCCCCATAGCAATCACTTGGGGGATGAGGGAAGTGAAGCAGGGTCATTGAGAACTCCTTTGCATATCTGAAGAACATTGCCAATGTTTTAATAACGTTAAAAAGCTGAGCCTGCGCTGGGAGCCAGGGAGATGAGTGTGACTCAAGCCCATGACTCAAGGTAGCCAGAGGGGCTTCCTGAGCCTGTGAGGGTCGCTTGGAGGCTGCTTCTGCCTCACAGGGCCACACTTGCTGAAGAAAGCTGACTCCTGGCAGATGTAATCCAGTGTGGGAGGAGCCAGAAATGGGGTTTCGGAGGAAGATCCGAGTAGGGATTTAAAACCCAGGCAGGGCAGTCTGTGCTGGGGCTTAATCACATGGTTTGGGAGCACAGAGATGACTCTTCTTGACCACGTGGCTTAGGAAGCAGGAAAGCAGGATGTAGTAGCTGTGCAGAGCTCTCTCTTGGCCTCCAGGTTTGAACAAATGCAGAAGGACTCCCACCGGCCCACTGTGAGGAAGTGCCACACAGTTTTGGATTAAGAACAGGGACCTCGCTGGGCTGCAGACTTCTATTTCTTTTCTTGAGATATGGTACCCCTGACTGGCCTGGTTTGGCAAGGGGAGGAAGGATTGTATGTGTGTATATGAGTTTGTGGGTGTTTTTTTAAAGGGACTTTGGGATTTAACGGTGACATTCACCATTATTCTGAACCTGTGTAACTTTGGAATAAATAGTTCCTTTCCTTTTTACCAAACTCTGGCATTGAGAGCCACAACTCTTACCAACGGTGGGCAAAAGACCCATACAGTAACAAGACCCTCAGGGTCATGGGGGTGTTTTCTGTAACAATCCTGTTATGAAACAGCACAGACTGCACAGGTTGAGGCATGAGAGCTTAGTACAGTGCCTGGCACATAATAGTTTCTCAATAAATGGCAATACTTTATTACTGCTGCTGTTAACTGGGAACCTACTCACTTCCAGGCACTTGAAACATTCTCATTTACATCTCAGGACAATCCCGTGAAATAGACTTACACTCTACATTCAGTATAAAGATACCGAGTTTTGAAAAAAATGAACTTTTCATGAGGTTACATTTCTAAATAGCAGAGCTCGACCTCAAACGCTAGTCTGTTCATTGCCAAGTCTTCTTTAAATGACTTCTCTTTTTTTGAGGCATAAAACATAGAAGCATTCAGATCATAAGTGCCCAGCTCAAAGAATCACCACAAAGTAAACACTGTGTAACGAGCATAAGGTCAAGAAGTGGAGTGTTACCTGTACCCAGCCCCCCTGGTCCCCATTACAGAAACAGGAGATGCCTCTAGAGAGAAGCCCCCAAAGCAGGCTCACTGTTTTTGGTTTCTTTCTCCCAGCTCTTTGATGCCCTCTTAGCTCTCTGAGGTCTTGAACAGATAATATTTTTGTCTTGCTTTTTTGGGAGAGGCAGTCCCAGTTATCTAGCTGCCATTACCAGAAGCCAAAAGCCTAGGCTACTGCCCTGCTTGCAACTAGTTTAGAGGAAGAAGCACCCCTGCCAACAACTTCCAGCCACCAGAACTATGAGGGGGTAAATTCTGCTGTGTAAGCCACCCAGTCTTTGGGCCTTTGTTATGGCAGCCCTAGCTAACTAATACAGAGGGTAACAGAGAGAGACAACACATTTTGTTAATGATTGTGATCACATGTTGGGGAGATGAAGCAACTGGAATTACCTAGCTAGAGAACATTTCTTAAAACTCTGATTCCTGCACAAAGCTAATTGAAAAATCACCTGGGTTCCTGGTGAAAATTATAGATTTCCAGGTCCCATACAAGAATTATTAAGCCAGGCCTTGGTCAGGTAGCTCATGTGGTGAGTGCATAGCCCCAAGGCACCAAGGTTGCAGGTTCAACCCCAAGTCAGGGTACATACAGGAATCAACCAATGAATGCATAAATGGGTAGAACAATAATCCTCTCTCTTTCTTTCTCTCTCTCTCTCCTTTCTCCCTTCCTCTCTCTCTCAAATCAATTAAAAAAATTTTTTAAACAATTGTTAAGCCAGAATTGCAGGGGAGAGGACCGAATTCTGCACTTTGAATGAGCACTCAGCTAATTCTTCCAGGCCCCAAAGTTTGGGCATTGGTTCAGAAGGAAAGCAACAACTTTACAACTTGTGATGTCCGAATCCTGCAGGGCATCACCTTTGGGCCTGCGATCCCAGGAGAACACAAATCACTCACTGCTTCATCTGTGTAGACAATAAAAACACAATTATTGTGACAAATGGCCAGGAAAAGTCCTTCAAAACACCTTCTACATGCACTCATCTTAATTTAGTAAAATAAATTCACATTATTAGTGCCAAGCTCATGAAAATGTCTCAGCTTGGGCAAAACTGTAGAGAGGCATCCCCATCCCCACGGAGAGCAGATTCTGTCACCAAACATCTGGTATCAGGATATTTTCCATTTCGTGATGTCTAAATTTGTGTTTATATTGCCTGTTTCAGAGGAATTTGCACTTTAAGTCTAACCTTTCACTGTGGAATAAAATGACAAGTATCAATATTTTCTAACAAAAGTATTCCATGATGGGCTCACAAAGATAACTCTGTAAGCTCTTTTCCCAGTATAGAAACCCTTTCCAACCAGAAAATCCTTAACAGTAAAAGCCTAAGCAAATATAGGTGGGTATTTTCCCCCATAGCATTTTCATATGTGGTCAGTTCTGTGGAAGAGATCCCTAAAAGGGACTCACACCCCTTTTCTCTTGCCTTTCTCTACTCTAGAGGTGGAAAAAACAAAATTGTCCATTTCTCAGTCTCTCTGGCAGGTGGGACTTGGGTTGTGTGGTGGGAAATGGGGTGGGGATGAGGCATGCGCCATATAATGATAGGCAATGAGATACAGGTAGAAATCCCTGTAGAGGCTGTCCCTCCCAAAATCAAGACAATCCGCCTTCAAAGAAAGCACTTTCTTTACCCCTGGAACCTCTCCACTCTTCCTGTCCGAAATAAAACGGCAACAGTTGGAAGAGCAGCAGCTATGTTGTGATCATGAGGTGAAAAGTATGAAGAGGAAATCCAGGGAGCTCAGGGTGGGGAAGGACAGCACAGAACGAGGCTCGGTCCTCCAGGCCTCCATGCAAGTGCTGGGTGCCCGCCTCAGACTCTTCTTTAGAGAAACAAACTTGCCTGCTTCGGCTGGTCTTGTGAGGGCTTCTGTTATTTGTAGTCACATATTTTCCCAACCAACAAACAATGGTTGACATTTTCCATCTTTGTGTATCTCACTTTTTCTCTGTACAGTAAAATGATAGATCTTGAAGGGGGAGGTGACTACAGGCAGGCTCTTCCATAAGTTCCTATGCTGATGGGCTATGCAGTGATGGTTTCCACCCTGGCAGGGGTCTCTAAGAGACATACCACACAGATCTGACACTCCTAACCTAGAACATTTCTTGCATTGCAGGTGGCATTATAAGAACTCATTATGTGCCAAGCACTGTTTTAACTATGTGTAGTTATTAACTCATTTAATCCTTATAACATCCCTAACAAGTATTTTTATTAATTCTGGTTTACAGATGAGGAATCCGAGACACAGAGAGCTTAAGCAACTTGTGTAAAGGCAGATGGATGGTCAGTGGTAGAGCCAGGTTCAGAGCCAGCCTGAAAGCTCCAGACCCTGAACTCTTAATCATAATGCTCTCTGTTAACCAGAATCAAGTAATTTTTTCCAAACTACACGGCAATTCTCAAAATCAGTGACTTTATGGGGTACAGTTTTCAAGCATCAGGGACTCAGGCTCCAAAATTCTGAACACCTGGGGAATTGGTGATGTTCTACCTCCATTCTTTAGCCAGCTGGGCTCACTCAGGGACGAGGGCAGACTCTGCCTCCTGTGAGCCTGAGGGAACTAGTCAGAACCAGACAGAAGATCTTCAACAGGCTCCAGGGCCCGCCCCCCATTCAGGTTTCCTGCCAAAGTCTTGTCTGCAAGTCTTAAAATGTGCCTTGTACAAACTTGCTTACATCATTTATTTTTAAAATAAGAAAGACCCAGTATTTTGAAGAGGAAGTGCTTGATTTTTTTTCTTGGCATGCTTTGTTCCATAGCCCACATGAAGGCCAAGACTAGACTATGTGTTTGGTTATTTTATCTCTGTATCCTACTAAAGTTTTATTTATGGTTGCAGAGCTATAGGCCTATAATTGGATTTTTGCACATTCTTTTTGCATGTTTTCTGAAAAGAAAATATCAATTGCCTGTTTAATACTTTATGAAACTTATTAAGCGGTTTTTAAAATGCCTACTTGTACATCTTTGGTTGCAGTTGCAAAACTTTCCACTACAATTCTTACCCAGCTTAGGAAATAAAAGCAAGTTTTACCAAGTTAACATGAAAAAGATGAAAATTTGTTTTTGCTTCGTTATAAAATCTTCAGCTGGAAATGGAGAAGTCAAGTTGTTTTAGTCAGCTGTGGCTTCCTCCTTCCTCTTTGAAGAGAACTAAATATGCCTGTTTAGTTAGGTCTATTGTTTTTGTAAAATCACATCTATTTTCTGTGACTATTGCTGATGTGAAGCACGAATATGGCATGCTGTCTGCTGGGCTGGAAATACACCCAGAGAGCCAATCCCATCCCTCGTTTATGATCTATTCCCCATCATTCCTGAAGAATTTCTGATTGCATTCTTATTAATCATCCTAATTTCCCCTTCATTATGCCAGCTACTTTCTGTTCAGTTCTGGGTCTCAGCTGATTTCTGGCAATTAGTACTTTATGTCTAGATACAGCTTTCTTCAGGCTGCTGCAGTGTGCGACAGCTCGGATTCCCAGTGTCTCTTCTGCTGCTGAAGGGGGCACAGCAGTGGCCTCATGTGTGTATATCCTAGGTGGTCCCGCAGGTCATGTTCCTTCTCCTGTAATCATTATTCATTCACTCATCATGCAACTCTTTACTGACTACCCACCGGCTGCCAGGTTCACAGCCTGATAGAGACGGTGGGTCAAGAAAGCAACTGATCACAGCAAGCCTTGCCAAGGCCCAGGCACCCATCTTCCTGTGATCCCCTTAGGTCACTGTACTAGTTAGAACACTTTCAGGTACAGGTAACAGAATCCCATCTTCAATGGATCAATAGCAGGGAATGCAGATCAACTCCTAAAACAAGAAGTCCGGAGATGGGGCTCATGATACAAAAGTTTAGGAGAGTGGCTAAGGACTTGGTCATGTTCATCTTTCTGCTCCTCCACCTGGTTTTCTCCTGGGGCTGACTATCCCCCTGTGCTCACGAGACAGCTGAGGCAGCTTCAGGTGAGATGTCCAAACATAACTATTTCACAAGAATAAGAAAGGGCTCTCTCTTCCTTTTGTTTCTTGTTAAAAGTGAGGAGATCTTTCCTGGAAGCCCTCCCCCAAACTATCCCTTGGGTCTCAGTTGGGTAAAATTGCATCTTATGCTCATGTTTAAACCAATCACTAGCAAAGTAATGAGATCCCCATGATTGGCTCAAACCAATCAGAACCTTGGGGTGGTGAAGGTGCCAGTCTTCCCTAAATACATGGCTGCATAAGAAAGGTAGACTGTCTAATGAAATCAAGGCTCGCTCTGGCTGGTGTGGCTCAGTGGATTGAGAACCAAAGGGTTGCTGGTTCGATTCCCAGTCAGGGCACATGCCTGGGTTGCAGGCCAGGTCCCCAGTAGGGGGTGAGTGAGAGGCAACCACTCATTGATGTTTCTCTCCCTCTGTTTCTTCCTTCCCCTCCCTAAAAAAAATAAATAAATAGTCTTTTTTTAAAAATCAAGTCTCTGTAGGAAGAAGAAAGGAAGAGATAATGGATGTTGGGTAGCTACAGTGATCACTTTCTCAAACTTGAGTAATGGGAAATTTCTAAATTGAGAAAAAAGAAAAACAGACCCAAGATGTCATAGGAATAAGTAGAAGCTACACTAACCTTCTCCTAGGACCAATCTGGAATTACAAGTAAATTGTAGAGAAATAATCCTGAATAACCAACTGAACACTAGCTGGAGAGAAGCCTTATAACCAAGGACAAACTGAAGAAACCGCTTCACCACAACATGACTGGTAGGAAGTACTAAGTAGGCATGAGAGGGCTGGCTGGGCTCCCTTGGACAGCAGCTGAAGTTCTGGAGGGATATTTCAGCAGCTGGGGGGTTCTCCCTTAGAACTGTGGGGCCTAAATCCCAAGCTGGGATCACCAACCTACAGCACCAGAGCATGGAAAGGAAACCAGATAACATCCAGCAGTGAAAAACAGTCGGGTTTCTGCCAGGGAGAGGTGGCAAAATGCAGAGAACCTCTTAAAGGGCCAACACACAAAATTTCATGTGCAGCCACTTGTCCTGGGCTCCAGCAGAGGGAGGGCAGAGTGGACTAGAGACACATGAGAAGGGACTGGAACTGGTAGCTCTGGGGAGAGAACTGAAGGAACAGCAGCCAGGATCCCTATGCTGAGTAATTACCAGTGTAGGAGACCGTTCTGCGTGGCATGGGCCCAGCTCTCACTTGGAGATGCACAGGACCCACGCCCATGGATAGGTTCTCCCATGGGGAATCAGGCCTGCAATGTGCCTAGGCCACTTTGAGTGTTGCTCTTGCTAAAAAAAACTCCCTCACCCTGAATTGAGGACATTTACTGCAAAGTCACTTGCTAAAATTCATGCTAAACCTTCCAAGGATACTCATCCTAACCAGTTCAACCACTTTTGCCTTTTCATTTGCAAATATCCTTCTTCTATAATGTGATTAGTGGCATTGGCTCCTTTGTTTTCTGTAAAAGGTAACCACCTAAAGCAAACCTGTGCATAGTAAATGAGGACCATCACGTAATGTGCCAAGAAATCCAATAAAGGCCGGTAATGGCAAGGGCCAAGGCTTTTGCTCCCCTTGAGAGAAAAGTCATACAGTCCCTTTTCCTCCACCGGACTCGGTAGTCTGTGTGAATGTCTCATTTCATCCATAATGACTGGAACACTGTCGGCCGATGTCTGCATCAACCAGAACTGCAGAAGCCATCTTTCTAAGGCACAGCAATCCCCGCCAAGCAGAATCAGCCTAAAGGGAAGCAATAGCCACCCCCACACCACACAAGTATTACTCTTCCCCACTGTGTGGAGCTTAAGCCTGGCTGCTGAGTACAGCTCAAGGCTGTATCATTGATTAACTTTAAGAACTAAAGTGGATCTCTGGGAGCTCTGAGACTTTAGCTGAACTTTCCCCAGGCACAGAGCTGGTAAAAGACAGCATTGGTGCACATCCTGGTACTTTCTGCACACACCCAGACCCAGCAGTGGAGGCCACAAGCTGTGGATCATTGGTATCTGAAAATAGGTTGCCACAAGCAGAATCCAACAAAGGCCTACATTAGAGTCTTTACAGATTGACATAATACATAGAAACAAATACAAAAAAGCAGTCGAAATGAGAAGACAAAGAAACAGACCCCAAATGAAAGAACAAGAGAATTCTCCAGAAGAACTAGATGAAATGGAGGCAAAATATCAGATACAGAGTTTGGAGTAATGATTATAAGGATACTCAACAACACCAAAAAAGATTTAGAAACCATAAAAGAGGACCAGTCAGAAATAACTAATGCAATATCTGAAATAAATAATATACTGAAAGAAAACAATAGGTTAGGTGAAGCAGAGGACCTAATCAGTGATTTGGAAGACAGGGTAGAATAAAACACCCAAGCAGAGCAGCAAGAGGAAAAAGAATTTTAAAACATGAGGAGAGCTTAAGAAACATTTTGGACAACATGAACCATAAGAACATCCACACCATGAGAACCAAAGAAGAACAGAGAAAGCAAGGGATTGAGAACATATTTGAAGAAATAATAAATGAAAACTTCCCTAATCTGGTGAAGGAAAAAGACACACAAGTCTAGGAAGTTCAAAGAGTCCCAAAAAATTTGGACCCAAAGAGGCCCACACTGAGACACATCATAATTAAAAAGACAAGGCTTAAAGACAAGGAGAGAATCCTAAAACCCACAAGAGAAAAGCAAGTAGTTACATACAATGGAGCTCCAATTAGACTGTCATCTGATTTCTCAACAGAAACATTTCAGGTCAGAAGGAGGTGGCATGAGATATTCAAGATGATGAGAATCAAGGATCTACAACCAAGGCTACTTTATCGAGCAAGGTTATCATTTAAAATTGAAGGAGAAATAAAGAGCGTCCCAGATAAGAAAATTCGAAAAAAGTTTGTTGACACCAAACCAGTACTGCAACAAATGTTAAGGACTTGCTTTAAGAATAAGAAGAAAAGAAAAAAAAATGAGGAAACTAGTTTAAAAATAGAATGGTAATAAATACGTGTGGCTTAAATGCTTCATCCAAAAGACATAGGGTAGCTGAATGGATAAGAACACAAGACCCATATATATACTGCCTCCAAGAGACCCACTTCACATAGAAAGATGCACACAGACTAGAAGTAAAGGGATAGAAAAAGATATTTCATGCATGTAGAAAGAAAAAAAAGCTGGGGTAGCAATATTTATATCCAACAAAATAGACTTTAAAACAAAAGCTATAGTAAGAGACAAAGAAGACACTAAATAATGATAAAGGAAACAATCCAACAGAGGATATAACCCTACTAAACATTTATGCACCCAACATAGGAGCACCTAAATATCTGAAGCAAATCTTGATGGATATAGAGAGATTAATAGAAATACAGTCATAGTTGGGAATTTTAACACCCCTTTGACTTCAATGAATAGATCTTCCAAACAGAAAATCAACAAGGAGACAGCGACCTTAAATGACACACTACATCAAATGGATTTAATTCATATCTTCAGAGAATTTCACCACAAAGCAGCAGAATGTACATACTTTTCAAGTGCACATGAAACATTTTCTAGGATAGACCACATGTTAGGACACAAAGCAAGTCTCAATAAATTTAGGAAGATTGAAATCATATCAAGCAACTTCTCTGACCATAATAGTATGAAACTAGAAATCAATCACAAGAAAAAAACTGAAAAACTCACAAAAACATGGAAGCTAATAACATGGTATCAAACAATGAATGGGTCAACAACAAGGTCAAAGAAGAAATCAAAAGATACAAATGAAAATGAGGACACAAAAGCCAAAATCTGTGGGACACTGGGACACTGAGAGTACAATCCTAAGGGAAATTCATAGCATTATAGGCCTACCTTAAAATACAGGAAAAAGTTCAAATAAACCATATAACTTCACACATACAGGAACTTGAAAAGGAACAATAAATGAAGTACTAAGTAAGTAGAAGTAAGGAGATAATTAAGATCAGAGCAGAAATAAATGAAATTGAGTCTATAACAACAATACAAAAGTTCAACAAATCCAAGAGCTCGTTCTTTGAAAAGATAAACATGATTTACAAAACTTTAACCAGACTCATTAAGGAAAAAAGAGGGAGGACTCAGATAAATAAAATCAGAAATGAAAGAGGAGAAATAACAACTGACACTAAAGAAATACAAAGGATTATAAGAAAATATTATGAACAACTATATGCCAACAAATGGGACAACCTGGACAAAACAGATAAATTCCTAGAAATATACAATCTTCCAAACTAAATCAAGAAGAATCAGAGAATCTGAATAGACAGATTATACCTAGTGAAAGTGAAGCAGTAATCAAAAAACTCCCAACAAACAAAAGCCCTAGACTGGAAGGCTTCACAGGTGAATCTTGTCAAACATTCTGGGAAGAACTAACACTTTTCTTTCTGAAACTATTTCAAAAAATTCAAGAAGAAGGAAGGCTCCCAAACACATTTTATGATGCCAACATTATCCTAATTCCCAAACCAGATAAAGACACTACCAAAAAAGAAAATTATAGACCAATATTCCTGATGAATGTAGATGCTAAAATCCTTAACAAAGTTTTAGCAAACCAATTACAACAATGCATCAAAAAGATCATACACCATGATCAAGTGTGATTTATGCCAGGAATGCAAGGTTGGTACAACATTCACAAATCAATAAATGTGATTTACCACATAAACAATATGAAACATAAAAACCACATGATTATATCAATAGAGGCAGAAAAAGCATTCAATAATATCTAACACCCATTTATGATTAAAAAAACTCAGCAAAGTGAGATTAGAGGGAACATTCCTGAACATAATAAAGGCCATTATGACAAACCCACTGCCAGCATCATACTCCATGGGCAAAAATGACAAATGTTCTCCTTAATATTGGGAACAAGACAGGAATGTCTGCTTTCACCTCTCTCATTCAACAAAGTACTAGAAGTCCTAGCTACAGCAATCAGACAAAATAAATAAATAAATACAAGGCATCCAAATTAAAAAGAAAAAGTAAAACTGTCTTTATTTGCAGATGACATGATACTGTACCAACAGAACCCCAAAGATTCCACCAAGAAACTACTAGAATTGATAAATGAATTCAGCAAAATAGCAGGATACAAAATAATATCCAGAAATCAATTGCATTTTTATATGCCAATAACGAACTAACAAAAAAGGAAATTAAGAAGAGAATCCCATTCACAATTGCTTCAAAAAGAATACAATACATAGGAATAAACCTAACTAAGGATGGAAAAGACCTGTACTCAGACAATATTAGACACAGAAGAAAGAAACTGAGGAAGATACAAATAAGTGGAAGCACATACAGTATTCATGGATAGGAAGAATTAATGTCATTACAATGTCCATACTACCCAAAGCAATCTATAGATTCACTGATATTCCTTTCAAGATTCCAATGGTGCATTTAACAAAACTAGAACAAATATTTAAAAAAAATTTTGCCATGTCCCCCCATTCACAATACAGACAAGGAAAAGGGCCTGGGCTGAGGTGTATATGGGGTGGGTTTACTCTGCCTCCTGTTTCTGTAAGTCACTGTAAGAACACAGCCTATGGTAAGCATTGGAGGCCAAAAATTCATATGGAACCACAAAAGGCCCTGCATAGCAACAGTGATCCTGAAAAAGAAGAACAAAGTTGGAGGAATCGTGCTACCTCATATCAAACCATACTACAAGGCCATAATAATCAAAACAGCTTGGTACTGGCATAAAAACAGACACGTAAATAAATAGAACAGAATAGAGAGCCCAGAAATAAACCCACAACGTTATAGTCAATTAATATTCACAGAGGAAGCAAGCACATGCAATGGGCTAAACATAGTTTATGCAATAAATGGTGTTGAGAAAACTGGACAGGTAAGTGCAGAAAAATGAAACTAGACCACTGTCTTACACCCCATACAAGAATAAATTAAAAATGGAACAAAAACTTTAATGTTAGACCCAAAACCATGAAAATTGTAGAAGAAAACATTGGCAGCAAAATCTCGGACATTGCTTGTAGCAATATTTTATCAGATATACCTCCCCAGACAAGGGAAACAGAAGAACAAATAAACAAATAAGATTACATTAAGCTAAAAGTTTTTGCGCAGCAAAGAAAAACATCAAGAAAATAAAAATACATCCCACAAATGAGAGAACATATTTGCCTATGCATCCGATAAGAGGTTAATATCCAAAATTTATAAAGAACTTATAAAACTCAACACTGAAAAAACAAATAACCAAATTAAAAAGTGAGTAAAGACATACAGATGGCCAATAAACATATGAAAAGATTCTCAATGTCACTAATCATCAGAGACATGCAAAGTAAAACGACAATGAGGTATCATCTCACACCTGTCAGAATGGCTATCACCAACAAATCAAACAAGTGCTGGCGAGGATGTGGAGAAAGGGGAACCCTTTTGCACTGCTGGTGTGACTGTAGATTGGTGTAGCCACTGTGGAAAGCAATAGGAAGATAACTCCAAAAATTAAAAATGGACCTGCATTTTGACTCAGCAATCCCACTTCTGCGAATTTATCTGAAGAAACCCAAAACACTAATTTGAAAGAACATAAGTACCCCTATGTTCACTGAAGCATTATTTACAATCACCAAGATATGGAAGCAGCCCAAGTGTCCATCAGTAGATGAGTAGATAAAACAACTATGGGACATTTACACAATGGAATACTACGTGGCTGTAAAAAAAAAGAAGAAAATGTTACCCTTTGCAACAGTATGGGTGGACCTTTTACGCTAAGTGAAATAAGCCAGTCAGAGAAAGACAAATACTATATGATCTCACTCACATGTGGAATCTAATGAACAAACTGAACTAACAGGCAAGATAGAGACAGACTCATAGATTGAGACCAGGAGGATAGCTAGGGTGGGGGAGGTTAGGGGATGGAAGGATTGAGCAAAAAGGAAAAGGACTCTGGACAACAGTGTGATGATTGCAGGGGGAAGAGTATAAGGGGACTAAATGGTAATGGAAAAAAATACAATAAAAGTTTTTTAAAGAAAAATAAAATAAACAAATGGAAAAAAGATTCTTAAATGGGTTTGCACTTTATTTTTATTATTAGAGTTTTCTGTGTACACTTCTAAAGCTATAAAACTAAAACCAGCCCCAGCCTGTGTGGCTCAGTTGGTTGAGCATCATTCTGCAAACTGAAAGTTCGCCGGTTCCATCCCCAGATGGGGCACGTGCCTGGGTTGTGGGTTCAGTCCCCAGCCAGGGTGTGTATGGAAGATAACGAATTGGTGTTTCCCTCTTTCATCAATGTTTCTCTCCCTTTCTTTCTTCTCTACTCATATCTATGGATAAATAAATAAATACATACATACATAAATAGTAGATAGGTAAAACCAATTTATAAACTGAAGACAAAGTAATAAAACCAGTGAGATTTACTTATCAGAATTAATTTAAGGTGACAGATGACATTATTTCGCTGAAACCAGCAACTACTTCCGACATGAGTAAGTTGCTACTGTACCTGCTACAGAAGTATGTTTTGTACGATGACTTGATTCTCCCTCCACTGTTCATTCACACTACTTGGAGCTTTGTTCATCCTTGAAACTGTGATACACCTTAGCTTACGGTTGGCATGGATGAGTTTACATTTTTTCTTTCCTGTTAGCTGGTGAACATGAATGTAGTATTACCTGATACCGACAGACTACATTTTAAGAAATACTGGTTTAGATTGCTTTGTACCTATATTCTATCTATGGTCAGATATTCTGGGAATGGGAATTTTTTGGTGAAGATATGAAAAGAGTGAAAAGAGAAAGGAAACATTTAGAAGAGAGATCATTATGTATTGTAATTACATAATACATGGAAAATGTAATAATTTTTCAGCAAATCCCTATAAATAGTCCCATATCACCTCAGTTTATGCCAACACATGACATAGATTATCACTTTCTACATGTACCATTGTATGAAAAAGCTTGGGTACACTGTCCTAGTGAATCTCTTGCTCACATGCCCTAGGAGAAAAGATAGATGTTCATAGCAGTATTATACATAATGGCAAAAAATAGAAACCACCCAAATGTTAATTGATTAATTAAATTGTGATATTCATATAATGGAATGTTATACAGCAGTGAGAATTAATAAACAGATATACCCCCCAAATATGGGTGAATTTTAGGAGCACAATGTTGAGTTTTTAAAATGAGTCACAGACTGTGATACATACACAGTACAACACCATTTTAACTAACACTCAAAACAGGCACACTCCCACCTTACAGTTTGACTTTGGTCACTCCCTTTACCTGAACATTCATCTCCCAGATTTTTGCAGGCCTAACTCCCCCACCTCCTTTAGACCTTTGCTAAAATGACACCACTGACCCTTATATGTAACGATGCAATGCCCCACATATACAATTCTTCTCGCCAGATTCAACTATTTCCGTTTTCCACAGCGTGCCATGGTATTATCATATTTTAACACCATCTGCTTTATTTATCTTACTTATGGTTTACTGACAGTCTTTCCAGCTAGAAATGTAAGTTCCATGATGGAAGGAAGGCATCATCAATGCTATGTTTCCAAGGCTGCCATTGCTGAAGATGTGACTGTTCGAGCATCAATGAGAATAAAAACAGCAGTGAGCTGAAACGCATCTCCACATTCAAATCCATTTGTTCATCCTGACACCCAGAAACAATAGCAATAGCTACAACAATTTACTGATTGTTATATACCAGGAAACCAACTTAATATTTTGAAAACTGGTAAAGGAAAATAATGAAGCATTTATCTGGATTTTTTGTTATAAATTGTACTTTAGATAAAAGTACAACTTAAAAGTACAAATAGTTGTTGAGGAATAATTTCTCTTTATAGAAGCATTCCAGCAAACAAAATGAAGGAAAAAAACATTTAAAAATTAGAAAATTACCATTTTGCCACCCCAAATGAAATAATCTATTCAATGATCATAAATAACCAGAAATTCTGTGGTTTCTGGTTGAAATACACAACACCATCTGTGAAGTATTCTTGATTTAAAAAAAAAAGTAAAATTGAACCTAATATTTAATGACCAGAAATTCAGAAAACAGAGACACATGCTAAAAATTACCAAATGAGTGCAATTAACAAAATTCAGATCTCACAGGACAAATAATTTGTTTTTTTCAACATATATATTGCAAAGGCAGGGTGTAGTGGGGGAGCAATTAGAAACCAGAAGAGACATAAGAGGCATAGCAATCAATTGTAATGATTTGACCCTTTTTTAATCTTCATTTAAACTATTAAAATTTATGATATAATCATCAGAATTTGTTAAATGAATGGGTATTTGATGATATTAAGTAATTATTATTAATTATTATAGATCTGATATTGATTTGGTTATTTTTAAAGTTTTACTATTTTACAGAACCATACTGAAATATTTATAGATTAAAAATGTGGTACTGAGGTTTGCTTCAAAATAATTCAGAGGAAGTGGGTTCATTTGATAAAAAAGATTGGGCATGAGTGGATAATTATTAAGTTGGGTAATGGGTACACGAGGATTTACTATACTACTTCTCAATATTTATAAAAATTTTATGAAATTTTCCATAATAAAGTTTATCTCCTAAAATTTTTATCTATAGGATAATTAGGGTATATATTCCACTCAGTACATAATTTAGTGCAAACCTGTACAGTGACGTGGATGAGACTGGTAACGTGCCTGAGCTCTGTTTCTATCCTGGGTCAATAATTCAGTGGCTCCTGCTAGGGTAGATGTGGCAAGTGTCCACAAAGTTAGCAAATTTTAATTCAATGGTCTGTTAGGCATGAAAGAGGTGATTTTTGACCATAGGTATCTTGCCATCCAGTTTGTAGGCAAGAGACAACAGGTATGCATATATGTGAGTGATGATATTCACCCACATAATATCACCTACTGATTTTACAAAATACCACTTGGGATGACACACACCTTTATTATCATAATCAGGTTACAAGAAGCTCTCTTGATAAACTGGGCCATCTCCCCTGTTAAACATTCCCTTTCTATCTAGTTGGTTTGATAGCAGGCTCATTTTAGGTTAAATTTCATTGTAAGTTGACTAAACATGATTACTCCAGCCAGGATGTTGGATACACACCTCATTCCCATCAGTGGTTATTCCACTGCTCTATCTCCTTCAGGAGTCAGCACAAATGGTGTGAACACAGATGCCACCCTGGAAGGACTCGACAGACAGTGGGGAGTGCTTTCTCTGACAATTGTGTCAGCACCCGATATGCTGGTAACAGCACCTTTGTTGGAAACTGGTATGCCCAGTGCCAAATGATTAATTCTTTATGTCCCACATCTACTTCACCTTGTTTTATGGCAGAGGATGCAAATAAGAACTAAAATAATAGCCACAGGAGAAAAATAGGCAGTGGAAATGCACTGTTGAAGAGTTCTCAGAAGTAAAAACAAATGGAAAATCTGTGTCCTTGAATACACAGATTTGTGTTATCAAATGCTCACTGTACTTCCATATCCTGGGTAATTAGTACTTGGAATGATGTTCAGCCAGATGTGGAGCATCAGGCCCCCACTGCTGCCATTTTGAAAAAAGCTGCTATACAGAGGGTCACTTCTGAACTGGGTTTGGGTCCTCTGGTGGGACCAGATTCTGAGTACTTAATTGTTTTTTACTTCCACCCTCATTTGTTTCCTTTCTTAGGATAGCCCTTCCAAAGCGGCAGCTCGCATGACACTGTCAAGAGAGCATTTCAAAGATTAGAAGCTCCAGATTCCCCAAAGTTGTCCCTTGTCCCCCATCAGATGTATTGGCCCTGGCAAGGGCCACCCAGGGTTGTCTTGAATGTAGGGGTGGACAGAAGCCTTGAAGAAAAACTTGTTCCTGCCCTGGCCGGTGTAGCTCAGTGGATTGAGCGTGGGCTGTGAACCAAAGGGTTGCTGGTTCAATTCCCAGTCAGGGCACATGCCTGGGTTGCAGGCCAGGTCCCTAGTGGGGGCTATTTGAGAGGCAACCACACATGATGTTTCTTTCTCTCTTTCTCCTTCCCTTCCCCTCTCTCTCAAAGTAAATTTTAAAAAATTAAAAAAAGAAAGAAAAACTTGTTCTTTGTCATAATAAGGCAAGTGCACAGAGAGAAAACAGGAGCAAAGAGGCTCCAGCCCCACACCATCCTCAGTGGAATGAGTGTGTTCATGTCCCCTTTCTCCCACTAGCTGTATGCGTTTGCTCATCCTCAACCAAAGCCCCCTCTTACCCTGGCACCCTGGAGATGGGTCCTGGCTCAGGTCAGGACTCTAGGCAGTAATAGGGAGTCTCAGCTGCACCCCAGATGATGCCTCTTTGTTCATGTGGGGGCTAAGGGCCATCTTAGACATGGGTGAAGCCCAAGGAAATCTTGGGCTCAGAGCTGCAATCAAGGATACCATGACTGATTCCATAGATTGCTGAGTTTGGTTATTCTTTTTTCCACTCAACAAACTTTAACTGAGTAGTTCCTGTGGGTCAAGCTCCTTGCTAGGCATTGTATTTGCTTGTAACTGATTCCATGTGATGCCACTTACTTCCAAAACATACTTAAGGCTGCACTGGCATTTTGTGGAAAGTTCTCTGCTTCTTTCAGTTCTGTTTTTTCAACTTTTTCTTAACACAGGAGGCCATTTGTGGCACAGGTAGCTCTTGTTGTGGCTGCTTTCAGAAATTAACTCTCTGCTCCCCTGGACTAGGGCTCCAAGGTTTTCCCTAGTTAGAGTGTTCTTTACTCCCATCTGCAGGCAGAAAATACAGCCCTCTCTCTGTCCTTGGCAACTAGACTAAAGCAGAGTTGAGACCCTCCTTCCACTCACCCCGGCAGTGGCAGTGGCAGTGGCTGATCACTCTGGGCTGATGCTTCTGCCACGCAAGAGGAGCTGCCCTGGCCTGTGTAGTCAGCCTGCTGATACGAACGGGCAGTTGCAGAGATGTTGAAAATTCTTCTTCAGTTTCCACCGTTCCAATCATTTAAATAATCTCTTACCAGGTCATATAATGGCTTAGTTTTGACACCTAGCACAATGCTGTTCAATTCTTGGTGTGCCCGGATTCCCAAAATGTACTATCAGGGATGAGGCAGAGCAAGCCTGTGGGATGGGGGCGGTGATAGTTTACCTTCTGCAGGCAGAATTTCACTTAGTGTGGCAAACTCTTTTCAACAATACCCATTGGGTTACCATTTTGTTGTGAAAAAAAAAATAGCCCCTGGGGCAAAGCCAAGAGACGTGGCAGTGATGCTGTTAGAACAAAATTGTTCTGTTTAAAAATTTTCCTCAGAGTGGCCCAAGAGTGAAAGGCCAGGATACCCCAGACCAGGAAAAGCAAAAAGGTAGGTGGAGAGGAGCAAAGCAACAAAGTGGTAGGAAGGGTTCTGGTTGAAGGAAGAGCCTCTGAGAAGTTCCAGATGGTAAGGAAAGCAGAGGGACTTTGCGTAACAAGGACTTGAAACGTCAGGGATATGCGCTTATTTTGAGGAAACTGGCGCGTTCACCCTCTCACACACCCAACTCCTGAGATTTTGAGGAGACAGGTATTCCCCAACCCTGCCCTGCAGTGGGGGCACTGCGAGACAGGGGGGGCAATGCAGTGAGACCATCAGGAACTTGGGGGAAGGATTTCAGAACAAGAAGCTAGAGGTGGCTGGGAGGAATCTCAAAACAGCCCCACCACCTTGCAAATGTGACTGGGATGCTGCCTCTCCCAGCATTATGAACTGGGGGCTTGGGGAACTTTGGTTGGATTTCACAGGGAGCAGTCACCCCAGCAGCTAGAGGACTGGGCCAGTCTCCCCTGTAGACCCAAGGCCTCACTCAACAAAATTACTGCTGAATTCATTTTGGTTACTGTGAAAATGATGGTTTTAAGTTGAGCAATAAGAACCTGAATACAAATCTGTCCTTTTCCAGCCTAGAGTCTGGCTGGTGAACAAGATCTTTTTCATTGCGTGCCACAAATAACACATTCAGAAAGATCCCATCAATTCAGTCCTGTGGAAATATTGGTGTCAGAATTAGCAACACTGTGCTCTTTGTAGGCCAGGAGCCCTCCACCAGACAGCCCGCTAATCCCCTCCCCAGCGGACTGTGTTAATCACACCTGACAAAGGAACCCCTATTTGATAAGAGGGCGGCCTGAAAGATGCAGGCCTCAAGAATTATACCATAGTTTGCTATTCATTTTTTTCATATAATTATATTTTTAAAAGTTAAAATAATCATCTATAATTATTTTCATGATAAATAAACTACAATCACAAAACTTGTACAATCAAGGGGAGCAAAGAATCACACAACCCTTCCATGCTGGCACAAGCAGCTGTGAACATTGTAGTACATTTCTATCTTTTGATACATTTCTTTGCAATCTTGTATTGTTTATTTTTAAAGAAAATTATGAACCCTTTCAAACATATAGAAAACAACACAACGGACACCTATAGACTTGCCACTAAAACAAAAAATATGCCAGCATTTTACTGTTTAGTTGCAGATATCTTGCTCTTAGAAAAAACAAAAAATGACAGAGAAGAAGGCCCCCACCCTGGGATCACATCCCCCCCCATACACCCACATGCTGAGGCCACCGGTGTGCTGAAGGCCATGTGCTCTGGTTCTGGGCCTGATTTTGTATTTTTTTGCTGCATACTAAACATCTACTATTGCTTTGAGAGTTTTTGAAATGTACATAAATGTTAACCTACTGTATCTTTTTCTTTATTTTTCCTTTCAACCTTACACTATTGAAACTCCTGCAGACCCAATTCGCACATTTTTACTGCTGTATTGACTGAATAGTCTATTCATTCCCCTGCTGAAGGACGGGTAGCTTGTTGCCACTTTGTTGCTGTTAGAAACGTGTGCACAGGTTCTTGTGACTTCTTTTCTCTAGATGAGTTACTGGGTCCTACAGTATGCACATCTTCACCCATAGAAAAAGCTGAGATTTCTGCCTAGTTTTTGTATGATACACACTCCCATTTTTACCAATTTCGTTTCCCCTTATTCTCCCCGACACTTGCTAATATCAGACATTCATTTTCCCAATTATGATACAGCTCTGTGTCTTTTTTGTGTTTATTGGCCCTTCAGCTTCCATTCCTTCAGCTTCATTTTAATTTCCATTGTATTGCTGGTCTCACGGTAGATTATTTGTAGGGGTACTGAGGAGGAGTTTGGAGAGTTCTAGAAATGATCAAAACCTCTTCTGTTCTCTGTGGTGGCTGCTGCCCTGCTGGCACACCAGTGGGAGACCTGTGCTTTCAGTTGCTTTCATCCGGAGGGTGTGTCCCTGCCAATTCCCAGCAGCCCAAACTGTCCTGAAATGGCGAAAAGCATTGGAGAGGCTAGACTCAACAGTGACAACAAAAAGGGAAGATAAAGGGAACCAGTCTTCCATTGGGGGACTCTGTACCAGTTTTGTCAAAGACTCAGCCAAGGTATCATCTGGGTGAGTGAGGTCCCAGCTGACTTTAGAAGTGAGAAAATTAAGGAAGTGATAAATGAATTCATTTGGGGCTTAGGGGAGGTAGAAAGTAAGACCATGAGCAGTCAGGGAGTCTGAGGAAGCTTGGAAGACAGGAAAGCTGACCTGAGGCCCACTCCACGGAGGTTCTCATAAAGTGACCTCAGTCCGAGCCACAGTCTCCCTGCCCTATCCCTGGGTTCAGGGGCCCATGCTGGGAGAAGGGGAAGGCTCTTCACTGTTAATTCCTCCCTCTTCTTCATCTCTTTTACCCATCAGATCGTTAGACTGAAATCCTGCCCACCCTTCCCCTGTCAATCACAGACGGCCAGGTTGGCCAACAGGTTCTTCTGTTCCTCCAATGGATCAGAGCCATAGTCTCCTAGACGGCCATCCCCTCCAGTTGGAGGGAACACTGTCCTGGTGCAGCTCTCCTACCAAATCACAGCACAGCTCAAGACCTCCCCAAGTCTCATCTTTCTATATTTGCCCTCTTATCAAAGTTAATACTGCCTAGCTTGGGTGACAGCTGACAGTACAGCTTCCCTTTCCCAGGAGCCGTCAATCTGTTCTATGACAGGACTCCAAACTGCCTACCCTAATGCACTCCTGGTCACACCTGTACCCATTAGACTCATGCCCTTGGGCCTAGCTCCCTCCTCTCCTTTGTATGCCATTTACACCCACCTCAAAAGCTGTACTCACGTGGTTTCCACAGCTTGGAATATTCTCTCCCTTTACTTGTTCAGTCTTTCACTACCAGACTCAAATCCTCTTTTGTTCATTAGGCCTTCCCTGACCATTCTAGGCTTCTCCTTTTATTTTAAAAATATTTTTATTACGTCTATTTTGTTCTTTGTCCAGAGTTACTGGTGCTCTCCAGGTTACCTATCATAGATACAGAAAGGGTGGACAGTCTACTCAGTGGTGACTACAATTTATTGAACTTACTATGTACTAAGCACTTTGAGCTCTGCCACAAGTCTGAGTAGGAGGTTTTATTACCACATGTCATGAATTCACATTCTCTGACATTTGAAGCATCTTCACGATTAATGGCATGTTACAACTGCAGTTGCTTGGCTGGAAGTCTAATTCTCCCAAAAAGATCTGCATTTGCTTCTGTCAGAACCTGGGTGCGCTACCAGACAGAGGTTACTTCAAATTCTGTGTGTGCCTGTGTAAATTCTATCCACTAACTGATCAGAATACCGCTTTGTGATTCAAATCCTCATGGGGGTTTTATCTTCCTTTCTCTCCAGTGTGCCCAGGTGGAGGTAGGCATGTTTTCTCATTGCCCTTTGTGCATGGCAGTTATTTCTCTTTACTCACACACAGAGAATGATTTTGGTGTCTCAGCTGTATGTGGGGGGTCTCCTATTCTACTCCTCATCTTGCACATCTCTTATTTCTTAGTGGTATATAAAACAACACTATGTAAAATCATTGCTTGCACCTTTGACTCTATGCTACAGTAATCCTATTTGCAAATGAAAAATAATGAAGGACCTAGTCTAGAACCTGTGGACATGGGTAAGTGAAGAAGAAGCACAGAGGCCCTTTTGGCCTGGTGATTGCTTCAGTGGTCAACTGGTTCTGCACCTACACTCCTTGGATTTAGATTCTCAACCGATCCACTTTACTTTGAATCCAAATCTCAGTCGAGCAGTCTTTTAATAAGGTGTCAGTAGGTCGGTATGTAAACTCATTGAAGCAAACAAGCAATATTCAACTTGTCCAAATTTAAATCAGGGATTAGAAGAGAGCTGAAGCCGGGGTTGTCCTGGTAGCAGGAGGCCGCAGCGGTCTCACTTCACCTCCACCTCTAGCTTAGCTCAACTCAGAAGGCCAAGGCTCTAAGATCTCCCATCCACACTCAAGTCTGTGTTAAGATTCCTTTCCAAAGTAATTTTCTTTTACTCCTTTTCTGAGTGTTCTTTCAAAGCAAATCACAAATTTCTGTGCTCTTCAGCACTTAACATGGATGGATCTCAGAGACTTACTGTTGAAGGAGTCCATTTAAAACAAGTTCAAAAACAAGCAAAATCAAGTTACAAACAGAAGTCAGCAGAGAGCTACCCTTGCAGAAGTGTAGTGACTGGAAGAGGCCCAAAGGGAGCTTCTGGGATGCTGGTGATGTTCTGTTTCCCACTTAGGGTGCTTGCTACACTAACATGTTCACTTTGTGCACTTTTCTGTGTGAATGTTATGCTCAATGAAAAGGTTTACCTAAAAATAACTAAATCCAAAGCACCCTGTAAACTTAACTGAGGTGTTTGGAGATTGTTCCCAATGAGAAAAAGACTCATAAAGGAAGGAAGGGAGCAGGGAATATAGAAAAGAGATGAGGTGACTTCAATAATGGGGCTGTCGGGACTTCCAGGAATCAGGTTGCCGGGGAGGACATCCACAGAGATTTCCAGCTCAACTTTCTTATTTTAAAACAGTATCCATGCCCCTGTGAACCAAAGCAATTGTGGCGAAGTTCTCAGCACACTTCTAAGATGCTATTTTAGCAAACACTCGAAGGAAAAACTGAAAACCAGGATGGCCATTTTCAGAGACAACTGGTAGCATTTCTCGTGGTCTCTGAGCTGTCCACCAATGCAAAAAGCGGTAGGGAAGGTGCAGCAGTAGTGTCACGAATGCAGGGATTGCCATGGACACCTCGCGTCCACCCTCAGCGGACGCTGTGAGGCAGGGGGTCCTGGGCACAGCCAGTAGTTCACAAAAGCATTTCAGGGAGCCCGCCCAGCCCACAAAATGTGAATGGCACAGCTGTACTGGTCCCGTCATATCACCAGGCATGAGGAAGACATTTCAGACTATCAGGGTAACCAACAGAAGCTTTATGAAGCTGACAGTATTGCTGACAAGAATCTGTGAATCAGCTACATTACCATCTTTCTGGGTTGTTTTGTGAAATACACAGGTTTGTGTGCAAACACACACCAACGCCCCTGGTTCCTGTGGGGATTTAGTTTAAGGTTCTATGGATTCTTTCTCCCACTCACAAAGACGCCTGTGTGAAAAAAAGGAGTGAACCCCAAGATGGGATAATTTACAGTGGGATCAGCCCAGGGGAGGGGAAGGTGATCCCGGGCCCCAGCTGCTGCTGAAAGCAGAGCTGTGTTTGCAGGGCCGGGGGACATGTATACATCTTTGTTTTCCAGGCAAGGCCAGGGACTTCCTGCATGAGCCCTAACGCCTGAGGCTTAGGGAGAAAACTGAGGTTCTTTTTCCTGTTTCCAGGGGGAGAAAAAACCCACCAAGCAAATGATTCAATGTTCAACTCCCACATACGAGGTGGATAAATTGCAGGCTGATGCTTTATATATGCAGTATTCGGCCTGGTTCCCGAGCCACTGGGAGCTGCTTATTAAGTGCCACTACCCTAGAAGCAGCAAAGAGCCCGTAAATAACAACCTGATAGCCAGTTACTGACACCTACCTCTTCCATAGGTTTGGAAAATTAGTTCCAGTCGCATTCGCATTTTTCTTTTTAATGTCTTAACAAACCAAGAGAAAGGTGTGAAATTGCTCATTCCTAGCACATGTCCATTGAACAGTAATAGGAAGATGTGGCTTTGCTCTATGGAGTCCCCTCTGACCCTGCTCAGCCTGATCCGCACTCCTGGGGACAAATCCTGAGTGCAGACTACATCTTTTCGTCTGTGCTGCCATCTATTGCTTGGAGCCTGTGGCTTCTCTGGGCAACACTGCCTAGCATGCCAGGGGCAGAGCAGCCTTGGGGGGCAGGGCAGGGGCATTTGTAGTCAGGAAGCGTCCTGCACTGCTGTGATGGCTGCTGCTGCGTTGGAGATATGGCCTCATGATCGTGACAGCTAAGCAGTTGCAGAAAATCCAACTCTTCCTTCCCCTCACAGCAGTGCATGTTTTCTGAGAAATAAGAAGTGCAATTCTGCCAGCAGTTCAGAAAACCTGACCCTCTGACAGCCCCCGTGGTTGTGCAGATGAGCAACATAGCACAGGCTGAAGTCCCTGCTTCCAAAAATAAAACAAGTCTGCCTGAAATCTCATCCTCCCACCCCCACGGGTAGCCAAAAACTTTAAAAGTCAACATTTTGACCATTTTTGCAGAAACAACAGCTGTTTGGGATATCCATGTTTAATGCACACAAATGTAGTAGGTCTCCCTGAGACACCGGACTTCTTTCTCCTCCTTCAGAGTGGGCTTAATGGGAACCACAAGAGAGTGAGGGGTGGGGCCAGAGACCCTGCTCCTAGCCTGGCTCACCATGAACAAGCTGGCGATTTCTCTGAGTCATTGTGTCCATATCTGTAAAATTCGGACCATGGACATGCCTTCTTCAGAGAGGTCAGTGAATAAAAAATATATGAAAACAGGTATGAGGGACCACCTTAGAAACTCCAAAACCAAAATATTATTATATTAATAAACTACAAAACTCAGCCAAAAAGACATAACCTGTTGTTATGATGAATTTAACAAACTGACCACTGGGGTTTTTACCAACTTGTTAATATGGTTTCCATAAGTAATAAATAGCCTGCAGAAAATAATACACAAAAATTGGCTGTGCAGAGGACTGGGGAAAGGAAGCGGCACAAGTTTTGTTAATTTATAGAGAAATAAAGAAGGAAAAAATGAAGATGTATGAGTTTAAGACAAACATAAGAGCATAACAAAAAGATTAAGTACAACTCAGACTAGAACCAATGGCTGGAAAATGAATGACAGAAAACGAGTTCAGTTCCCAAATTCTTATCATGGTCAAAATAAAGGGGATCAGTAGTGTCTTTACCTTCCCTCCCTAACTGCAGAACAAATCAAGGCAAGGCATTTCTCAGCAGTGGGACCCAGTGCCTGAATCCATGGCTAGCAGGAGCCAGACCTCTATAACAAGTTGCTGAAAAGATTACAGGGCACATTTGAGAAAGGGCATAAAGTCTCCCTCAGACAACCAGTCTCGCTTTCTTGATCCTGCTTTGCAGAGTGGCTCAGATGCTTTAGTCTACGTTTAACCTGTGAAAGGGAGAGGAAGGTCTTGGAAGCTGCTCAGCCATGTCCACAATGTCTGGTCCAGTGAGCAGCAGATCTGCCTGTTACTAGAAAGAAAATGCCCTCAAAGTCGGATGACCACAGAGTCCAGGACACAGTTCCACATTTGTCTCATCTAGTTGATATCCATTCCACAGGGATTAGCGATTTGAAGTCCCTATCTCTCTGCTCTCACTCTCCATCCTTCCTCTACATTCTTCCGGGTCTTTTCTACCCCTCAGTTCTCCTGGATGGTACTGACTCCTCCAGGGGGTCCAAGGCAAGGTCCTGGAGGTCATATTGAATATGGACCTCGAATTCTTTCTTCATAGTGGAGCACCAGAAAGAGGAGCACAATGTTTTCCTGCTACACTGATGTTCTTGTAGCAAAACTCCTTCGGGTATTACACTAACAAAGTTTCTGTCTCCATTGCATCTGACCACAAGCACAGGCAAGGAGGAGGAAAGTCCCACCATGTGATCCTTAAACATGCCCTATAATTGTAGCTTCAGACTTTGTCCTTTTTGGGTCACTGGCAAGTCACTTTTTGAGGCAGGCCTCCTTTCTAAAGTCCATAGAATCCTGACCATAGATGTGATCAAATTCCCCTCTCCTGATGGCCCATTGCCAAGGAAAAACAAGTCCTAGTTTTATTTAGAGGTCCTTAAAAATAGTGTAGGAAGCAAAAAGATGGACTAACTGGCCTCTGGACATCTAGTCTAGGTTCAGGAAATTCTGACAAATTCAGAAATGTAGGCTTTAAGAGACTGAGAAGGCTTTGCACAATTAAGCCCTATTTAGCATTTGCTGCTGCAGGCTGATGAGCTGAATTAATCACTGTTCTTTGCAATCAACTAAGGAAAACGGCCTTTCCTTCAAAAAAGAGCTATTGGCAATGGCTATAAATTGGTTTGTTTTATGTGGAAAGACGCTCTCTTATAGGTTGTCAGCTAAATGAATGCTTACTTTGATGTGACTTAAAACAGAATTTGGAGTGACAATATATGAATGGAACAAGATGGGCAAATAAATAGCAATCTCTTCAGTCACACTGAGGCACCATGAAGGACATTCAAAGAGTACATCTTGAAGCTGAAAAGTTAAAATCATAATCCTAACAAAGATGCATAATGTTTATTGAGTACTTATTATGTCGTAGACACTGTACTAGATGCACTAGTTGCCTTATCTCACCCAATATATATCTAAGCAGGACTATTTGCTACTGGGATCTGCCAGAGCTTCATCAAAACCACAGGCCCATGTCAATGGTCTAAATGCACCAAATAAAAAACATATTGCCAAGTGGACCAAAAAATATGACCCAAATCATATGCTGTCTGCAAGAAAACCACTTCATTTTTAATATATTTTTATTTTATATTTGACATACTATATTATATTAGTTTTAGGTGTACAATCCAGTGATTAGACATATAGGTTCTGAAGTGATCACCCCAATAAATCTAGTGCCCACATGATACCATATGTAATTACTACATTATTGATTATGTTCCCTATGTTGTAATTTACATCCCCATGACTGTTCTGTAACTACTGATTTATAATTCTAATCCATTCACATTTTTCACCCAGTTCCTCAACCCCCTCCAACCTGGCTACTGTCAAAATGTTCTCTTGTATCTATGAGTCTGTTTCTGTTCTGCTTGTTCATTTATTTTGTTTTTTTATTATTATTTTTAATATATTTTTTATTCTCATCTGAGGACATGTTCATTGATTGCAGAGAGAGGGGAAGGAAGGGAGAGAGGGAAAGAAACATTGATGTGAGAGAGAAACATCAGTCAGTGGCCTTTCATACCTTGTACATGCCCTGCCCAGGACCAAAACCGCAACCTACGTGTGTGCCCTGAGGAGAATTGAAACTGCGGCATTTCAATTTACAGGATGATGCTCCAACCAACTGAATAACACTGGCCAGAGCTAGTATTTTGGTTTTTAGAATCCTCATATGAGTGACATCATATGGCATTTGTTTTTGTTTGACTTATTTCACTCAGCACAATACCCTCTAGGTCCACCCGTGTTGTTGCAGATGCCGAGATTTCATTCTTTTTTATGGCTGAGTCATATTCCATTGTCCCTATGCACCACTATTTCTTTATCCAATCACCTATTGATGAATACTTAGGTTGCATTCATATCTTGGTTATTGTAAATAATGGTGTAATAAACATATGAATACATATGTCTTTACTATTTAGTGTTTTGGGTTTCTCTTGATAAATATCAAGAAATAGAATTACTGGTTCCTCCTTTGTCTCTTGTTATAGCCTTTGTTTTAAAGCCTATTTTGTCTATTTCAAGTATTGATAGTCCTGCTTTTTTATTTTGATTTCCATAATATTTTTCCATTTTGATTTTCATAATATCTTTTCCATCACTTTACTTTCAGTCTGTGTGTGCCTTTTGATCTGAAGTAAGTCTCTTACAGATAGCACATGCAAGGGTTTCATTTTGTTATCCATTCAGCCATCCTATTCTTTAGATTGGACCACTTATTCCATTTGTATTTAAAGTAAATGTTGATAGATATGTATTTATTGCTACTTTGTTATTCACATTTTTAATCTTTCTTTTCCTTCTTCTTAAAGATGACCCTTTAACATTTCTTGTAATACTGGTTTGGTGGTGATTAATTCCTTCAGCTTTTTCTTGTTTGGGAAGATCTTTATCTGTCCTTCAGTTCTAAATGATACCTTTGCTGGATTGAGTACCTTGATTGTAGGTTCTTGCTTTTTATCACTTTGAATATTTTGTGCCAATTCCTTCTGGATTGCCAACTTTCTGTTGAGAAATCAGCTGACAGTCTTATGGGAGCTCCCTTGTAGGGTAACTAACTGCTTTTCTCTTACTGCTGTTGAGGACCACTTTGTGTGGTTTTGGAGATTGCAGCCCCGTGAAAGCAGGCTCTGAAAGGGGCTAGTAAGTCTCCCTGGAAAACCAGGTAACTCAGGTGGCAGACATGACCTGACTCTAACATTGAGGGTTTCTGTCAAATCAGGCCTGATAAATACATTGTATCCTTTGAAGCTTGCTTTGATTGGTATAGCCCTGTCGATATAAACTGGATATTTAAGTTCAAGGCATAAGGAGTAAACTCCTTATCTCATGAAAAACATCTTAAAGACCCTCTGGCGTCAGCACGACTACCTGATCCTGACCTATGACAAATCTCTGTGTTCCTTCAATTGTCATCTGTAGATAATACCTGTTTTTGTATGGCTATAGCCTTTTGTCATGGATTGATGAGCTATCAAAGTATTCTGTATACACCTACACATACCATTCCCAATGAAAGCATTTGGGAGAAGGGCCTGGGGCATTCTCCACTAGAGGGAATCGCCACCCCCTTTTCCCACCAGAACAGCAAGATTGTGTATGAAACGACTTATTTCTCATCCCCAGCAGCCAGGAGGAGCTCTATTGGATGGAGCTCCTCCCACAGCTGCTTTTAAGATTCTCTCTTTGTCTTTAATCTTTGGCATTTTAATTCTGTGTCTTGGGGTGAGTGTCTTTGGGTTTATCTTGTTTGGGACTCTCTATGCTTCTTGGACTCTTCTGTCTATTTCCTTAACTAGATTAGGGATATTTTCAGTCATTTGTTTTCCAATAGGTTTTCAATTCCTTGTTCTCACTCTCCTCTTTCCAGCACCTCCATGATGCTAACATTGGCACACTTTAAGTTGTCCAACAGATTCCTTAAACTATCCTCATTTTTTGGATTTTTTTTCTTTTTGCTGTTCTGATGGGATGTTTTCTGCTTCCTTATCTTCCAAATCACTAATTTGATCCTCTGCTCCATCTACTCCACTGTTGACTCCGTGTCTTGTATTCTTTTCTTTTTAAATGATTACGTGTTTTTATTTATTTATTTATTTATTTTACTCTTTTAAATTGGTGTTCGAATACAGTTGTCTCCATTCTCCCACCACCACTTTCCCCTGCCCTGCCCATGCCCACCTCCCATCCTCAATTCCAACCCCCGCTTGGCTCCGTCCATAGGTCCCTCATTCATGTTCATTTATGTCCCTTTCCCTCTTTTCCACATTATTTCCCTCTCCCCTCCCCTCTGGTTACTGTCAGTTTGTTGTCGATTTCAATGCCTCTGGCTATATTTTGTTTGCCAGTTTGTTTTGTTAATTAGGTTCCACTTACAGGTGAGATCATATGGTATTTGTCTTTCACTGCCTGGCTTACTTCAGTTAGCATAATGCTTTCTAGTTCCATCCATGCTGTTGCAAAGGGTAGGAGCTCCTTCTCGCTTTCTACTGCATAGTATTCCATCGTGTAAATGTACCATAGTTTATTAATCCATTCATTTACTGATGGGCACCTATGCTGCTTCCAGCACTTGGCTATTGTAAATTGTGTTGCTGTGAACACTGGGGTGCATAGGTTCTTTTGAAGTAGTGTTTCAGGATTTTTAGGGTATAAACCCAGCAGTGGAATTGCTGGGTCAAAAGGCAATTCCATTTTTAGCTTCTTGAGGAAATTCCATACAGTTTTCCACAGTGGCTGCACCAGTTTGCATTCCCACTAACAGAGTACCAGAGTTCCCTATTCTCTACAACCCCACCAGCATTTACTGTTTGTTGATTTGTTTATGATGGCCATTCTGACCAGTGTGAAGTGGTATCTCATTTTGGTTTTAATTTGTGTCTCTCTGATGGCTAGTGATACTGAGCATCCTTTCATATGTCTCTGGGCCCTCCATATGTCCTCCTTGGAGAAGTGTCTGTTCAGGTCCTTTGCCCATTTTTTAATTGGATTGTTTGTCTTACTGATGTGGAGTCCAGTGAGTTCTTTATATATTTTGGAGATCAAACCCTTGTCTGAGATATTGGCAAATATCTTTCCTGCTTTGTATTCTTTATTTCAGTTGTTTTATTCTTTATCTCTGATTGGTTCTTTTTTTATATTT
The DNA here is from genome assembly GCA_028533065.1 of Trachops cirrhosus. Classification (NCBI taxonomy): domain Eukaryota; kingdom Metazoa; phylum Chordata; class Mammalia; order Chiroptera; family Phyllostomidae; genus Trachops; species Trachops cirrhosus. The sequence goes on from CM052542.1 coordinate 77,886,576, forward strand.
TCTATCTCCATTTTTACATTTTCTATCTCTTTATTGGAGTCCTCATTAACTTCATATATTTCCCCTAAGTTCATTGAGCATACTTATAACCAGTGTTTCGACCACTGCATCAGTTAGATTTCTTGTCTCATTTCATTTAGTTCTTTTTCTGGAATTTGTTCTGTTCTTTCAACTGATGCATGCTATTTTTTGTCTCCTCATTTTGGCTCCCTCTATGTTTGTTTTTATGTGTGAGGCAGAGCTGCTATGCCTCCTGGTCTTGGTAGAGTGATCTGATATAGTAAGTGTCCTATACGGCCCAGTGGCTCAGCCTCTCCAGTCATCCAAGTTCAGTGTTCTAGGTACACCCACTGTGAGGGCGATCTATACCTTCCTGTTGTAGTTGAGCCTTGATTGCTGTTGGCACATCAATGGGAGGGATTTACTTCTAGGCTAATCTACTTCGAGTATTGGCTGAGACTGCAAGAGAGTGCCTGCTGTGCAAGGGCCTATCCAATGGAGCAGCACTTGCTTCAGTGGGGTTCTGGTGCCTGCTGAGTTTTCCCTTTGGGTATGTCACTTGTGCATGTGGTTGGTGATGCTCTGGCATGGTCTGAAGCTGTCCACTGGGTGTACTGGTGCTGAGACATCCCAAGATCAGATGCCTGGCTATAGAACCATCTGCAGATGGTTGCTATTTGTGCTGGGCTCAGGGGTGCCTGGATGAGGCCAAACTGCAAATTCAGGCTGGCTGCCACTAGTGCTGGGCCTGAGACCACTTAGCAAGAGGTATGGGGCATTCCGATGTCAAATGCTGCTTATCTGGGGTTTGTGAACCTTTGAGAGGTTTTGGGAGAATCTGCAGCATGTGCCAAGACAGGCCATTTGCATTGGAAATTCACTGGAAATGGTTTGGGTGGGCCTGCAAGTTGGGTGGGGCGGGGTGTCACAGAGTCACCACCAGAAGACTAATGGTGTTAGCCAGATTGATGAAGACTCAGATATGGCTTCTGCCTGATGGAACTGAGGGGGAAAAGGCTCAGCAAAAGAACAATGGCCTCTGCCAGTACTTCTTTCTTGGAGAAAGCTGCCCCTACAACCTTGCTTCAAATCCAGACAATTCAGTTTTTTCCCCATATGTCCCTGGTGACTTTTGAGCTAACTCAGTGCTGGCACCCAGAGCAGGTGAATCCTGCACTGGGGGTCTTGTGTTAGGAACCCCTAGGATTCCAGTTGCCCACCATCTCATTCAGCTACCATCCCCACTGGTTTTCAAAGCCAGCAGTTACAGGGATTTCTGGAACTCTGGGTTAGAGGGCCTAGTGTGGAGCCCTCCCCTCCTTAGCAGGGACCTCCACAGCCTAGTTATTCCTCCCAATTTTTAAATAGCACATGATGGTGTGAGACCAGTGTTCTCCATCTCCACCCCTCCTACCAGTTTCCACATGGCTTATACTTTATAACCTTAGTTATAGGACTTCTGTTCAGCTAGATTTCAGGTGTTTCTGAATAGTTCAGGTGTTAGTTGTAGTTTTGATGTTAAAAGCATAAATTAAGTGTTAGGTTAGAGGAAATGAAAAAACAATACCCAATGTCAGGGAATTGGAAAGGTACCTTCTCACCTACTATTGGTGGGAGCATTCACAAGTACAGTGTTTTCATAAGGCTCTTTGCCTATGTTTTATGACGATTTAGAAGAGACATACACATTTTTAAAAAATATTTATGTATTTATTTATTTATTTGTTTATTTTAGAGAGAGGGGAAGGGAGGGAGAAAAACATTGACATGAGAGAGAAACATAGACCAGCTGCCTCTCATATGCACCCTGACCAGGCACCTTGTACATTCCCTAATGGGGACCAAAACTGCAACCTAGGCATGTGCCCTGACCAGGAATTGGACACACAACCTTTGGCTTTGTGGGACAACGCCTAACCAACTGAGCTACACCAGTCAGGGCAAGACATAGACATTTTTTGACAGTTACCTTTTTCATCCAGGATCATTCAGTACGGCATTATTTATTTTAAGTGACCATCATTGGAGAGCTTACTCTGCCCCTGTTTCCTCTGCTGTGCAACTCACTGAATTCAAGGCTTATGCTCAGCTTCCTTGTAGGCCCAAGTTACTGTGCTGAGGACTAAAAGAACATTGCTTTTGCTCTGGGCAAACTAATCATGGATTCTACAGCAGTGGCCTTGACATGTTGTCAGGAGGAACACTTTTATTTACCTTAAATCATTAACATCATGCACAGAGCCTTTGTGGCAACTCTGCAGATGAAGCCCCCTGCTCATGGTTGCTATCAACGGGCTCACAGTGTCAGCTTTAAGATCCTCCTGGAGGTCCTAATCTGAACAGGTGTAGTCTGTTCCACCCTGACTGGCAATAGTGGGGACTAGAGAATGGCCAGGCCTGGGGCTGCTGAGGAAATAGCAGGCTCCTTTTTCCCCCTCATTATTCTACCATTTTTGTTAAACCTTTGAGTTCCAAAACAATAGCCTTGTCACTCCAGTCCCTTTAGAATCCTGAGTCTGGGTCTTATCGGTGACATAGGAACTCCCAGTGTGCCCTCACTCACAGCCACAGTGCCCTGTAATCATAAATGTCTCCATGTTCAAGTGTCAGCAGATGCTCGGAGTAGTGAGTGTGGGGAGCATATAACTGTGGTGTGGACTGTTTTCTCAAGAGGCAGTATTTGAAATTAGAGACCTATTTACATACACTTTGCATTAATTTATGTATCAGCCTCTGATACATAAATTCCAAACACTAATTCCAAATACTTTCCTATAAACTCAACAAATTAATGAAGCTAACCACTGTTGTAGTCAAACCCCATATTAAGGGCATTATACACATATACCGAGTAGATTTGTAAGAACAATCATTATAATGGTCAATCAGGTTATGCTGCTCACAAATGCAGCTGTTCCTTAGCCCTGATTTCTTATGCCGGAATGATAACTCACTTAACACTCTCTAGGGAAATTTTGCCCTTCTAAGAGTCAACCCCACCCCAATCCCAGAAAAAAACAAGGAAGGAAAACCTCTGAAATTTCTTTACAGTATTTCATCTAGTAGGCACCAGGCTAATGCACATTTTTCTATCATTTAGAAAATGGTAGAAATCTAGGTAGTGTGTAACGGGAGTTGATGAAGAGCACACACAGAAAAGGTCCACTGTGGATTGAGAAGACGGCCCAGAGGGTCTGCAGTTACACCCTGCATCACTGCGTGCCGCAGTGCTGAGCTGACCTTTCCCTCCTTTTCTCCTTCTTGACCCTTTATCCTGGGACTGACGAGGCCACAACCTGCCTCACTTAAGAAGCGAATCATTGGTGAGGAGAATCAGGCAGTTAAACCTGCACTGCTCCTCACCTTGTGTTGGTTCCCACTTTGTGAGTCCCTCTGAGCAATGATATTATCCTTGGCTTTATTGAAATAACACACTGGCTCCTGGTTTACACAGCTGACACTTTAGGAAATCTTATCCCCTTCAGAGATCAGGCAGGTGATAGAAACCATCTGTTCTTAAACAGTTACAGACTCCTTGAAATTTGTGCAAACACAGATTACATTAAAATACTGAACTTAACATCTCTTGAAGTGAGTAGATATATACCTTTACTTTTGTTGCTGTTAAACTGATACCCATTTATTTTAGATTCCAGTTTAGGCCAACGTTAGTAAGTGCCATCTTCCCCCTCCCACGTTGTAGGAGAAAACTTGGCAAGAGTCTACCTACAGTACTCCCCCCTCATTCATTGCTTTGCTTTCTGTGCTTTCAGTTACTTCCAGTCAACTGCAGTCTGAAATTATTAAATTTAAAAATCCAAAAAGAACAATTTGTAAGTTTTAAACTGTGTGCTAGTCTGAGTAGTGTGATGCAGTTTTGTGCTGCCCTGCTCCATCCCCCGGGACATGAATCAGCTGTCTGTGCTGTGCAGTGCATCCACACTGCATACAGCAGCTGTCAGTCACTTAGCAGCAGACTTGGATCGACTGTCCAGGTGTCGCAGTGCTTGTGTTCAAGCAGCCCTTATTTCACTCAATAATGGCCCCAAAGCCTCTCATATAATTTCATAGCAGTATGTTATATGTTTTATTTTATTATTAATTAGTATTAATTGCTCACTGGTCTAATTATAAATAAAACTTTATGATAGGGAAAAAACATAGTATATGTAGTGTTTGGTACTATTGGTGGTTTCTAGAATCCACTGGAGGTCTTGGAACATATCACCTGCAGGTAAAAAGGGACTACTGTATTGGCTTTTTTTCAATAAGGATTGAGAAAAAAAATTAGCAGGGACTGCTACAGTCTCCCTTTCTCTCCACCCTACCCCCCAACCCCAATGCAATGTGAACATAGTAATTTAAGAACAACATTTTAGGGAATAAAGGTGTGGTCTGAAACACAGTAGTTGGCACAGAGTTTTGAGAATGAATGATATAAAGGAAGGGTTTTGTTTTTTTTTAAAACCCATCAGGAGACTTGAATTATCCTCTTAATTGGCAATGTTATGTGAAAGATTAACAGCTTGAGGTTCAGGAGACTCACCTTCTGGCTGTGCACTGTTCCCAAAAACTCCCACGTGACAATGAGCAGGTTGCCTCCATTTCCTTCAGTGATCCCTCTGGTCCACCACGGTCTGAAATATACTAAGTCTACATCTTTTTATTAGTGTTAATTTGTAGTTTGAACCATAGCTGATGGCTATGTATTTGTGGTGTCTTGGTGACTTGTATTGTATCTCTGTAGTCTTTCAAGATGACATATATTGAGTTAGGAATCATTTTGTAGTAAAAACAAATTCTGAGTCATTTTGCTTCAAGGTGTTCACCTTTACAACCACAGCCCCAAAGCCTAGAACTTTGTTCTGTGACTCTGAATGCCAACAGTAGGGAAGTTTAATTACTGCAGATGGACCCAATTATGTGCTAAAGAGCTCTTCTGTCCCCCACTACTGCCCCCAGACATTATCTTATAAACCTTCACCAGCTGACTTTTGCTGTGGAGACAGCTATGGTGAAATGAGCCCCTCTGGGCCTTGATCTGAGGGAGTGCCCTGTCTGAGAAGTTAGAGGGAGGGAGAGTTTCTAGTGCTACCATCTCAGCTAAAGGTCAGAACATTCCTTTTCAAAATGGTCTTGTTCTATGCAGTGAATAGGCACTGGGGTAATAGGGTGCTATACTTCAGTTACACTGTGGCCTGATCTGCTTGTATGGCCTTCTGTAGATTTACGAACATTCTGCTGAACAATGTTTCTACGAAAAAAGAAATGTGCGACTGCCAAAAAAAAACTGGGAAGCACGTTGTTAGAAGGTCATTCTGTGATTTGAGGTAGACTGATGGTGCAATATTTTAAAGTTACCGTAGCATACCGAGTTTTAAAATAATCCATGTGCCCTACTTAACTCACTTTCTCTCCACATTTGAATGATCGTTTAAAATGATGAACATGAGTGAAACTAGAATGAACCCACCAATAGTTTTGAATTGACTGTGCTCCTGGTCCTGCCATGGTTGAGATGCATTGTGTTCTCTGTCAAATCTTATCCAGTCATTAAGATCTCATAAAACAACTATGGGACATTTGCACAATGGAATACTACTGGGCTATAAAAAAAGAAGAAAATATTACCCTTTGCAATAGTATGGATGGACCTGGAGAACACTGTACTAAGTAAAATAAGCCAGTCAGAGAAATACAAATACCATATATGATGTCACTCATATATGGAATCTAATGAACAAACTGAACAAGCAAGATAGAGAAAGATTCATAGAGAGCAGGATGACTGCTAAGGGGTGGAGGAGGTTACAGGGTGGAGGGATTGAACAAAAAAGAAAAAGGACCCATGGACATGGACAACAGTGTGGTGATTGGGGTGGGGAGGGGGTATAAGGAGACTAAATGGTAATGGAAAAAAAATACAGTTAAAGGGACTTATCTAAGAAAAAAGATAAAAAACATATATAGTAAAATGACAGCAAACTCACAATTATTAACAACCACACCTAAAACAAAAACAAACTAAGCAAACAACTAGAATGGGAAAAGAACCACAGAAATGGAGAACACATGGAGGGTTAGCAACAGGGGAGTGGGAGGAGGAGAGAGGGGGAAAAGGTACGGAGAATAAGTAGCATAGATGGTAGGTAGAAAATAGACAGGGGGAGGGCAAGAATAGTAGGGGAAATGTAGAAGCTAAAGAACTTATGACACATGGACATGAAGTAAAGGGGGGGAATGTCGGTGGGAGAGGGTGTGCAGGGTGGAGGGGGGTAGAGAGGGGTAATGGGACAGCTGTAATAGCATAATCAATAAAATATTAAAGAAAAAATGCCATAAAAAATCTCACTTTCCTTCTTCTGTGATTTCTCCTTCTTTGAATATGTCTGGAATCCCTGTTATTAGGCAATGTCTTGCTCTATTTTTTTTTTTAGTTTTATATTTTGAAATAGGGTTTAAATCCCATGAAGGTAGGAGTGCATTTTATGCTGTTTCTGCCTTGTCAACACCATTTAGCTTATCATTAATGTGTCCAGATAAGAAGCTATGTTTCTCAAGCTAGGTTAAAGGCAGTATCACGCAGTAAAAAAAGTACAATTCTCCAAGAAGACATACTGTACTTATTGTACATGCATCTAACAATAAAACATCAAAATAAGTGTCGCAAAATCTGATAAAACTGCATTGAGTAATAGATGAATCCACTATCATAGCTGGAGACTTCAACATCCCTCTACCAGTAATTGAGGAATCCAGGAGGAAGAATATCAGTAAGGACAAAGATGTACAGAACAACACCTCAATCAGCTGGATGTCATTGATATCATAAAATACATTATATAACAACAAGAGAGTATCCATTCTCCTTAAGCTCACAGATAAGATTCAACAAGTTATATTACATTCTGGGCCATATAACACACCTTAATTTAGAATAATAGAAATCATACAACCTTTGCTCAGACAACAGTGGAATTAAAGTAGGAATAACAGAAAAAAAAACCCAGAAATATTGTTGGAAAAATCTCAAAATATGGAGATTAAACAACATACTTCTAAATAACACATGGGTCAAAAAAGAAGTCTCAAGAGACTTCTAGCTTTAGCCGTCCCTGACTGATGCTTTAATCATTCCAGTTGGGCTCTGGTTTGGATGCCAATATCATCTTTGCTAGCTGTGCACCACAAACACTTTAATGAAAAATGTATTTACAAGTTAAACTCCCAGGCCCAAGGTAAGTGAATCAGTCTCAATATAATACCACAAAGAACCACAAAAACAAGATGTAGGTGAACTCAAGTGGATATCCACTTGGAAATGATACCCTAGTCCCACATCCCAGTTGATATAGCTGTGGCCTAAGAGTTTGCTGCTGGAGATGACATCACCTCAAGTGACATCATCCCAGCCCAAGATCTCATTATCAGAGATAACTTTGCCCTCTGTGCCAGAGACTTTACCCTAAACACTAAAACCTTCAATCCAGCAATGGTCAGGGACTGCTTCTCCTAAGGTGCTAACAATTTGGATATGGGACATTTATTGCTTTCTTTCTTTGATACTAAGGATTGCATTATTATTCTTGAGCTTACTTTCTGCTTAGCCCATGGTCCTGGTATATTCCATGCTCTCCGCTAAAATGTACACCATCTTTTCCCCTACCTAAAGGGAAATGTGGTAGAGACACTACTATCAGTGTCATCCTAAAATTAATAGAGATGATTGCTTTCCCCAGGAGGCATGAGCCTCATATCAGTCAACTCCTTGACCCCTTGTAGAAAGAACTTCTAATTTCCTAGTGCCTTCTTCTACTTCCACTCCAACCTTCCACCAAGGTCTCCATAAGAGGTCAAAGCATCACAAAGCCACCTATATTAATCATGTCTTTTATTTTCTGTACTTTGATGCTTTGACACCTGGAAACTTGCCGATTCTGAAGAGACTATCCCTCCCAAGGGTTAGCCAATTCCTAGAGATAATAAATAACTTACTCCAAGAGCATAATTTTCCAATACAAACCAACCAATCCAGAGCCCACACCACAACCATCCACTTTATTGGGCTCTAACACTCTGGGCCACTATCTACCTACCCTAATCTCCCCAGAACCAGGTACCAGACAACTAGACAGATGCCAGATAGTCCCTATGTCACAGAACTTGTTGAAATAATTCAACCTAGCCAATCCTAAATCTGCTTTTCCTATTTCACCAACTTCTTCTCAAAGAAACCACAATAAGGGCTGTTCCCATAGTTTCTTCCCTCTTTCTGCCACCAGACCAACTCTGGTGCTTCCTTGTGTGCCCCCCATGGTGTGGCATGACCCCTTCTCCTAGGATATGGAAATGTAATAAACTTCTTTGTAAATGACAGTTACCTGCTGATCTGTTGGCCTATATTCTAAAACAGCCCTGTGCTTACCTTTCTCTTTGATATGACTACTTGGATCGAAAGTGAATGGTTTTCAGTCTGTAACCCCGTTAGGACAGGGATGCTATCCAGACCCCAGTTCCTGGTACATTATAGGCATACAACACATATACGATTCTTGAACTCAACTAAGATTATCTTTAGAGTTGGTCCACCCTCTGAGCCATTTGGAGTTGTTTCCCTACCTCTGACCCCATTCTTAAGCTACAGTGGCTGAAACGCCATGTGGCATTCCCAGTTTGAGCCTACAGTGTGAGGCAGCACATGGGAGAAACAGCAAAGGAGTGGAATTTCACTGTTCTCATTTCCAGTTAGTCCTGGCAGGACCTCAGAGGTTCTCTTTAACTAGGTTATTTTATACATGGTCTGGGACTTAATTACTCATCTATAAAACAAGGCCTGTGATCTATGTATTTTCTGAGACAGTGCTATCTTGTAGAACTTCCTGTGGTGACGGAAATCTTCTGTGGCTGTGCTGTCCAGTATGGCAGCGGCTAGCCATGAGCAGTGACTAAGACCTTGAAATGTGGCTCCTGTAACTGTGTAGAAAGCTTGACTCTAAGATCTCGTCCACCTTTGCGACATCACTTTCTTTGTGTTTCTTGTCTGCCGTGAGCTGACAAGAATTGCCCGTGACCCCAACCGTCCAAAGCGCCATGCAAACAGCCCCTACTGCACCTCTACTTCTGCCTGGGTGGGAGGAGGCGGGGGAAGAGAAAATCCAAGCAGCTGGAGGCTGCTGCATCCGCCCAACTACTGGGAAATGTCAGTTTGGAACACAGACTCACTGCCATATAGGGACCTGCGTCCCGGGAAATGTAAAAGTGGGAATGCTGCTGTGGCCGTGGTTCTCACTTTGCCTCGAGGAGACATCAGCAATGTCTAGAGATACTTTCTTGTCACAGATTATGAGGTGGGGGAGGATGCTATTAGCACCTAGTGGGTAGAGCCCAGGGATGCAGCTAGATGTCCTACAATGCACAGGAGAGCCGACCCCCACCCCCACAACAAAGAATTGTTCAGGTGCCTCAAATCTCAATAGTGCCCAGCCTAAGAAAGCCTGATTTATTGCAATTTTTCCTCTATAAATGCAAATCACTGTATATTCCTGGATTCCTGAAGCAGAAATAAACTTTGAATAAATAAAATGGCTTAACTTTATGATAATTTCATCAGTTGACTTTCTTTATGAACTAGAAAAAAGATATCAGTTGTTACAGCTTTCTGCTATTTATATAATATACAGTTTTATCTGAGTTGGGCAGAATGCAAATGACAATATATAATGTAAAAAAAGAATCACTCATAATTCGTTTGACTATATTGACCACTAAAACAATCTTATATGAAAGAGATATTTTTCCACTTTTTCCTTTCATAACTGTGGCTTGCTTTTCCTACTGGTGTATATTATGTATGTATATATTTGTATATGTTTTTAAATGGGCTATAATTTTTCACTCCAACTTGGCTGTAAAAATACAACTTTGAAGAGAGTTCAAATGGTGGTGTAGGAAAACTGTGAACATCCTTTCTTCCATGATACAACAAATCTACAGCTACATATGAAATAATTTTCCTCTGAAAAGGACCTGAGAGATGGAAGAACAGCACCTCCACAACAAAAAAGAAAAAAGATGCACAGAGACAAGTTCTGTCTCACCTGGGACTCCACCCCAGCTGCAGTGACCCATAACTGGAAGAAATTTTAAAAAAATTACAGAACTTCCCCTCAAGGAGTGAAAGAACTGTGTCACATTAGCTACACCAACCTTGGAGGCAGGCTCTAGAAACACAGACAACCAAAGTGTCTGGTCTTGAAAATAAATGGGGATTAAGTCCGAGAGAACCACAGAACTGTAAGGAGAACCCACTTTTAAAGGGCCCATATTCAGACCCCCTTACTCTGAGATCCAGTGCAAAAGCAGTAGTTTGAAAAGCACCTACAGCATAAGTGAGGGAAAATCACTTACTAAACTTAAAGCAGCTGCTGAAGAGGCAGAAACCTGCTGGCACTTTTTCTAGGGATAGAAGAAATGGGCACCAGTCTTCCTCTCTTCAAACCATGCTTCACATTTAAAGAGCTTTTTCTACAACATAGATCATGTCATCCTGTCACTCTCTTGCTAAGAATCCTTCAGTGATGATGCACCTATTGAGACAAGAGCAGCTTTTTCACTTGGCAACAGGCTTCTCTCTCTTCTTCTCTGGCATTATAGTCAATCCTCATCATTCAGATTCCATATTGGTCAGTTTGTCTACTCTCTAAAATGTATTTAACCCGAAAATCAATATTCTGTGCATTTATTCACAGACATGCACCCATTCTCTCAGACCCATTCTGAACTTCTTTCAGCCATGCCAAGACACACTGGATCTGTGGGTTCTTTCCCACTGAGACCAGCTAGGCAGAGAGATCAGAGACTGATGCAACACAGGGGATTGGGGAAGAAAACCGGTTTCCCCAGTCTCAAGTCTGCAACAGGTGTCCCCCCTCTCCTCACCTCTGCCCCCAGTGCAAGCTAATCAGCTGCTGCAAAGGTGGCTGTGGAGAGGAAACTTGCAGAATGGGAAAATTGCTTTTTGACCTGTTCTGAATTTTCTCAGCCTCACAAAGCTACACTAGACCTCTGAGTCCATTCCCAGTGAATCCAACTGGGCAGGGAGATCAGAAAGTTGTGCACCAAGGAGTTTACTGAGCCATTCCGAGCTCGGCTAGCAAACAAACCGGGGGCTGTGGAGAACAGAGAGGTTTGGACTGTGTCTCATGCAAAGGCAGTGAGCTGAGAGTTAGATGGGCAAGAGTTGAGCACCTGAGATTCTTAGCAACCAGGCAGGAACCCCACACCCCTGCAGAGTACAAATCTCTGGGAAGGGAAAGGCCAGTCACCCTCCTGCAGAATTTGCAGGCACCACATCCAATGGGAAGACTCTGCAAAGAGTCCTGCCAGACTCAAGATCCCCTTGCTGGGTATATTTCCACAGGGGAAAGTAAGAGAAATTCCAAAAGGGCCTTTTTGAATTTTTCTCAGCCCGATAAGCCACACTGGTTCCCCAGGTCCTATTGCACTAAAACAAGCTGGGCAGAGAGAGTAGAAATTGGAGCAACAAGGAATATTCAGGGCCCTACTCGTCTTTGGCTCTTATATGGAGCTGCATCAGTACCAAGCATGAGAGAGCAGACCCTTTTACACAGATTGGCCCCTCACATGAAACAGAGAAATAACTCATCAGAAACTATACATTACTGGAAATAATCTGGGATAGTCCAAGATGTGTGGGATAGGGTTGGGGGAACACAGCCAACATCTTCCCTAAAGTATGAACAGTGCCTCCCAGGAGAGATCCAGGGGTCCTATCCTCCTGATTGCACCAGAAGCCCTCTCAGAAACAGATGGGTCAGAGGTGAGTCTAAGACTAATGGCAGGACTGCAGATAGAGTCAGGTGGAGGTGGTACCTGCAGTGCTTTAGGACATTAGATAACCCGCCCCTGGGCCTTGTGCAGAGCAGCAAGGTCCATCCCAGATGCATCCATGCCTGAAGGAGACAGCCACAGACTGTGGAACACTTGTAGCTTCGAGCAGGCTGCCTAGAGTTAACAGGAACAGCATCTGATATTACCAGAGACATAGCCAGAAGGAGAAGCTAGCAGGCAAACACGAAACTCTGCTGAGATGAATTACCCCTTGTTCTTTTTCATCATTTGCAATAATTTTTCTTTCTCATAACTTTTAACATTTTTCTTTTTTCAATTTTGTTCCTATTTTCTCAAGAGTTTTTCATTTCAAATCTCATATTTTACACTTGTCTTTTCTTACTGCATTTTGCCTTTTTCTTTCCCCTTATTATTTTCATTTTAAATTGTATTTTTCCTTTCCTTTGCCTTGTTTCTATTCTTTACTCTTCTTATTTCTCCTCCCTGTATCTTCTCAAAATCATATTTCCTCCCTTTAGTCACCTCATATTCTTTTTTTTGAGATAATATTCTTATTCTTTCCATCTTTATTAATCTGTCCATTTGTCAGTGACATTGCTGCTACTGCTGTTTTTCTTTGATTTTTCACTATTTTTTATTTCAAACCTCATATTTTACTCTTCCCTTTTCTTACCTCTTTGCTTTCTTCCTTCCCTTTCTTCTTTATGTTTTAAATTTTATTTTTTTCCCTTTCTTCTCCTTGGTTCAATTCCACACTATTGTGATTTGTCCTCCTGTTACACTCTCAAAATCATTTTTCTTTCCTTTAGTCATCTCATACTCCTTTTTACTTTCTTACAAAATTCTTATTCTTTTCCCACCTTTATTCATCTTTGCTCATTTGCCATTGACATTGCTGGTGTTATTGCGTGGGGATTTTTCTGGTGTGTATTTTATTTTCTGTGTTGTTTTGTTCTGTCAGCTCTTGTACAATAGCATGCAACACATGGTTGGGGTTGAGACTTGCTGTCAGCCAGTAGAAAGGATAACCCACCAATGAATGAGCCAATAACAATCAAAACCCAAATACAAAAGGAAAGCCCACATAAACTGCATAAAGGGTACCCCTAGAGTATCCAGCTCCGGAGATCAAGGAGGCCACACCACTGAGTCTAATCTCAGAAGGCCGCCCCATGAAGATGGAGATGTGTGGTGGTATCTCAATAAGATTTTAATTTTCATTTATATAAGTATTAATAGTCACAGATTTACCAAAAACTTGTAAACTTCACATCACCTGTTTGACATGAAATAACTACTGCCTGAGGCTTTAAATTGCCCAATGCTTTATATATTAGTAAGCTGTAGAAAAACTTGCCAGATTTTAATAATTATTGACTCTGTCACTATTATTAAATACAGTCACATGCCACTTAGCAATGGGGATATATCTGAGAAGTGTGCTGCTAGGTGATTTCATCCTTGCATGAACATTACAGCATGCACACACACAAACCTAGATAGTATAGCCTACTACCAATTGAGGGTCTATGGTAGAGCCTACTGCTTTCTAGGCTACAAGCCTGTAGACAATATTATTGTACAAAATAGCATGAGATTAAACCAAGTGCAAGAAAAGTAACACAATCAAGAGATGTAGTAAACTAAATGTATGAGGCTGCTACCAGCATAACACAGTTTACTGTTTTACAGCAAACTTCAATAATGATAAAAAGTATAGTGTAGTAAATACACAAAATAACAATAAATAGTACAGTAAATGCATAAATCAGTATCAGTCATTTATTATCATTATAAAGTATTAGTACTGCATATAATTGTATGTGCTATACTTTTATAAAACTGACAGTGCAGTAAGATTGTTCACATCAGCATCACCACAAATGTGATTAAAGTATTATGCTATGACATCACTAGGTGATAGGAAATTTTCAGCTCCGTTATAATCTAATGGGACCACTGTTACATGGTGATCCCTTGCTTACTGAAATGTTGTTATGCAGCACATGACTAATGAGGACCCCGGCTCACGGGGTCTGTGTGTTGTGGCTGCGACAAATTCACATGGACTACAGAAGTCCTGTGGAGAAAAAGGGACGGCATGGCCATTGTCTAAGTGAGAGAGAGGGCACCGACCCATGCCTGGACAGGCTTTTATTGCTTTTCTGGGTACACAACATCGAGGATGGTCCTCATTTACTATGCACAGTTTCACTGTAGGTGATTACCTTTTATAGATAACAAAGGAAAGAATGTTGCTAATTACTTCAAAGAGAAGGATGTTGCAGATCCAGGGGAAAAGTGGTTGAACTGGTTACACTCCACACTTGGGAGGTTTAGCACAGACTTTAGGAAGTTACTTTAGAGATATGCAGTAAACCTTTGCTGCCTCAACCCAGGGTGAGGGAGTTTTAGCAAAAGCAAGCCTCATAGCAGTGTAGGTACAGTGCAGGCCTGATTCCCCACGGGAGAACCTGTCCGTGGTTGTGGGTCCTGTGTGCCAACCTTGCTCGCCATACATTTTCCAAATCAGGGGCTGGGCTACATTCACCATGCCACACTGACAGGTTCCCTATACATGACTACACAAGAAGAGATTACCACAATAAAACTAAAATATATGTTTAGGGCAATCTATTTGAGTCTTACATTTTACTAGTATGCCAAATATTTTATTTCATAATAAATGTGCTATCCTGAGACAGACTCCAACAACCCTTCTACTGGAGCAGGCAGGACACTGTCCAGACGTGGTACTCTCTGCCTGCGAGTCAGTGTCCGAGACTGAACTATCCCTCACGCAACTGAACATAAGAGTGGCTTCCAGGTGAACCCGACTGCTGGCTCGTTGCTCCTCGGGTCGAAGTGTCAGATGTGTGTGTCCCTCCCAGCAAAACTGCCCTCTGGTTCCGTTCCCAATGCTAACTTTCGCTGTTGTGGACCCCAGTGCCGCCTAAATCGGGAGCAGTTAGGATGGGAGTGACCAGGGGGCGCATCCAGTAGTTACACGGAGAAACAGTCAGGGGGCCAGGGACGGGAGACACTTCGGCTGCAGAGGCAGAGTACACAAAGTGTCAAATACAGAGGCCGAGCTAGGCAATAGCTCGGAGGGTGAATTTACAGCCTGTTTAAAATAGAGTGATGTTAAATATGAGTGGAAATTGTTCAGGCACATGCCAAGGTTTGAATTTGGGGCTGGTATCCTTTGGTTTGGGAAATGATGGGGCTGTCCTCTGTTGGCCCAATCTGGGCTTCCATGCACTGAGTAACAGGGTCCCCCCGACCCTCGGAATCGAGGCCGTTGCCAGTTCTAGGGACGAGTGGTAGATGTCAGGTTATATGTGATAAGCTTTCCAGAAATCTGCTGCAGAGACCACTGCCAGCAGGGCGCCCTCCCTGTGCTCAGAGTGATAGCGGGAAAAAGTGCCTCCTCATTTGTGGGCTTTGGGGGTTTTAATGGACCTTCTTTAGAGGAACTGCTTTGTGAGCACTGAGGAATCTGCTGCAGAAAAAGTAAATGAGAACTGCACGTAGGACAGGGGCTTTCACGCTGCCCTGGGGTGAAGAGCTCAGGTGGATGCTGGCTGAGGAATAAGGAGTCTTTTGTGATGGACACTGGTAACACTC
>CM052542.1:77902573-77930380 GCA_028533065.1 Trachops cirrhosus
AGATACGAAGAATAAGTAGCAATGAAGGTAGATAGAAAATAGACAGGGGAAGGGCAAGACTAGTATGGGAAATGTAGAAGCTAAAGAACTTATGACACATGGACTGAAGTAAAGGGGGGGAATGTGGGTGGGAGAGGGTGTTCAGGGTGGAGGGGAATGAAGGGGGGATAATGGGACAACCATAATAGCATAATCAATAAAATATATTAAAAAAAAGATCAAAAAAAAGGAAGAAAGAAAACTACACTGGAGCTGAACACTGAGCTGTGGTCTGGGAGCTGAAAAATGGAGATCTTTTAGAGCAGAAGTTCTGTAGTACCTTCCTCACTCCTTAAGGGCTAAGAACTGTTACTAGATTTATTTTTTTGTTTCAGTCTCAATCTTAGTGTTGATTATAAAGTATAAACCAGAAATAAACCATACATTTATGATCAACTGATTTTTTTAATCTTCACCTGAGGATATTTTTTCATCGTTTTTAGAGAGAGGGGAAGGGTGAGAGAGAAACAATGTGAGAGAGAAGCAGTGAATGGTTGTCTCCGGTACACACCAAGGATCATACCTGCCCAGACCAGCAATGGAACCCACCACCTAGGCGTGTGCCCAGACGGGGAATAGAACATGCAACTTTTCAGTTATGGGACAACACTCCAATCAACGGAGCCACACCAGCCAGGGCAGGATCAACTGATTTTTGATGAAGGGACCAGAGCAATTCAGTGGGGAAAGAATAGTCTTTTTAAAATAGTGCTGGAACCACTGGATATCCACATATGAAAGAATGAAGTTAGACATTGTTTCACACTGGTCTCAAGAAACAACTCAATGTAGATCATGGACTAAAGTGTAAAAGCTGAAGCTATAAAACCATTAGAAGAAAACACAGGAGTAAATATTTGAGACCTTGCATAAGGCAATGGTTTCTTAGACATGACGCCGAAAGTACAAGTGGGAATAAAAAGATAAATTGGACTTCATCAAAATTAAAAAAAATTTATACTGCAAACATTATCATGAAGAAAGCAAAAAAAAAACAAAACCCAGAAACAAAAACACCCCATAGAATGGAAGAAAATATTTGCAAGTTATATATTGGATAAGATATTTATATCTAGAATATGTAAAGAATTCATACAACTCAAGAATAGAACAGCAAATATTCCAATTTAAAAACATCAGAGAATTTGAATAGGCCTTTCTCCAAAGAAGACATACAAATGGCCTATAAATACATGTAAAGATGCTCAACATCCTTAGTCACTAGGGAAATGCAAAACAAAACCCAAAAGATAACACGTCACAACAACTAGGATGACTATAATCAAAAAGGCATTCAATAACAAATATCTGTAATGTGAAGATATTGAAACCCTCACACATCACTGGTAAGAATGTAAAATCATGCAATAGTTTTTGTCAGTTCCTCAAAAAGTTAAACACAGAGGTACAATATGACCTAGCATTTCTGCTCCTAGGTGAACTGGAAACATATGGCCACACAAAAAAAGTTATACACAGATGTTCATAACCCCAAAGTGAAAACAACTGAAATGCTATCAACTGATTAACAGAGGAAAGAAAATATAGTAAATGCAAACAATGGAATATTATTTGACCAAAAAGAGTAGTGAAGTATCGACACATGCTACAGTATTAATGAATGTTGAAAACATTATGCTAAGTGAAAAAAGCCATTTTCCAAAGACCATATAATGTATGATTATATGAAGTATTCAGAACAGGCAAACCTATGGAGATGGAACATACATTAGTGGTTTCTTAGGATCAGGGCAAGGAGGGAACAATGGGGAGTGACTCTAATGAAGATAGGTTTTCTTCTGAAGGGGGCAAAAATGATCTAAGACTAGGTTCTGATGATATATGCACAGCTCTGTGCACAAAAAACATTGAATTGTATGCTTTAAATGGATGAACTTTAGTACATGGATTATATTTTAATAAAGCTATTTTTTAAAATTATGGAATATGTCAAATCCTGGGATGTTTTAATTCTGAGAATATTTAGATTACCGTATTCTATCATAAAGAATTTTGGGATGTTATTTCTAACTTCATTCAACAAATACCTAGGTACCTTAGTGAATGCTAAAATATAAAGATAAACAAGAGAAGACCCACTATCTGGCCTCCAGAGTTTATAGTCAGATAGATAAATGCAAAAGTGAAATTTAATAAATGTTCCAAAAATACATACACAGGAGTAACTAACTGGAACATTTGACCCAAATATGGAGATCAGGTAACTGTTTTTTCCTAAATACGACAGATTGGAGGTCTGAAGGAAGTGTTTCATGTAGAAGACACAACACAAAGAGGCCCAAGGCAGAGTGTAAGGGGTAGAGGATGGTGCAGAGATGATGAGAGGAAGTATGAAACAAGCTAAGATGAAGAAACGGACTGGTTTATGCAACACCATAAAGCCCAGGTTAACAATGTTGTTTATCTTCAGAGTATCAGGAAGTCATTAAATAGTTTTGTATAAGGGGGAGAATGCAGTGAGATGTCACTTTGAAAAGATCACTCTGCCTTTTAACTCCTTCCAGGGCTATTTGGTTGGCCATGGTGTGCACGAGCATCTCCTCAGCTGCTTCATTACAAAAACCAGGTGATATGCAACAAGCGAGCACTCAAGCAGCAGCAGCAGAAGGCTGTGGTGGAGGGAGGTGTTGCTATTAATTTTCAAGAATTTTTGTTATTTCTTTCTCATAAACACAAATGACCTTTTGAATACTTTAAAAATATTATTATACTTACTTTAAAGCTTTTCCTGCTTGTTCTATTAACTGTTTCTTTAGGTTTTAGTTCCTTTTATTACATTTCTTTGTTCTTTTGTGCCATGTTTTCTCAAACATATGGTGATTTTCTATGCTGTCTCTTGTGTTTTTCAGTATCCTTATTTGTTTGTGGATACAGCTTGCTGGTATGACTATAGGGAAGAGGGTAATGTTACTCTAACAGCATTAGAAAAAGTATGTTGGTAGTTTACAGTTAGGAGGCTCATTAGCTACCAGAGAACTTCCCTGCTTCTCCAACCTCAAAATCCACAGTACCTGCTTTATCCTAATAGCAAATGTCACTGTTGTATGTGGCTTGGTCTCAACAGAAACTGACCAAGCTCCTTCAAGGGTAGTTGCCTAAATCACTGCAATGTTTATGCAAAGGGCTTCTCCTTGTAGATTATCCCCCTAGAACACTCCCTACACTTTTATAGGAACTCTCTCCATTTTGCCCCTGTTTTGAAAAAGGCTCCCTCTAAACTTGTTTCTCTATAAATGTGACCCTGTTTTCCCCTTTCCAGGAATTACTCAGTTTCAGCTTATGATTTCCAATGCACTTTTATTTAAAGCCATTCCAAGAAATTTTGACTGATAGGGAAGGTAGATACCATAATAAACATAATATAAGTTTGCCTTAATGATGTAGCAAAAAGTTAAGAATGCTGTGGATGCTCACGATAACCATTATAAAGCTCAGTTACAGAGTGTGGTACACTCTGACAAAAATCAGGGGCACAGTCAAGGAAAAGTTGTACTAAAAATAATAAGCTCCACAGAAGATGTACTGGCATTCTTTTACAGTCAAGATATCTTTACAACATTGGATTTTAGTAATTTCCAGATTAAAACAGCTCATTTCATGTCAATATGCTGCAGAATACAATCTCACTATGAAGAATTTGTATAATTGGACTTCTGGCCAAGATGGAGGCATAAGTAGACACACTGTGCCTCCTGGCACAATCAAAATAAGGACAATGAAAATTTAGAAACAAAAAAACAACCAGTACTGACAGAAAATTGAATTGTATGGAAGTCCGACAACCAAGGAGTAGACATAGTCATCCAGACTGGTAGGAGGGGCGGAGTCATGCAGCAGGCGGAGAGGGGTCACCACAAAAAAAATCAGTGGCTGGCGGACCCTCGGCACCCAAGGCAGCAGCTGGCAGACCCCAGACATGCGGGGTGGCAGTGCGTGAACCCAGTGAGGCTGCGGACTGTGGACAGGGGAGGCGTGCAAGGCAGCTGGCAGACTGGGCAAGCCCACATTGCACACAGATAAACCAGGCAAAACTGGGGAGCAAGACAGATCACAAAACCCAGGGCTCCAGCTTGGGGCAATAAAGCCTCAAAACACCAATTGAAAACACCTGTGGGGGTTGAGGTACCAGGAGAAACTCCCGGCCTCACAAGAGAGCTGGTTGGAGAGACCCACAGGGTCCTATAATGTACACAAACCCACCCACATGGGAATCAGCACCAGAAAGGCCCAGTTTGCTTGTGGGGAGTGGCAGAAGTGACTGAAATCTGGCAGAGAGTGGAACAAGTGCCATTGTTCCCTCTCAGATCCCTGGCTCACCTATAGTGTCACCAAGCAGTGACTGGGTTGCCCCACCCCAGTGAACACCTAAGGCTCTGCCCCTCATATGTAACAGGTGCATCAAGACAAAAAAAAATGGCCCAAATGAAAGAACAGATCAAAGCCCCAGAAAAAAATACAACTAAGTGACCAAGAGATAGCCAAAGCTATCAGATACACAGTTCAAAGCACTGGTGATCAGGATGCTCACAGAATTGGTTGAATTTGGTCACGAATTAGATGAAAAAAATGAAGGCTACAATAACTGAAATAAAGGGAAATGTACAGGGAACCAATAGTAATGGGAAGGAAACTGGGACTCAAATCAATGGAGTGGAACAGAAGGAAGAAAGAAACATCCAACCAGAAAAGAATGAGGAAACGAGAATTCCAAAAAATGAGGAGAGGTTTAGGAACCTCCAGGACATTGTTAAATGTTCCAACATCCAAATTATAGGGGTACTAGAAGGAGGAGAGGAAGAGCAACAAGTGGAAAACCTATTTGAACAAATAATAAAGGAGAAATTCCCCATTCTGGCAAAGGAAATAGATTCCAGGAAGTCAAGGAAGCTCAGAGAGTCCCAAAGAAGTTGGACCCAAGGAGGAACACACCAAGGCACATCATAATTACATCAGCCAAGATTAAAGATAAGGACAGAATCCTAGAAGCAGCAAGAGATAAGGGGATAGTAACCTACAAAGGAGTTCCCATCAGACTGTCAGCTGATTTCTCAAAAGAGACCTTACAGGCAAGAAGGGGCTGGAAACAAGTATTCCAAGTCATGAAAGGCAAGAACCTACATCCCAGATTGCTCTATCCAGCAAAGCTTTCATTCAGAATGGAAGGGCAGATAAAGTGCTTCCCAGATAAGGTCAAGTTCAAGGACTTCATCATCACCAAGCCCTTGTTGTATGAAATGTTAAAGGGACTTTTCTAAGAAAAAGAAGATAAAAAACATGTATAGTAAAATGACAACAAACTCACAATTATTAACAACCACACCTAAAACAAAAACAAAAACAAACTAAGCAAACAACTAGAACAGGAACAGAACCACAGAAATGGAGATCACATGGAGGGTTAGCAACAGGGGAGTGGGAGGAGGAGAGTGGGGGAAAGATACGAAGAATAAGTAGCAATGAAGGTAGATAGAAAATAGACAAGGGGAGAGTAAAGAATAGTATGGGAAATGTAGAAGCTAAAGAACTTATAAGTATGGCACATGAACATGAACTAAAGGGGAGGAATGTGGGTGGGAGAGGGTGTACAGGGTGGAGGGGAGTGAAGGGGGAAATAGGACAACTCTAATAGCATAATCAATAAAATATATTTAAAAAAAAAAAGAATTGGTACAACTGTTTGAGGAGATTCAGGTTATCCTGTGAGAGAGAGAAAAAAAACCAAAAAACTCATTTTAACTGCATTAGCCACACACATATTAATGTCTTTCATGTCATCAGGAATACAATTTAAGCCCTGGCTGGGTAGCTCATTCAGGGCATCATTCCACTATGCAAAACTTGTAGGTTTGATCCCTGGTCAGGGCACATACAAAAAGTAACCAGTGAAATCATAAATAAGTGGAAAAACAAATCAATATCTGTCTCTCTCTTTCTTTCTAAAATAAATAGATAAATAAATTAAATAAATAATTCAATGTCTTAAAATACATACCATATAACAAACTTCCCTTTTTCCCATACAGTATCTGAAGCATTTTGTTGTATTTTTAGCATAATTAATATCTGCACTGTAGGGGACTATAACTGTGGCCATATAATTTATCATCTAAATCAGAACACTTTGAAAATATAAGTGGGAGTAATTAATAAATACTCCCAGAAAAGAGGCATAATCAGGAACTGTTTCAGACAAACCAGGGTATGTGGCCACCCTAAACATGGCCCTGCACCTTGCAAACATTTTATAAAGATGTGTGTATTATATAATCATGCTCCCCAAGTCCCTTTACACCTGTGTAATTATGTAGATTAAGGGAAAGCAAACATTTTTGCACAGGGGCAAATCAGGAAACATAAAAAATTTCTTTCCACTTATACTCCCATATTAAATCATGGGGAAATATTTTTACAATTGGAATTATCTGCTTATTTAAATAAAAGAATGCTTTGTAAAATGGGATAATTAGCATGATCTTTTTAGCTATATCTGCAACATGGATGCAGCTTTCTTATCTTTCATTCCTTTGTAGTCATATAAAAAAGTTTAGAGTTCTCATTCATTACCTTATTGCATCCTTGAAATAAACTCATCAAAGCAAGGGTTATTACACTTCCAGCTTACTAAACAAGGAAAATGTGCATAGTAGTAAAGTTTTTAATATTCCAATAAGAAAATATATTGCCAATGTGCGTATTTCCACGTTAGTGATGTTTTAGTGAAAAATAAGCATTTTTTTACGGCAGTTGATTCTTTATATTTTTGTGAATTGCCTGCTAATGGCCTTACCTATTTTTTTATTAGGATGTTGAGTGTTAACTTTTCTTACTCTTTTCTCTGATGTTTAATTTTTATTTTTATTAGAGTAATAAATATATCTATTTTAAAAAGTCAAGTAGTACTCTAGGCATTGTAGGAAAAAAATAGCAGTCCCCTGCCTTATATTTCTCCCAACTCTATTCTTGCTTCTCAGAGGCAGTCCTTTCAACTCTTCGCTGTTTCTTCTGATAGTAATCTCCAAATTTCTAAATAATATTCTTTAGTTTCTACTTCTTTCTTGATTATTTTAAATATTATATATTTATTCCTTCTGACAGAACATAAAAATTCAGGACTCTTACAAAATAGACCCTCACCACACCCACAACATGAACGCTTTTCCCAGTACAGTTGTAGCACATTCTTAGTTAAATTGATGTTTAATATTTATATTATTATAACTATATAAATACTATTTATTGATGACCTTTATAATACAGTACAATTATATTTTCACCTTGTATAACATTGGTTTCTTCCAGAAGTTAGTAATTGGCCCACTTGTTCAGGTGCTTCATTTTCTGTATACTATTATTAATTCTTCCTAAATGCTCTGGTAGAGCAGAAGAATTCCTTTCAATGTAGTCAAAGTCACCAGGCAATCCATTGATCTTACTTGTTTTCTCCCTGGCCACATCTCCTATAGCTTTCTATCCTTCTGTTCAACCTGGCTTACCTGGTCTTCAAGTCTACTGTACAGTTGTCCACAATCATCCTGTAAATTTTCTATTCCTCTCTTGTGTTGGCTTCCTTGTTTCTCAGATTCCATATCAGTTTCTCAGGTTTTCTTCTTCATTTCTTAATTTTAATGTTGCATATCTTTCAGTAGCATCCTGAGAAAAGAGGACAAAAGGTAAAATTTTATAAACTTTTCATGTCTGAAAATGTCTTTATTTTACCCTCATTATTGATTAATAACTTAGCTGAATATAGAATACTGGCTTGGAAATTTATTTCCCTCAGAATTATGATGGCTTTGTTCCATTTTTTTCTAGCTTATGATATTGCAGTTGATATGTTGAATGCCTTGCTGATTTCATTCTTTGTATACAATCTGCTCTTTTCTTTCTGGAAGCTTCTAGAATCTTGTATCAGTCAGAGTATGTCAGGAAAAAAAGAAGTTATTTTATGTATTCTGTATGTAAGAAAGTTAATATAGCCCTGGCTGATGTGGCTCAGTGGATTGAGTGCCAGTCAGCCTATGAACCAAAGGGTAGCCGGTTGATTCTAGTTGGGGCACATGCCTGGGTTGTGGGTCAGGTCCCTGGCAGGGGGCTCATGAGAGGCAATTACACATTGGTGTTTCTCTCCCTCTCTTTCTCTCTCCCTTTCCCTCTCTAAGAATAAATAAATAAAATATTTTTTTAAAAAGAAAGTTAATATACAATTAGAGACTTTCATGACTGTTGGAAGAGCTGAAGGAGCAGATGTCACAGGAGCTATCACCAAAAGTCGGAGTTCATGCTAAAGATCTCACTCACCCTGGAGCATCGAGGTAGGTGGCTCTCAAAAGCTTATTGAAATTCTCAAGAATCTCTGAGGAGCTCCCACCAATCATCTTAGAAGTCAGTAATGAAAAGGTAGTTCTTAAGGGTATGCTGGGAAACCATGGTGAATCTTTTGTCTATCCACACATTTGGCTGCAACTGTTTCACTCCCATCTTCCAAATCACATACAATTTTCTCTTACCAGCAAACTCTAACCAACAACTGTATAGGAAAAGGGATTCTGGAAAATGTAGCTCAGTCTTAAAAATGAGTGATAGTGCCCCATTAACAGACAATCCAGCACAGTCTACACCTCTGTCAGCTCAGCATCCAAACACTGCCTTTACAACATCTAACTTCCAAATAGAGATATCATTAATGTTATACTTTCCCATTATATGATTCAACTATTCTTCATATAACCAGACCTGAAAGAAGAAGGAGAAATTCAAAGTTCCATTTTTCCTCCTTGGAATAAGTGTTTCTTTATCTTCTGACTCACAATCACCTTTTGCTATCATATAACCTAAAACTGAGATATAGAAATAACCATGATTTACATATTAATACCATGAGATGGTGGTATGAGAATGGGAGAGGAGAAAAAGAAAAATATCAATTAATATACACAAAATTCCATATACAAGCAAGACAGAAAATATCTTTAACTGCTCCAATGCTTGTTTCTGTGACTGGTCACATGGCCATAATTGTTGTTTATAATTCACTTCTCCCACCAGCTATTTCCTATTCTTTTTGTCCCCAGAAAATGTCTCAGCTAATCAATTTTTTTGTATGGTAGGGTGATTTACATTTTCACTCTTGAAATTTTTGTGCCATAAATGGTCCTGCCTGTTCTGACAGCTATAGTTTTCTATAACTTTTTTTATAACTATAGAATACAAGAGTGCTAAGTTTTTTATAACTACAGGACATGAGTGTACTATTAGATTACCAAGAGAATCTCCCGGGGCCCAGGGATTCCTCGTTTCCATTGTGTAGTAGCAAACCAATTTGCTCTTGATACTCAAGATCAGTTGTCCCATCCAGTACAGTAACAAAATGGGCAGATGGCAGTCTTAGCTTCCTGATTAATTGAACCATTGTTTTGTTCCCTGGTAGAAGCATTCCCTGCCCTGGGAACCAAGACTTCTCTACACCAGCAGAGCTTAGTGCTGTGGAGATTGAAAGCTGAAACTTTGCTAGTAGAACATTAGATGTATTAGTGAAAAAAGCTATTCCCATTTGTACTCCTTGATTCCTGAAACTGTGTACCTTTACTATGGGGAAAACTACATTATAAATTAACCACTGTTTCAAGTGTGTATTGCATCTCAGGCATTATGCCAGCTTCACGAACTGATTTCATCCCACTGGCACCATAATTGAATTTTCAAAGTCCACTCTATTAGATTAAGCTGAAGGATAATGGGAAACATGGTAAGAGAGTGAATTCCAACAATTCATGAGCCAATTGTTGCACTTCATTTGCTTTTAAATTAGTTTCTTGTCAGAAGTTAATGCTAAGAAAAATACCATGATTATAAATGACACATTCTATAATCCAAGAATGATCATTTTGGCAGAAGAATTATGGCCAAGGAAAGCAAATCAATATCCAGTGAGATGAATCATTGCTCCTGACAGGACCAAAATGGTCTGATGTATTTAAATTGCCACCAGATGGCTGATTGGTTCTCCCAAATAATAGTGCCACATTGTGAGCTCTGTGTTGGTTTGTGATGTTAGCAGACTGAGCACCCAACAGGGGCCACAGCCAGATCAGATTTAGGGAGTGGAAATCCTTGTTACTGAGCCTACACACAATCTCCATCCCTGCCAC
The DNA here is from genome assembly GCA_028533065.1 of Trachops cirrhosus. NCBI lineage: Eukaryota > Metazoa > Chordata > Mammalia > Chiroptera > Phyllostomidae > Trachops > Trachops cirrhosus. The sequence goes on from CM052542.1 coordinate 77,912,782, forward strand.
CATGGAAGGAATACTCTGAAAAACATAGTTCCCAAGATCAGAAGAGAGTGGCAGTGGTGCTCATATGTTAAGAGACAATCCCACATAGATCTTCCCTTTTCCTCTCAGCACTCGGAAAGGTCATTATGATGTGCTGGTGTTGGGTCTGATGAAGAGTGGTCTCCTTGGTTTACTCAGTTCTTTCTGAAACTCCCATTTAGATCACGGACCTCCAGTTTGGGTCCTCTAAAGTGACTATTTTTCCTTTCCCTTCCCTCTCTTCTCTCCCTCTCTCTCTCTGTCCCTTTCTACACCCCTCCCACCTCAACTCTCTTTTTTGTACTTTCTGGGATATTTTCTTAACTTTATCTTCTAAGACTTTTATCTATTGGTTTATTTATTTGGAGGTTTTAAAAGCATTTTTGTTTTTAAAATTATTATAGATTCACAGGAAGTTGCAAAGAAATGTACTGGGAAGTTTCATGCACCCTGCTCCCAGCCTCTCCTGTTGTCAACATCACACACAACTATAGTACAAATCACAACCAAGATAGAGACAACCACCAAAGTCAAGGTAGTCAAATATACAATCATCACAATAGTCCCTCACTTTAGTCTGTATAGGCACGCCTTCCCCATCCCCAACCTGTGGCAACCACTAATCAATCTTTACTCTATCTCTGTATTATTTCACAAATGTTATATAAAGGGAATCATGTAACATGCATTCTTTTAAAATTGACTTTTTTTCATTCAGCATAGTTTCACCTGAGCTGTTGTATGTATTAATAGAGCATTATTTGTATTATTGAGCATTATTCCCATGGTACATGTGTACTGCAGTTTAACCATTCATCAACAAAGGATGTTTGGGTATTTTCCACTTTGAAGATATTACAAGTAAAGCTGCAATGAACTTTTGTGTGTCTGTTTTTTTTTTATTTTAGTTTCTGCTGTATTAGTTATTTCCAAAAGTTCTTTTCTTTGATTATGTTTTTATAGAACCTTCTTTTTGTTTTTTAGTATATCTTCTCTTGTCTTGGCAGATTGTAATTATAATTTAAAATAAATGTTTTTTTCTATTTTTTGGATTGCATCTGTTCCCAATGAGTTCCTTTGTTTGTTTAAGACTCCGCATTTCATATGAACCCTTTCCTCAAATATATGATGGATCTTGGTTAAGTATTTATATTTAAAAGTGAGGCACTATAAAATTTATTGGAAGGGCTTAGCTTCACTGTGAGGAATCGGGCAGCTTACTAGTTAGGATAAATTAGGTTGTGTTGTGGTAACACACAACTCCCAGATCTCAGTGGCTTACTACAATAAAGTTTTTATTTTTTTTTAATTTAATTTATTTTTAGAGAGAGGGGAAGGGAGGGAGAAAGAGGGGGAGAGAAATATCATTGTGTAGTTGCCTATCATGTGGTCCCCACTGTGGACCTGGCCTGCAACCCAGGCATGTGCCCTGACTGGAAATCAAACCAGCGACCCTTTGATTCGCAGCCCATGCTCAATCCACTGAGCTACACCAGCCAGGACTAAAGGTTTATTTTTGACTAATGTCAGAGTCCAATGTGGCTTCCACACAAGTAAGGGAAAGAGCACAAGAGATTGTGAAAGGTCTGGGAAAGAGCTATGTCATTGTGAAATCTCCACAGAGCCTCCAGGGCTTGGAACTAGGGTGAAGGTAAGAGCAACACTAGTGGGGCAACTGTTACGTTGATGTCAAGGTTAGTGATTAGGATTATACCTGTGTTTGTATAAACAAGCTGAAAATTCTCCTAGAAGATGGCAGGTTTCTTTGCCACAGCTTCAATTCCTTCAGACCACATTTGTAGTTTTATATCTAGGAGACATCATTTTCAGAGAAATTTGAGCAAGTGCAATATGTTTTGAGTATCCGGGTTCTGGTTCCAAATCATCTACTTATTGGTAACTTATCCTTACACGTAAGTGGATGCTCAGGAAATCACTAGGCATTTGAGGACTGTCTTCAACATCAAAAAGAGACACTGTGGCAAATAAGCAGAAGAAATTATACTGGAAGATATTTGGCAAATGATGAAAATATTAAACTCTAATATCATAACAAGATTGGTGAACTTTATGAATAGCAATAATCACCAATGTGGTGTGAGGTGAAACTACAATCAGAAGCTAAAAAACAGTTTTTGAAACTTAACAAAATACAATTCTAAGCAGGAAAATTGAAAGAAAAAGTTGAGTAAACATCCCAAAAAGAAAACAAAAGTACAAAGAAATAGAAAATATAAAGTAAAAAGATATGTATGCAATCTAGGAAGTACATTTGGCTAAGAGAGATTGCTATTAGTGAAAAAGAAAAGAAATTTTCAGAGATGATGAAAAAACAATTTCCCTGAGCTGAAATAATTAAATCTCCTTATTGAGTAATTCCAAGGACTGCTAGCACAACAAATGAGAAAGATATATATATTTAGTCACATTATTTTAAAATTTCAGAACCCAAGGATAAAGAAAATCAGACCACCTTCCATAGAAGCAGAGCAACAAGCATCATATTTTTTTAGGTAAAATGTCTATTCTAAGGGCAAGAAAGACCAGGATATTTTACAAAGTATGAAAAGTTCACTAATGGTTTCAAGTTCCACATTGCAAATAACTTTTGAAAAGTTATCACTTGTCACATTTTGGTGTAGTATCAGAAAAGAATATCCAGTTGTCTGAAAAGGCTATTAAAAAATGCTCTTTCTTTCCAACTATAGTATCCAAGGGAGGCCAGATGTTTTCATGTTTTAGCCCAAAAGCATATTTCACTAGCTTTAATGGAAAGCAGATATAAAAATATACCATATGGTTTCACTTATATGTGAAATTTTAAAATAAAACAAAACATAACAAACAAACTCATAGAAACAGGGAGCAAAGGGATGCTTACCTGGAGATCTAATATAGAGTAGAGTGATTATAGACAACAATACTGTATTACAAACATCAAACGTGCTAAGAAACTAGATTGTAAGTATTCCCACCACAAAAAGAAATGGTAAGTATATGATGTGATAGAAGTGCGATCATATTTCAATATATAATTATATCAAATTGACATCTGTACACCTTAAACTTACACAATCTTACATGTAAAATATATTGCAATTTTTAATTATAAATTAAATTAAAAATTATTATATCTTCATATATGACTAATTTTTATAATTTTGTTTTTATTTATTTATTTTTTTTATCTTCACTGGAGGACATGCTTATTGATTTCAATGAGAGGGGAAGGGAGGGAGAGAGAGAGAGGGAGAGAAACATCAATGGAGAGAGAAACATGGACTGGTTGTCTCTCAAACACACCCCAACTAGGGACCAAACCTGCAACCTAGGCATCTGCCCTGACAGGCAACCAGCCAAACCCACACCCTTTCATTTTACCGGACAATGCTCCAACCAACTGAGTCACACCAGCTGGGGCTATAATTTTGTTTTTACATTTAGCTCTTAATCCATTTAAAATTTATGTTTGTGAGTGGTGGATATAGAGATCTAACTTTATTTTTTGACAAATGTATAGCCAATTGTTCAATACCAGGAATAAATAAACCACTCTTTCACCAATGACCTAACATATAATACACTACATACCTGTATATACACAGGTATGTTTCTAAACAGTTTTGTTTTATTCAGCTCTATATCTTTTCTTGAACCAATACTTTCCTGTTTTAAAACATGCTAACACTGAGCATCTTTTCATATGTCTGTTGGCCACTCATAGGCCTTCTTGGGAGAAGTGTCTTCAGGTCCTCTGCCCATTTTTAAATTGGATTGTTTGGTATTGAATTGTATGAGATCTTCATATATTTTTGATATTAACCCCTTGTTGGAGCTGTTGTTTGCAAATACCTTCTCCCATTTGGTTGGTTGTCTTTTTGTTTTGTTGTCAGTTTCTTTTGCTGTGCAGAAGCTTTTAGTTTGATATAGTCCCATTCATTTATTTTTGCTTTTACTTCCCTTGCCTTTTGGGTCAAATTCATAAAATCCTCTCTAAGACCAATGCCCACAAGCTTAGTACCTATGTTATCTTCTATGTGATTTACCGTTTCAGGCCTATTAGGGAAATGCAGATCAATACTACAACTAGATACCATCTTACAGCTGTTAGAATGGCTATTATCAATAAGAAAAGTAATAACAAGTGTTAGGAGAGGTTATGGAAATAAAGGAACCCTCACTCACTGCTGGTGGGAGTGTAAACTGGTGCAGCCACTATGTAAGACAGTACAGAGGTTCCTCAATGAATTAAGAATAGAGTTTTCATATGATCCAGAAACCCCCCTCTGGGTATCTACCTAAAACATTTGAAAACATTTATTTACAAAGAGATACACACCCCTATGTTCACTGCAGCATTATTTACAGTGGCCAAGACATGGAAACAACCAAAGTGTCCTTCGATAGATGATTGTATAAAGACGATGTGGTACCTATCAACGTATACAATAGAATACTACTCAGCTGTAAGAAAAGATGAAATACTGCCATTTCCGACAACATGGGCAGATATTAAAACTATGCTAAGCAAAATAAGTCACACAGAAAAGTCAAGAACCCTATGATTTCACTCATATGTGGGATATAAAACTGAAAGCAACAAATGAAGAAACAAGGAAAACAAATAAGAACTAGACACAGACAACAGTATGGTGGTTACCAGAGGGTAGGGGTATGGGGGATAGTAAAGGAAAAAGGGGGTCAAATATATGGTGACAGAAAATTTGACTTTGGGTGGTAGGCATGCAACATAATATACAGATGACATATCATAGAATTGTACACTTGAGACCTATATAATTTGGTTAACCAATGTCACCCCAATAAATTTAATTTAAAAAAATTTTAGTTGAGAAAAAAGAAAAAATCATGCTAAAGATACAAACATTTAACTCAATGAAAAATAAATATAACTGAGCATATAAAAGATGCTCAGATTGTAATAATCACAGATATGCAAACTAATGAGTTATAATTTCAACTTTTCCCATATTGATAATATTTGAAAGATTAATATCTTGGTTTGTAAGAGTATAGGGAAACAAATGATCTAATTGTCAGTGACAATATGAATTGGAAATAGTCTTCTTGAAAGGAAATTTAACATTATATGTTTTTTAAGTATATTTCACTGATCATGCTATTACAGTTTTCCCATTCTTTTCTCCCCTTTATTCCCCTCCACCCTGAATGACCCCTCCCACCAGCATTCTGCTCCCCCTTAGTTTATGTCCATGGGTCGTACATATAAGTTCTTTGGCTTCTCCATTTCCTATACTATTCTTAACCTCCCCCTGTCTATTTTCTACCCACCATTTAGGCTTCTTATTCCCTGTACCTTTCCCCCCATTCTCTCCCTCCCCCTCCTCACTGATAACCCACGTGATTTCAATTTCTGTGATTCTGTTTCTGTTCTAGTTGTTTGCTTAGTTCATTTTTGTTTTTTTTTTTTTGGTTTAGTTGTTGATAGTTGTGAGTTTGTTGTCATTTTGTAGTTTGTATTTTTTATCATCTTTTTCTTAGATAAATCCCTTTAACATTTCATGTAATAAGAGCTTGGTGATGATGAACTCCATTAACTTGACCTTATCTGGGAGGCACTTTTCCTGCCCTTCCATTCTAAATCATAGCTTTGCTGGGTAGAATAATCTTGGGTGTAGGTTCTTGCCTTTCATGAATTTGAATACTGCTTTCCAGACCCTTTTGCCTGAAAAGTTTCTTTTGAGAAATCAGCTGGTAGTCTTATGGGAACTCATTCATAGGAAACTGTCTTTTCCTTTGCTGCTTTGAAGATTGTTTCCTTATCTTTCACCTTGGGTGATTTGATTATGATGTGCTTTGGTGTGTGCTTCCTTGGCCCAACTTCTTTGGGACTTTCTGAGCTTCCTGGACTTCCTGGAAGGCTATTTTCTTCCCCAGATTGGGGAAGTTCTCCTTTATTATTTTTTCAAATAACTTTTCCATTTCTTGCTTTTCCTCCTCTCCTTTGGCAGCCCTATGATGTGATTTGGATGTTGGGATGTTTAAAGTTGTCCTGGAGGTTCCCAAGCCTTTCCTCATTTTTTGGAATTCTTGGTTTTTTTTTCACTCTGTTCTGGTTGAATGTTTATTTCTTCCTTCTGGTCCAAACTGTTGATTTGATTTGAGTCCCTGTTTCCTTCCTTTCACTGTTGGTTCCCTGTACTTTTCCCTTTATTTCACTTTGCATAGCTTTCACTTTTTCCTCTATTTTCTGACCATACTTAACCATTTCCGTGAGCATACCGATTACCAGTGTTTTGAACTCTGCATCTGATAGGTTGGCTATCTCTTTAACAGTGCTTTTGGAGTTTTGTCTCAGTGAGCCTGTTACCTAGTAAGGGGTGGAGCCTTAGGTATTGGCCAGGGCAGGGCAACCCATGTTGTTGCATTGTGGCACTGTATGTGGGTGAGTGGTCAGAGAGAAAACAATGCCACTTTCTCAGCTATTGGCTGGCTTTCAGTCACTTCCCCTACTACCCCCAAGCAAATTGGGCCCTTCTGGTGCTGATGCCCAGGTGGGTGGTTTTGTGTGCATTCTAGGACCCCACAAGTCTCTCCAATGAACTCTCCTGTGAGGCTGGGAGTTTCTCCCACCACTGCAGCCCCCACAGGTTTTTACAGCCAGAGTTCTTGAGGTTTTCTTTTTCTGCATTGGAACCCTAGGTTGCAAAGTCTGTCTTGCTCCCCAGTTGTTTCTCCCAGTTTTTCCATATGCAAATGTGGGACTGCCAGCTGCCTCCTTGCAGTATGTCCTCCTCACCCTGTCTACTCATCCCCCTCCCTCCTACCAGCCTGAATGAATGTTTCTTCTTCTTTAACTCCACAGTTGTCTGACTTTCATACAGTTTGATTTTCTGGCAGTAATGGTTGTTTTTTGTTTTTCGATTTTTTGTTGTCCTTTTGGTTGTGTGAGGAGGCAAAGTGTATCTACTTACACCTCCATCTTGGCTGGAAGCATATGTTTATTTTTAAACCTGGCATTTCAGAAAGACTGTACATGTCTTATCCATGTACAAGAAATGTTCCACACGACAGCAGTTGAATTAATGAAAAATAGTAATTAACCAAATGTTAATAGTAGTGGAAGGTAAGGTAAACTATGGTAGAGCCACACTACAGACTATGTTGAGAAGGTAGTATTTAGCAAAAGGGGAACTGTTGAATTGAAGGAGGAAAGGTGTCAAGATTATTTGAAATAAATAAAGTAGTTGTTAGTCACCTTAGAAGAAAAGTGTATAGGTTACCATGACTTATGAGGAAACAGAGAAACAGAACTGTGAACTCCTGAATGTTTGTCTTCTGGCCACCATGAAGAGGACAAGCCAGGAGTCAGAGAGAGTTTAGATTGGGAGCATTAAAGTAAAGTACAGTGAAGGCTCAACTTCATGAGCACTATTCCTCATTGTCCTGGCAATGAGGACTCCATTTTTTGGTAATAATATTATAGCCAGATAAATCACATGTAGATAGAGTGGTATCTAAAGGTAATACAACTTGTGGTCTACTTAGCTTCATATTTTGTTAGGAAGCCAGATTCAATATTAGGTGGTAGTTTTGAACCCCAGCTAAAGGATGATTATTATTCATAACAGAGTTACGCTGAACCTGTGTACCTGATGGCTTCTGTAATCATAAGTAAAATGACTATTATTAATAAAAATAAATGACATGACTAATAAACTCGTGACTGATGACCTGTGTGTGTTCTTTAAATTTACACCCACAGTGGCTCACCTCTAGTGACTGATCCAAGTGGAGGTCTGAAGGCCCAGCCTTTGTAACTGAGTGCAACAGCGCTGAAGAGGCATCCTGGATTCAGAATTCTCCCCACAGGGTTGGCTTGAGGCTGCCTTGCAGCCGGACTTCTCTCTGTGCCCTACCTGCTCCTTTCTCTTACACAAACAGTAATCTTAAGTGTACTCCCTAATAAACCTCCTATATACTATTTTCCCCTTCAGAGTTTATGTCTTTGAAAACCCAACCTGTGCCACCACGTAACTGAATTTTATAACTTCATTTACAATCATTACACATCATTTTTCTACCATTTGGCCTTAAGTCACATGAATGTGAATCCTAGAAATAGAGGTTGGGATACAGTAATAGCAAATATGTTTTGCTCCTCAGTTGTGTTTCTGTTTTTCCCTTAAATTACCCATGTTTTCACATTTGTATATTCTCTGAGCTAGTCTTGTATAATAAGCAAACATGCACACAAGGTGCTCATCAAATTTAAGTTAATAAAACAATCACAAATATTTTATATTAAGCTTTTAATCATTCTTCATTGCTATTCAATAAAATTTGTGATAATCGTTAGTGATGGTTATATGAAGTTGGCCTGGTAGGGCAAAGACTGACTTTTTTTGTAATATTTGTAAGACTTATTTAAATATTCTTCCCACTCTGCCCTTTTAAATAACATCAGTGATATATCCTTACAGAGTTTCTGAAGGTAGCCCATAATTCAGCAAAAAACAAGTCCTCATTTGACAAATGACTGCTGAGGACCAAAGAGGTACAATAAGTAAACCACACAGCTAGTTTGGACACAGTCAGGACTCGATCTTGTCTGATGCTCTTCATTTACATGCCATTTTCTTTTGCACATGGAAATTATCTTACAGAAACAGAATTTGGAGTCAGAGAATTTGGGTTCTTCCCTCAGTTTCAATAAATTTACCTCTGTGAAATCAGTTTCTTCTCTTCAAATAGGGATAATGAGAATTCCTAGGTTCCTTGATTGTTAAAACAACAACAAAACAGATAAGAGAAATATTATATTAAATGTAAAGCACTGAACAGATGTTATTTTTTAAAAATACACTTTATTAAAAAGGTAGTATGGGGCATGTTTTCCTTTATTATTTAAAAATTGCAATATCTTTCTATGAATTTGAATAAAATATAAAACTTCTAAAATTTATATTGCATCTTTAGCACCCTACTGCTCTAATGCTCACTATTATGTTACTTGGAATTTACAAAATTACTTTAACATCATCATTACTGGGAAAAAGACAATGTTCCTAAGTAAATTCTAATACTGATAATAAAATACTGTCTGCTATATACTATCTATGAGAGGAGTCAACAAAGTAAAGAAACTTTCAAAAACTTCTAAACAGATATAAAAACAGAACATCTTATATCCATTGTTCAGCAATCCTTAGGATGATGATAACGTGTCTACATAAAACATTTTTTATAATTCCTCTACTGGAGCAGATAACAAGTAAATTTATGAGTCACTTAGGTTATAGCCCCATCTCTTTCTTAAAATAAAATTTTGGCATTACCCAGCTTAATCACTTGCATTATAAAACAAAATTCACTCTGAATGACTTTTTTTTTTGACTATTCACAAAAATTAAATCCAGTGTTTGTGAATGAAGACTTATTACCATTGACAATATTTGTAAAAATATGCTTAAGGCCCTGAAGGCATTTCTTAAAAAGAAGTTCTAAGTGTTTCAAGAGACTTCAGAGTTGTTAGAAAAAATTAAGCTTCAGTTGGCATTTATTAAGTATTTTGCTGGCTAATGTCTTCCTGAGACAAATGGCTCATTCACAATATATAAATGTTATTACACTCATTGAAAAATTAGACTCATAGTTTTAGCAAATGTGACTAAAAGTAAATTTAAGTGTATATATCCCTTGTCTCTTGGTTCTAAAGTAAAGCCAAAATGCGAATAGATGTATAATTCAGCTTATACAATATGGAAATTGCCCAATAGTGAAGGAAGCATGGTGGTCGTCAGGAGAGTCTCACTTTGTAGAATTCAGGTGCAGTCAATGAGTAAATCACTAAATATGCAATCCAGGCAGTTCTCTTTTTTCAAAATTTTCCCTTGATTTTGTGCCAGCCCTACTGGTGCTATGTTTTGTTGTCTTAAGCTCTGCATAGATCTTCTTTCCTGAAAGTAAAAGAAATAAGCTATAAGAGAACACAATAACAGGATAGAAGAACTGGAGAAGAGGAAACAAGAATAAGAAAGAAGGACTTTGTGCACAGATGACTTGTATTTCATTTACTGGATAACATCACTGATGTAGCTATTAATCATGAAGCAAATATGTTTTAGTGGCACACAGCTTAGAACCCTATATTATTTAATACCTTCATCAAAGGATGTTGTTATATACCAGTAATTTTTCCTAATGTACCAATGATCTAACCTTGAGATTATTTGCAAGTAAGAAGCTGAATGATGTATTCTATTAGCCAATAATTTATCACTGGTGTCTTTATAAAAAGAAGCCATATTTTTCTTCTCTGATTGATTTAGCTGAAGTGAAACTTACTTGGCTTAACTATAATGGTGCTGTTGTGCTTTTCAAAGAAACCTAATTAAAAGTTTTATATTCATGAAAGCACATATGTGACTCCCAAAACTACAAAATTAACATTATTGACATCATAGACTTATAAACACACCCAACTCTGTTTATAAATTAACATATTTTGAAACCCAAATGTCTCATAATTTTCCAGCTAAATATATGTCCTATTTACTAGTTCCAGGGCATAACATGAGATTTTCTAAGAAAGAATGATAAGAACATTTTTGTTATAACCTCTCTTCTTTAGGGTTTTAAAATAACTATGTGCTTATGGTGTAGTTTCTATCCATGTACAGAGCACAACACATGCATTGTTATTTATGGTCAAATTTCTAGTACTGTGATAATAAGCAAGTTTTAACCCCCATGCAAATACAGGACATCTTTCCACCATAAAGTTACAATTTTAAATTTTATTGAGAACCTTATATCAAGAGTATTAAAGTTTTTTACAATATTTATAATCCAGCCATTTTAAAAATACAGTTTCTAACAGAAGATGGCATTTTAAAGAATATTTACCTTTGCTTTGAGGACTATATACTTTTCCTTCCCACAGAAATCTCCATTTTTTAAATTGCAATTGTTTTCTCTGTCACTATTTTCTTTGCAATTACTTTATGATGACTCAAATATACTAAAACCTTTCTTTTTCAAGGGTAGCATTTATAGCAAATATCATTCTTACCAATTTAAGAAGGAACACTGTTGTTATTTATTAAAGACAACAACAACAACACAACCTTATGTTCAGGAATATACCAGGACTCAGATAAAAAGATAATGAAATTTGCTTATCTAAATTCTTTGTCAGTTTGTCTTTCTATTTAGTTCAAAATCCACTTAAGTGGTTGAATGAATGTCACCAATGGTTTCATTCATTGGTGGTTTGAATTGTTCCTGTTTCTTGTAATTGAAATGATCTTCTTGAGCTCTCTTCCTTACAGTCCTTGTATACATGAAACAGCACGGCTGTCCTTGCCAATATTCAAGCCTGGTATTAGCCTGAATTTTTTCTCACATGTATCACCAAGCCCTTCTGCCTTTTAATCTCTCACAATTGCATCTGGCATGCTTCTAAAAACAGAGAAGAAGCCCTTGCCAGTGTGGCTCAATTGGTTTGAGCACCATTTTGTACACCAAAAGGTTGGGCAGTTCCATTCCAGCTCAAGCCACACACCTCAGTTGTGGATTAGATCCGTGTAGCAGCATGTATGGGAGGCAACCAATTGATGTTTCTCTCTCACATCAAAGTTCCTCTATCCCTCTTTTTCTTTTTCCCCCTTCCTCTTTCTCTAAAATCAATAAACATTAAATTTTTTTAAATAGAGAAGTAGAGGTTGGATTAAGAGACTTGTAGATACAAATCTCCAAGCCTTCAGCACAAAAAAAGAACAGCTGAGACAGGTAGTTACGCTCCTTAAGAAAAACAAGGGGCAAAAAACCAAAAGGATTTTTGAGGGAGAAAGTGTCAGTTTAGAGAAAATAGCACAGTACAGAGTCATGAAAGCAAAGGAAGGATGATGTTTTGAGGAAAGGCTAATCAACAGCATCAAATATGGTTCCAGGTGCATGAAAAATAAAAAAAAACAAGGTTGCTGTAATTATCAAGAAAATTACTAGGTTTTTTTGGAGGGGGAGATCAGCTCCTGCAATGCAGTGGGGTCATATGTCAGAATATAGGAGTCAAAAGCAAAATTGTAAAGAAATGGTAGAGACTGACATAAAAACTCATTCATGGAGAAAAACAGGAGAAATGTTGTACAGGGGTGTCCAAACTTTTGGAGTCTCTGGGGTACATTGGAAGAAGAGTTGTCTTGGGCCACACATTAAATACACAGACACTAATGAAAACTGATGAGCAAAAAAGAGGTTTTAAGTAAATTTACAATTTCGTGTTGGGCTGCATACATAGCTGTCCTGGGCTGCATGCAGCCTGTGGACTGTGGGTGGACACCCCTGGCTAGAACCTAGAGGGGAAATATGGTTAAAGAGATAGATGTTGCAATATTCATCTTGTTAAACTCTTATTATTTCTAACAATTTGTCTATAGATTCATTTTGGTTTTCTATTAAACGATCATATCATTATATAGCCTTCCTCTTTTTTCCAATATAAGGGAGTCCAAAGGATATTAAGAAGTAGAGGTAAAAGTACTAATAGTGTTCAGAAATGTGGTTGAATAAGTACACATTTGTCTATCTCCTTTTCACAAAATGCACCGAAATTAACTAAAAGAAGATAACTATTTAAATTGAAGCTAGGGAATGAGGATAATGTCCTTTTGAAGATTCCGAAAATACCTTCGAGATATATGGGGATTTGGGCCAAGCAAAAGAATTGCAAGTTAGCACCCATGTATTCTAACACTGAGTACAAGGTTAATTTCAAGGCCTAAGTGAGAGGGCTAGGCAACAACACACCACATTGGGGAAAATGTTGAAGGCACCCACAAGTTTCTTGTTGAATCACAAGTTTCTACACACTAAGAGTATTAAGAGAGAAAAGAAAGCAGGACCACATCATCTTTAGCCTTTCTAATTCAGAGTTCTAATCAGTAACACGCATCAGAATTACTGACCCTGATTCTGAGGGTTGGGGAAGGGGAAAGGCAATGTTTAAGGGAATATGCCCAGATTCAGTGAGAAGGTATTTGGAGACAACACATGAGACTCTTCACAGTCTCTGATATCACATGCAGTATTTGAAGGATGAAGAAATGACAGTAGTTATCTCTCCAGCTCAAGTGCTAAGGCTCCCATTAACATAGTTTCTAAGCGAATGGAGAGAAAGAAAACAACACATTTTTCCTGGATAGCAGTCCTGAATGGAATGTTCTTCCCCTTCTTCTCCCTTTCTTCCTTTAAGAACTCTTAAACACTGAGTTATTACTAGGCATTTTGCTAAGCACTAGGAACCCTCACACAAGTCAGGTTCTACTGGAAAAAATGTATATTGAAGTTAGACAAGAATATTAAACAAAAGTGCTGGGTGCTATAGGAACATCTATAGATGGCCTTAATATAATCCAGGAGGTATCAAATGAATAATGAGCATAGAAGACCTAATAAGGGATCCGTGAATTAAGTGGATTGAAAAGGGGGATGAAAGAAAGTATTTTTAAAAGGCCAGTAAGTGCTGGGCTTCAGAAGAAGTATCGCAAGAAAGAGAAGATAAAAGTTATCAGAGTTATAAGTCTTTTGGTGTGCAAGCCTTCTCTTGTGTTACATTTTTATTTGTCTCTGGGACATTCTGGGATCTAACTCTAGTTTTGGTCTATATACAAGTGGTTGGGAGTATTTTCCTCAGATTAAGAACAAGTGTTGGAGAGGATGTGGAGAAAAGGGAACCCTAGTGCACTGTTGGTGGGAATGCAGACTGGTGCAGCCACTGTAGAAAACAGTATGGAATTTCCCCAAAAAGCTAAAAATGGAACTGCCTCTTGATTCGGCAATTCCACTACTGGGATTATACCCTAAGAATCCTGAAACACCAATCCAAAATAACCTATGCACCCCAATGTTCATAGCAGCACAATTTACAATAGCCAAGTGCTGGAAGCAACCTAGGTGCCCATCAGTAAATGAGTAGATAAAAAAACAATGGTACATTTACACAATGGAATACTATGCAGCAGAAAGAAAGGAGCTCATACCCTTTGCGACAGCATGGTTGGAACTGGTGAGCATTATGCTAAGTGAAATAAGCCAGGTGGTGAAAGACAAATACCATATGATCTCACCTATAAGTGGAACCTGATCAACAAAACAAATGAGCAAGCAAAATATAACCAGAGACATTGAAATTAAGAACAAACTGACAATAACCAGAGGGGAGGTGGGAGGGGATAATGGGGGGAAAGGGGGAAGGGTTTGAGGAACAACTATAAAGGACACGTGGACAAAACCAAGGTGGGGGTGAAATCAGGGGAGGGAGGTGAGAGTGGCTGGGGTGTGTGGAGAGTGGTGGGGGGAAAAGGCAGACAACTGTACTTGAACGACAATAAAATAAAATAAATTTTAAAATGAAGCTTATTTTAAAGTTTAATTGAAAAAAAAGAAGTGTATTAGTTTTCTATGGCTACCCAAACAAAATGGGTGAATTAAACAACAGAAATGTATCGTCTCATAGTTCTAAAGGCAAGAAATAAAAAATTAAGGTGCCAGCAGTTTTGGTTTCTTCTGAAACTATGAGGAAAGAATCTGTTCCAGGCAACTCTCCTTGGCTTGGCGATGGTCATTTCCTCCCTATGTCTTGATACATATGCATACCTCTGTGTCCAAATTTTCCCTTTTCAGAAGGACACCAGTCATATTGGAATACTGCCCACCCTTAATAACCTCATTTTAACCTAATATCTTTTAAGACCCTACCTGAAAATAAAATCACGCTAAACTACTTGGGGTAAGACTTCAACATATGAATTTAGGGGATTGGAGGGGTACAGTTCAACCCATAGACAAGAAGTTACAACATCTTTTAAAAACAGAGGTATGGTTTGGTCTTTGTCCCTGGTTTCTGGCACAGAGCTCCTAAAATCCTTGGAATCTCCTGAGTAAATACAAACATCTGCAGAATGCTAACAAGATGACTGGTAGTTGGAGGTCCCTAGATAGTTTCAGGAGGAGGGTAGTCACCAGAAAGACCAAGGCATAATCAAAGGGTAGAAATTTTTAGCCCTATCCCCACATCTCCAGGGAAGAGAGAGGGGCTGGAGATTGAGTTCAATCAACAGTGATCAATGATGTAATCAATTTTATAAAATACAATGAAACCTTTGTAAAATCCCCTAAATGACAAGGTTCAGAGTGCATGTATACATTGGGAGAGCAGTGTTGCCCAGAAGGGACATGGAAGGTCTACACCCCTCCTCCTAACCTGGCCTTATGCATCTCTTCCAATTAACTGGCTGTTCCTGAGTTCTGTCCTTTATAATGAACTGGTGATTGTATGTAAAGCATGTTCTTGGATTCTGTGTCATTCTTGTGAATTATTGAACCTGAGGGGATGGGGTTGAGGGACCTCTGGATTTGTTGTCAGCTGGGCAGCATTGTGCATAGCCTAGACTCCCCTTTGTTACACAGTTGGCATCTGAACTGGGAGCAGTCTTGTGGGGCTGAGCCTTTAATGTGTGGAATCTGATGCTAACTCCAGACAGATCATGTCAGAATTAAATGGAATTGTTGGATACCCAACTGGTGTCTGGAGAATTGGTTAGTGTTGAAAAGATACCATGTATTTGTTGTTGGGGAGGAGGGACCCTCAGCAGGTTTAGAAGGACTACTTTGACACGTAGAGGAGGCTCATGGTGTTAGATTTCAGAGTTCTCCATGCAGTCTTCAGTATCCCCTTAAGTATCCCATTCTAATTGTCTTTTTAAATTTTATTGAATTTATTGGGATGACATCAGTTAATAAAATTGTATAGGTTTCAAGTGTATAATTCTATAATAAATCATCTGCCTATTCCATTGTGTGTTCAACGCCAAAAATCAAATCTCCTTCTGTCACCTTATATTTGGTCCCTTTACACTTCCCTTTCCATTTACTGCCTCTCCTACCCTGCTTTCCCTCTGGTAATCACCATACCATTGTCTGTGTCTATGATTTTTTCTAATTCTGTGTCCTGACTTTTACTTACACGACCTGCTGACTTTAACTGCTAGACATATTCAGCAGCCCTAAATTTCAAATTGTAAATTTATTTTATTTGCTTTTGGAATTACAGATTTAATTTCTGGCTTATATCTGTGCATGTCCTTCATCTTTCTTTTTTTATTAAATTTATTGGGACAATATTGGTTAATAACATCATTTCAAGTACACATTATAACTTGACATGTGTGTATTCTATTGTATGCTCACCACTTGAAATCTGATTTCCTTTTGTTACCATGTATTTGACCCCCTTTACCCTCTCCCCACTCCCTTTCCCTTAAGGTAACTACCATTCTGTTCTATCTATGGATTTGGTTTTGTTTGTTTTATTAATTCGCCTGTTACTTTTTGTTTTATATTCCACATATAAGTGAAAACATGGTTTTTGTTCTGTTCCATCTGACATATTTCATTTAGCATAGTACTCTTAAGATCCATCCATGTATAAGTGGAACCTAATAAAAAAAACAAATAAATTGAGCAAAATAGAACCAGAGACATGGAAATAAAGAACAAACTGACAGTGACCAGAGGGGAGACGGTAGGGGATAATGGCAAAAAGAAGGGGAAGGATGAAGTCAAGGGACATGTACAAAGGACCCACGGACAAAGATGGGGAAAAGGGATAGAGGGAATGATTGAATGTGGGAGGTGGGAGATGGGAAGGGCAGGGGAGTGATGGGGGAAAATGGGGACAACTGTAATTGAACAATAAAAAATTAAAACAAAACAAAACAAAAAGATGCATCCGTGTAGTCCATCTACTTCAGTATTCGAGTTGCAATATATAAGAGAATTCTATTTTGGTTTTTGTTTCTCTTTGTTTTTAGAAATCAAAAAATAAATAATATTTCCCTGAAGGACCTAACAGCACATAAGAAAAATAAATTGAATCAAAAGGATTAGAAACGGACTTACTTCCGGCCAAGATGGAGGCATAGGTAGATGAACTGTGCCTCCTCGCACAACCAAGATAGGGACAACAACGATATAGAAACAAAATAACAACCAGAACTGACAGAAAATTGAAGTGCATGGAATGCCGACAACCAAGGATTTAAAAATAGACACATTCATCCAGACCGGTAGGAGGGGCGGAGTCGGGCCTGGCGAGGGACGTGGAGCGGAGAGCTGAGCACCCAGGGTGGCACGCAAGTCCACAGCAGGCAGACCCTGGGCGCACAAGCAGCAGTGGCTGGTGGGCCCTGGCCAGGGGGTAGCGACCGGCAGACCCAGCGAGGCGGCCATTGTGAAGCAAGGCACTGTGCGCAACTCAGGGTCCCAGCACCGGGAAATAGAGCTTTGGGTCACTGACTGAAAAGGAATGTCCCTCAGGGTGCACAAGCCCACCCACACCGGAATTGGTGCCAGAGGAGCCAGGTTGGCTTGCGGAAAGTGGCAGAAGGGTCTGGGGTCCTACAGAGAGCAGAGCAAGCGCCATTGTTCCTTCTCAGACCCCGCCCCCGCACACAATGTCACAACCCTGGGACTGGGGTGCCCCGCCCTGGTGAACACCTAAGGCCCCGCCCCTCACTACAGGAGCTCGACAAGACCA